>JAMAKT010000051.1:179916-248056 GCA_023628415.1 Hypoxylon sp. PDH2405
AAAAAAATTTGGGGGTGGTTTGAGGAATGACCAAAGATTGCATTTTTAAATAATCCGCAACTAAAAAAATTGCGTTTTTTTTTCCGTACCCCTTTTTTCGCCCCCCCCCCCCCCCCCCCCCCCCCTTTTCTTTTCTCCCTATAGCCTCCCAAATCTCTAAACTTTTACACAAAGTTTTCCTACGTTTCCGGTCTCAAAATATCTATAAAATACCTACTTAACTCGATCGTCATTACTAAGATATAAAGCTCCATAAACTTGTGCTCCTCAAAGAGTAGGTGTACCACCATTAGTTCGTAATGTCAGTGGTATAAAAAGTGAGGAAGCGGTAAATGTTGATAGTCATTGCTATCTACTCTTTATCTAGCTATTTTCTAGGTAGCTTAAGGTTCTCGGATTTCCACTGTCACCTAAATGCCCTGGCTTCATTAGAAGCTTTAATTGACTGCCTGAGACAAGTAAAACGTACAATGTCATGTACACTACCAACCTAAAGCTCGCATCCATATATCGACAATTCTAGTCGCGCCACCTGTCTGGCTCGAATCTATCACGAAATACCAGTTATACATTGCTCCTGTGATGCAGGCATGATTTGGATATATCCGAACGTACTGGCCGACTTCAAGGGGAATTCTGGGCATGTTTTGCGGTGCCGTCTTAAGATCATTAGTATCCCATGAGAGAATAGAGTGTTCTTGGCTGATTCTTTTAACGACGAGCCTTTTTTCAGAGCCGATTTGGTCTGATGCAGATATTGAACCAATCATCCCCCAACCGTCATAGGATGGACAAGGTTCCCTCCCTAGGCCTAACGTCCCAACGGCGACCAAGGCCTCGGGGCTCTGGCGCTCGCCGTCGTTATACACACTAACTACCTCGGCCGCAACCGAGATCGCGATTTCTTCATCGAATCCTCTCATGGTGCTTCTTGAATTGGTGGCCAATTGCTGTAGATCTAAGACAGAGTACACTCCTGCATGAAGCTCAAGAGAAAGTTTAATCCCTGTCGTTTCTCCGGAGATATCTTTTATTGTGTCAACCAGTTTTTCCGTAGCTCCTTTTTCTAGTCCTACAGTTCCTGCGAAATTTTGAATGGAAGTAACCTGAGGCGAAGCACCGACACTGATTGTGAACTTTTCGGTAAGAATCGGAAAATATTGGTGGTTACACCGCACCGCATCCATACAACCCCTAATCTCCTCCGCTAAATTGTCCATGGCTTGCTGGGGAGTCGTGTCTCGGTAGCTCAGACTGCTATGGGAGTACAATCCCACCAATGTTGCTTTACCCTCAAGATGTAGTTGAGCAATCGCTTCAAGAAGACCGTTCTTGTTTAAAGCATTGGGTGGGAGTCCTGCTCGGTGATAACCGGTATCTACTTTTATGAAGACACCTCCAGGAAATCCAGTCAGTTCATAGAAACGACGTAGTGGATGAAGTTGTGAGGGATGGTCCAGCATGAAAGAAATGCTCCCGGGCCCCAATTGACGTGCGATGAGAGATATTCGGTCCACCTGCGAGGGTAGAAGCGGCAACCCATATAGCACATTGACTTGGCGTCCTTCTTTCTGGAAGCGCTTTAGTAGGAGGAGTATATGCTCGATCTCAGCGACGGTTGAAACAACAAGTTTAACGTCACCAATACCATCGCCAATTTGCATTTCCGTAAGCTCCGCCGTCTGTTGCTAAGATTAGACAACTCTCGAAACTAAATTTCCATCGACATAAGCTACCTAAGTCATGAGGGAACTAACCTTGTGCGTTTTGATGTGAGGTCGGAATGCTACCCCTAGAGCTTTAGTCGCAGCTAGCATTGACGCGCAATGTCGACGTGCTTTTGCGATGTCAAGAACTATAGCCGGTTTGGGGACATCGGAAATATCCTTCCCAACGTACAGCTGCTCAAGCTTCACCTTTTTAGCCGTAATTTGTTCAGGCGTGTCCATGATCGACTGCTGAGATGAAGGTTTCTTTTCTATAACGCGTGCTAATATAAATCAAGAGCAAAAGTCTTCAAGCACCCCGTGAAATAGTAAGGCCCTATACAATATACAGAGCTTCGAATATCGAAAACAGCACAACAATTTGAAGTAGTTGTCTTCTAAGATACTAGTGACAGACACCGATGATGCTAATGATGTGATAACGAGACTTGATGATCTAGCACTGATCTACTATTCGAAGTTTCAACAGTAATTCAATAGGGGTATTTATTCTCGGCCGACAGTAGAATATTATAGGTAGGTCCTGGCGAATTCTAGGAAAGCGCGAGGAGTGATGTCTGATCAGGTAAGAACGCAGGGATTCGGCCGCCGGCAAGCTACCGGGTGCCCCACCCGGCGCTCCCGCTCACCGTAAGAGGAATAGCGTCATCGACAGATCCCTACAGATGATGCGCCTGCACAGGATCTGGAACTGCATAGGTACCGAAGTACCATCAGTGTCCCTTTCTCTCACCCCTCACCAGCATTCGACCTCCAATATTCCTCCTTCTGTATAAAATCACATGGTGCATTCAGAACTGATTAGTACTCGGATCTCCGGCTCTAGGATGTATGGTTAAAAACAGGAGCTCTCACGTTTCTGAGAATGTATGGACCAGCACCACCACGTCCGAAGAAAACGAACATTGTTCGCGCCCGAACTGGGTGCCGAAATTGCCGGTTACGTCGCAAAAAGGTCAACTCACTTCCCAGCATCAAGGAGCTGCATTAATCTGACGTATTATAGTAGTGCGATGAGAGAAGACCCGCTTGTAGTGCCTGCATTCGGCTTGGAAGACAGTGTGATGGCTATGACACCAAACTGAAATTTCGCAATGTCTCTTTCGCAGCTAAGGCTCACTCCAGCCTATTACCAGAGGTTAATAACAATGATGGTGTTGTTTCTAATACTTCTACTATACCGTCATTAACTTCTCGGACTGCAAAATTGACGAATCATTGTTTGGTCTTGAGTCAAATTTCATTTGGCACGACTCTGAGGGTGGATATGACCATGAAACCCAGTAAGGAGTCCTTCTACATGAGTATATGGGGCAATCAGTGCGCGCCTGCGCTGCATCCCGTCTTTCACCGACTTGCACGTCTCGAGAACTTATCGCCAGTAGTCTTAGATACGATGATGGCGCTTTCAGCTCGTCAATTAAGTCGGATGCTCCCTCGAGCGAGAGAATTTGGTTCGCTTGACATCCTTGGATCGTCATTCAGGCCAGATCTAGAACAGCAGAACATCAGCGCCGAATTCTCCGGTTCAGCTATGCGGAGTGTGGCAAGATGGACTCCAGAAGACTTTGAAAGCAATCGGACAGCTGCGTTAGCCGTGCTCGTTCTATTCTGCTACCTCGAGTCGTTGATGAGTAACTTTCAGGGGTTCTACCTGCATTCAGCTGCCGTAGAGACAATCATTAACACTCAGGCGGGTCATAAAGCCGAGCTAAGTAGACATGGAACAGACCTTGTTGCAGCTTGGGTCCAATCCAAGATGCACAATTGGTGGCGGAGGTTCCATTTCTCAGCGCCTAGTTTCCAACGGGATCATCCTCCTCTAACCAGCCTATCAACAATGTTATCTACGGCTGATGATAGCCGTACATCGGTTCTCATGATACTATGCGAATCATACCGGTTAAATTCCGCGATTCTCATGTATCATTGCAACAATATTGTGGACACCCAGTTCATCCCCCAAGATGATCCTCCGCCTAAGTCAAGTACGTTTCTTACAGCGCAAGAAGAGCAATTGAAGTCCCAAAGAGAGGCCCTGGACGATTGGTATGCTAGACGGCTACCTTCTGAACTACCTATCGATTCGTATTCTACGGCGTACGACAGCGCCGACAGGAAATTTACGGACGTACAAATACAGCCGCTCCATTTCAAATCTCACGATGCTGCGATGAATTTTGCTTATTATGTTGTCGCTCGTGTGATGCAGTGCACTGAGTTTCTCAATGTTCTTCAACCGAGCGACAGACATGCAGATACGAACCAGCCTTTCAGCAGCGCGGGTCCGTGGATCATGGTTCTTCTCCGGATTGCGGCAGGGATTGACTGGGAGAGTTGCAAAAGGCTTAATGCTTATATAATTGGCATATCTGGCTTGCTCTTGGCTTGTGTCCTACGCTCAAATGAGCTAGCAGTAGGTCTCTGGGTCCAGGACTGGCTGAACCAGCGATACATCGAAGGTAGTCTTGAGGAGGGAAGCTTTCCAATATTTCAGATCCTTCAGGTACTACGTATTATCAACGAAGAGCAGAGGCTGGGCCGACACGTATATGCAGTTTGCCAACCCATTGATGACGGTGGAGGCGTAGGTAAGTTTGACTCGTATAACAGCCAGAAGCTCGTATCGGTTTTGGTCTACGGATGGTGCGTGGAGTCAAGTAGTTTCTACTCACGTCACATCGTCCTAGAGTAATATGAGCTTGGATCTCCAATCACAGTTAACAGAAGATATGTGAATCGAAAATTTCTGATATGGCGAATGACCATAATCGTACCTGTCACGAAATTGTCGCCGTCGAAGTTCAATTACCTCCAATCAGATGCACTTCCATATAGGGGGGGACGTAGGTACCTAACGTAGTGCACTTGTACCTATAATCTAGGCCTAAAACGGTGCACGAGAGACCCTAACATGCCCCACACAATCAGCCCGTAAACTGGACCCATCCCAATGGTAAAGAGCTATGCCTAATCCGGTGAGCGAGAGCGCCCAGCACATCACCTGTACCAACTCGCTGGTAGTCTAGCGAAAAATCTGACCATCATGCGCGCATTTGTTAGGAGGATATATGGTACATCTGAAGGAAATATCATACCTATTGGGGGTTTTATATCAGGGTTGAATCACAATTGACCATTACACTGAGTTCGGGATTACAACCCCTTTCAGTTCTCCAGAATGGAATAACCATATCTTTACATGTCTTATATTACGTCGATTTCCATCAACCTTCAAATCCCCACATACTTGTATATACGTTCCACTCTGATGTTATCTTACAATATTGATGTTGAATCTCACTGAAACGCGTTCATGCAATCATGTGCGCCACTCCTGGTACCATTGAGCCGGGTTGGCGACCCAAAGCCATCATCTTCGATCTCCTGACTGCTCTGACAGACTCTTGGAGCCTCTGGGACGCATCCACGCCATCAGCCACCTCAGCCGAGGGTAAACGTTGGCGTGAACGCTATCTCAAACTCACCTTTGGCGCAGGGGCGTATGTTCCATATGAGGATCTGGTCAAGCAATCTGCACACGACGTCGGTTTGCCCTCGTCGGCAGCGGAAGCCTTGCTGCGCAACTGGGGAGCTCTACAGGCATGGCCTGAAACAGGACAGGTGTTGCGGACGCTAAGGGGCCTGGGCTATAAGCTTGGTGTGGCGACGAACTGCTCAAAAGATCTAGGACACCTTGCTGCCCGTCGAGTCGAGAAATACGTGAGTGAAGGAGGCGCAGAAGGCTTTACATTCGATGCCGTCATTACAGCAGAAGAGAGTGGGTTTTACAAACCTGCCAAGCCTGCATATCAGGCCATCTTGACTGTGATGGATCTGGAGCCGAGCGACGTGTTATTCGTTGCCGGTAGTGCAGGGGATGTTCAGGGCGCGACTGATGCTGGTATGAAGGTTGTTTGGCATAATAGGATCGGGTTGGCTAAGATAGGCGAGGCTGCCGCGCTAAGAGAAGGCAAGACGTTGGATGACGCTTTGAAGGACTTTTTATAAATGCGTAAGAAGCCCATCGATCGACTTTTCTAGCAGCTATGTTGTTGTCGGACACAGATGGGCGAGTAACGCACGTGCAGGTAACTATCAGTAGCCGCCCAGTGTGCGAGATTGAATGTTAGAAATATATGTTCATATCTTCCTTTCTTTTCCCATGTAAGGGATTGTGGTTGGCAGAGCTGTCATTTTGGATAGATACCTATAGGATATCTAACCAATAGATGCTTTGGCAGTTGGAGTAAGGGTTATGCTATGCTCGGGGAAGATCCGCCGAAGTACCTTTCCCGAGGATATCTTCGAGTTCATGGGAATACGCACTACCTCCAAACATGCGGGATATATTTTACATACCTCTTTCTAGATAATGATTGGGGCGACTATTTGTTGTGGATGGGCTGATGTTGGTACTGGCTCAGAGTATATATCTGCCTCCCTTGCACAGATTAGTATCGGATTTGAGGGGCACGTCACCGCCGTCGACGAAAATCCGGGTGCCATTGTGCGCGCTAAAGTTGCCGCTGAAAGAAAGGGAGTAACAAACGTTTTCTTTCAAACTGCAAATGCTCAGTGCTAACAAGAATCGATGTGATACCCTTTGCGAAATGATTCGTTTCACGAAAGGCCAGCGTGCAGTAGCTGCTAATGGAGGAAACTTCAGACGAAGGTCATATGGCTGCCACTCCCTAGAAGAGGGTAATTTTACTAATAGCGACCTATCAACGAGATGAGGAGCACTCGCTTCAGTTGCTAATATACACAACTGGCCTCCAGGGTTGTAGCACTAGAGCAGTTACACCGGCGCAGATCATAATTCGAAATAGATGGATGTTAAAATACCTAGATTTGTTCGACATACGAGCCGTCCCGATGCTCTCCATTTCAAGACGAATGAAGATGGAAAATACGTATTTAGATACCGCAGCAATGTACATCCAGCTTTTGCGAGGGGGAATTTAAGCAAGCAAGGCAAGGAAGAATAAGGTATAGACGTCTACGTATGCCAAGACTGACACAACGTGGGGCAGCTCCGAAATTGTGATACTGCGATAATGCGATAACGCGATACCGTACATGGATTTTCTAATCTTATCGGCGAACGTCACATAATGTACATCTTGAGGCTGCTGAAACTGAATCCAAAGCGCTGATATCAAACGTTGGAGCGTTGCAACTTCACCCAATTCACCCACCAATTTTACCATGTCCGGCACAGCCGAGGCCTCGGGTGCTGACGCACATCCTCAAAGGATCTCTGTGCTATTTGTTTGCCTAGGTAATATATGCCGATCTACCATGGCAGAAGGTGTCTTCCGATCCATCGTGAAAGACAAATCGTCTCCATACTACAACCTCATCGACAAGGTGGATTCTTGCGGAACAGGTATGTATCAATCTTTATTTACAGGAAGCCCACCTATTTTTATAGCTTATCCTGACAGTAACGTCGTTTAATAGGCGGATACCACACCGGCGACGAACCTGACTCACGAACCATGTCTACTCTAGCAGATCATGGCATTAAAAATTACACGCATGCGGCACGTAGGGTTAGTTTCGTCAATATTTGATTATTTTGGTGAAATATAGCTACAAGAGCTAATGGATACTTGGATATAGGTTCGCGACGGTGACTTCCGAGACTTCGACTACATCTTCGCGATGGACAAGGGGAACTTGGAAGATCTCGAGCGATGGAGAAACAGAAACCATAAGCTGGCTTCATCCAAGGCTAAAGTCATGCTCTTTGGCGAGTTCTCCGGCACGGGTCGCAAGGAGATAGTGCAAGACCCGTACTACGTTGGCCGAGACGCCTTTGAGAAGGCCTTCGAGCAGTGCAAGAGATTTTCAACCAATTTCTTAGAGCAGACATTTCCCGATGTTCCCAAGACGACGTCATAAACATGAACCCCGATGATACCCAGTGCTCTATACTTTTTAGACAGGATTATAGATGTTTTGATTATAAATCAATTCTGTTAACAATTCGATAGTGTCTTTCAGACAAGTGTCCGGATAGTCGTGGCAAACCGGACTTATATCTACCTACGAAATTGATCAAGTATCGAGCTTATAATCTTCTTTCATTTTACTCAGGAGAGTCCACGGGGGTCGCTCTACTTGAATGTATACGGGTATACAGATTTCCCGTGTATTGTATCGTCTCATCTCGCAAGCAGTGTAGACCAGGTAGCTAAGGTCATCACACCTCGAGAGCCCGCCCAAGGAGTATCTCCTTATCGACGCCTTCCCTAGCGAAAGGCTCCGATAGCTCTCTCGTATGGAAATTGACCAAGTACCCCCCCGTGAGTGCAGGATAATTATTTCAAATGAGTCGCGAAGACACATTAGTCAAACTACTTTACAAGGGACTGATACGTCCATTTGTCATCATCCTTACGAGCCACAACCTTAACATTGATCTATTTACGAAAGAAGCAAATGAAGATGGAAATCTCGAGCTAGTGCGGGATATTTTTGGGGGCCAAGCAGCCAAGGCTCTGCCCTCAGCCTCAGCTCAGCCCTCATGTCGGTGGGTCCAGGGTCGCTGAACGGCCATTCCCGCATAGCCGGGACGGTGGTATTCCCATGTGCCTATCTAGCAAGTATGTACGTAACATTTTACAGGCATTGATGACAATGCTCATCCTCTGAAAATATTCGTAGTAATCTTCTAATGTTATACTCTTTTAGAAGCGCATGCGAAGCACGGCTATGAGTGATCATTTTCCTTTTTTTTTCTTTTAAGATACCTTGATAATTGCACCCTGAAATTAACTTGCACGATTGCAGCCCAATCAAAAACCGGCAGTCGGCGCTTCTAAGGCTCGCAGAGGGGCAGGGGGGGGCAGATTGGCGCCCATTTTGGAACCGAAAAACAACGGGTCCGGTCTCGAAAATGGGCCAACTACAGTCGGTGTCGCTGGCACTAACTGCCACTAACTGCCCACCTTGCGGGGAACATCCCACATTTGCATCCGCTGCCTCGATTGCCCTTACGGCGCGCGCCCCTCTAAGTGGAAAGAACTTCCCAGGGTTGTCAGCATTCCCCCCTCCTTCAACTTCCTCTAGCTACCTGATTGAGTTACACACAGCGCATACTTCCCCTTTCTATATTTTTTCTTCCCTGTTGTCAAAGGTCACATCGTTGTCGCTATTCCATCTTGGGGCTTGTCTTGCTCGTTTTATTTTTACCCCTTGGAGCTACATCACCAATCAGTTTGATTAGTAGCCGTGTAGCCCGTCGAGGCGCATTTTTTTAGGTTGTCGTTTTTAAATAACGTCCAACGTCCAACGTTCATAAGCAAAGCTTACCTCCTTTCGCCCAATTCTCTCTCTCTCGCTCTCTCGTCAACTTCGTCATAGTCGTATCTTTTTAAGAATCAACCGTGTCCTTTGATATAGATAAATCCACATTCTAGTCCTTGGATACCCAGCACTGTTCTTCAAAGAGTTTCACCTTGCCGATTACCGCCTCCCATCATCCTTTGTCTGTGTCGCTAGGCTTCGAACCAGACCTAAAGTCGAACTAACCCGTGTCGCGACTTGAACCGGATCCATTTCAATCCCAACTCGAACTATAGATCTACGAACCGTATACTCGTAGCGCTCCCGAAGTTCGGACTTCATAATGGCCGATCTACAGGGACGTAAGGTCTTCAAGGTGTTCAACCAAGACTTCATAGTTGACGAACGGTATACCGTTACCAAGGAGTTGGGGCAGGGAGCCTACGGTATCGTTTGGTACGTGCGCGATACTAGTCCATCTCGCCTTGTATCGTAGTGAGAAAATAGTTGCTGACGTTCAATTTGCATATAGCGCTGCCGTTAACAACCAGACCAACGAAGGTGTCGCAATCAAGAAGGTCACCAATGTCTTCAGCAAAAAGATCTTGGCGAAGCGCGCTCTACGAGAGATCAAGCTCCTACAACACTTCCGAGGTCATCGTAATGTAAGACCTCAATATTACGTGGAACACTTTAATGGAACTTAATCGGGAACGATTAAAGTTAGAATACTAAGAACTGACTTTGTTCGGATATTCAGATCACGTGCCTCTACGATATGGATATCCCGCGACCAGAGAACTTTAATGAGACATATCTATATGAAGGTACGGGATTACTATGCGTTGTCTGGTAGTTGATATTAAACTTACGGTTTCGTCGAACAGAGTTGATGGAGTGCGACCTGGCTGCTATCATCCGTTCGGGCCAGCCACTTACCGACGCTCACTTCCAGTCCTTCATCTACCAGATCCTTTGCGGCTTAAAGTATATCCACTCTGCGAACGTTCTACATCGCGACCTGAAGCCGGGTAACTTACTAGTCAACGCCGACTGCGAGCTGAAGATTTGCGATTTTGGTTTGGCTCGTGGCTTCTCAGTCGACCCCGAGGAGAATGCTGGATATATGACTGAATATGTAGCCACACGATGGTACCGTGCCCCAGAGATTATGTTGAGCTTCCAAAGCTACACTAAAGCTAGTATGTGGAGATATTGGGCACCCAACTCTAATTGCGGATCATTAACATGTAATAGTTGACGTTTGGTCTGTGGGATGCATTCTCGCTGAACTTCTAGGCGGGCGACCCTTCTTCAAGGGGCGCGACTATGTCGACCAGCTCAATCAGATCCTCCACATTCTCGGCACCCCTAACGAGGAAACGCTCTCACGAATTGGTTCTTCGCGCGCCCAGGAATACGTTAGGAACCTTCCATATATGGCGAAGAAGACTTTCCCCACACTGTTCCCCAATGCCAATCCAGATGCGCTCGACCTCCTCGATCGTATGTTGGCTTTCGATCCCTCTTCGCGTATTAGCGTCGAGCAAGCACTGGAGCACCCCTACTTGCATATCTGGCACGACGCCTCTGATGAGCCTGATTGCCCGACTACCTTCAACTTCGACTTCGAGGTCATTGATGATGTCGGTCACATGCGCGAGATGATCAAGGAAGAGGTGTTCCGGTTCCGGCAACTAGTGCGGACGGCACCGGGAAGTACCGGCCAGACCGCTGGACCGCAGGCGGCGGCGGGTCAAGTACCGATGCCTAGTGGCGGAAATTCACAATGGCGTGCCGAGGACCCTCGGCCGCAAGAATACATGGACCAGATGGGACTGGAAGGAGAGTTGCAGGGTGGATTAGATGCTGGTAGTAGAAGGTAGAATCTCTACGTCCAGCAGGCTTGGGCGACAGCGGCGGGTGTGGATCAGATGAAAGCAGGGAATAAAAAATACCGAAGCATTCCAAGACGATTTAGCTGCTACAACGAGAAGATTGGAAGAAGAGAGTATCTTCGGTGGTGAAGTACGCTCCAAGCGCGTTCGGGTACGTGCCTATCCGGGAATTGTCTATTTTTGGAACAGACAAGGTAGTCGGATTGGGCGACACGCCCAGCAGGCGAAATGAAAACCTAGCGAATGAGAATTTTCGTGACGATCAGAGGGGGGGGACTTCTTTTACTTGCCAGCCAAGAAGAGGCATCAAATTATTAATTGCGAGTCTTGGGTTACGATGAATATTAAAAAGAAGCTTTGTACGACGTTCAATTAAACTGGTATGCATTGATGCCACTCATCTTTGATTTATTGCATTGAAATGTGGTGCTGAAATAAGTAGCTCGGACGGTGATGTGCCTGCATATACATTGTTGCTTGTCTTGATTGTTACATGTTTCTTTTCAGGCGTGCGCCGCGTCTCTGGCTTCGTCTCATAGCTGGAGAGTAGAGAATCAGGTATGAACTACAGTATTCGACGAAGAGGCTGCCTTAGGTATGATCCTCGGGTGCCGAAAGCCTTGAATGTTCTTGTATGTCATGGCCGAGGAAGAAATCACGAGGTGTGGCTGATTACAGGCTCTTAGCCGCCGTGTTCCTCGCGTAGACAGTCTCATGAACGAGTGTGTGTCTGGAATTATGTTCTGATAGGTAACTAGGTAGGAAGGTCGACATTAGGGGAGATAACAAAGTGCAGATTTGATTTCCAAGGTTATCATCAGTCTCACTCAACTCAAATCAATTAGGTAGGTAACCTAGACAATTAATACGCTCAAATCAGTAGGTACTGATACGAACATCATGCTATTTTTTATAATACTTGCTCCTCGTATATACATCGCTTTCGCATCTGGAGACAAGAAATTAAAAAATAAGGGTATATCCTGCCTTGCTTTTTATACAATACGATGTAGCAACGCAAGCCAGCCATCGCAGCCAGATAGCAGCCCATAGAAGAGTAAACCCGTGAAGTGAAATAGAAACCGGCCCAGCCCAAACAACGTAGAACGTAGCACTCTCTTCATCCAACAATCCATAACCCCCGAATATAGGTAATCGTAAGAAAAACCGAAACGCCATCAATCTTGCCCTGCCTGCCCGATAGAGATCCCTATGCATTGTGTCGGTTCAATCCCGAGCCATATATGCCGCCCAAACTTTTTCTTTTTTTCGTTACATGTACAAAAACATCTACGATGTGCGAAGCGTCTACTTTGCAGTGAGCGGGCAAACTCAGTTCGAGTACACCCAGTACTGCGCGGTATAAGGGATGCTCTGGTTCTGCCCCGCGTCCGTGCAGGGCTCCGGGTTCCCACCCGCTGTTAGCACCCGAAAGACTAGGCTGACGCCGACGCTCGTGCCCTTGTCGCTCAGACGCAGCCAGTCCACGGCGCCGGTCGCCGGGTCCTCGCCCTTGTCGGCGTCACTGGGTGCGGGAATACCCGCGTCTCGCTTGCCTTTGAACAACTCGCCGTCGTTGGCTCCGGATAAGTCGAAGGTGGGCGTGTTGGTGGCGTCGAAGAAGTGATGGCCTAGGAACTTGACTGGGTTTGGAATACCGTCGATCCTCAGATCAACTGGAGCTGGGAATGGCGAAGACACGTCTGCGCCTCCGCTGCCGTCGGCTGCTAGGTTCAGCGGCATGCTGGTGGTCCGCAGGACTCGGGAGGTGAGACTGTTGAACGCATCGGCTGAAAGAGACGATGGCGTGGTGCCCGGGTACAGGTCCGTGATGTCCCAGACCACGGCTAGCGCACCGATGGATGCTGCTGTGGCGCCTGCTGCACTGCATGTGTAGTTTTGGATCCCGTGGCCCACGAGAATATGCTTTAGTGTAGCAGTGCCGGGCCCGTCAAGTTGGGTTCCAGCTGTACGGTATTAGCCCCTTTGAACTCTAAAAAGAAAAAAAAAAGATTGGGGCTAAGACTTACAGCCGGTAGTAGGTAGCGTGGGAGTAACAGTCGCTGAAGGAGCGGGAGCGGGATTAGTAGGGGTTGGGATAGTACTGTTGCTGCACCTACGTCGTAGAGGAGAAGCAGACGAGAGGGCCAGAGCCGACAGCAAGGCAAATAAGCTTTTGAACTGCATTTTGACGGATCTTTTCTGGAATAGAAAGATGCAAGACCGAGGAGTAAAAAGGTCCCAAAGAGATATTATAAGATAGCCGGTGAGGACTAGACTACCTAGGTATGTAGGTAGACAACAAAGAATGTACAAAGATACTTCAGCAGTAATAACCGGGATAATGCAGGCGGCAGCTGAGGACGGCGTAATGTTTCTTAAGCTGGCCGTGACCGTACCTAATGTCTTGTGTGTGGATGGTGGGTTAATAGGCGGGTGGTTGGTCGGCGCTTAGAATAGAAAAATAGTAATATGTGCGATGTATGCGCGTACGGTTGTATTTTTCCCAGGTAATATGTAATGCAAGATGAGAGAGGGCTTCCCGAGCCGAGATTTGGCGTGGTTGGTTTAACGAAATTTGAAATCAAGTTCAGAATACGAGGAATAAAAGACAAGCCCCCAAGATGCGGAAAGCGTACGTAGGAAACAACACCAAAAGGAGATGGAGAGAACCAGAGACAACTATATGAAAGTGATGATGATGATGAATGGGAATCATGGACTTAGCTCGAGAGGGGATCAGCTCAAGTTTATATTCAACATATGTAGATTCATCACTTTCATGCCACCTCTCTTAGCTGCAGCGTCTTCGTTTATTGCTGCAATGCAGCAGGATCCCGGCCCCAGGACGTACGTACTTCGACGCCATGGTCAAGGGTAGGGTAGGTAAGTGCCTGACAAAGGGAGCTTCAAGTCTGGATCGTAGATACAAAGTACATGCTTCCAACCCGAGATGAAGAAAATGTTGGAATGGCATCCGTGGTATCCACGCTAGCAACGTCGCGGCGTGGCGCAGACGGCCGACGGAAGAGATGTTCCTAAGCAGCAGCTAAGCAAGAACATGCTGCAGAATGTAGCCAATCTTCGGCGACGGGCCTTCTCGTTTGGTCGTCTACGCCTCTGGGGCTGGACCAGGGTTTATGGTTATGGGGACTTGATCCTCTTGATGAATGGACCAACGCAGGGTATCATCGGGCAAGGGACCTTCGTAGAGCTGGGACCCTCCTACCTTGCATATCGGGGCTCTCGGGGTCAACGAGATGCTTGCTTTTTCGCTTCTCGACCTACAGCTTACAGCAGCGGAAGCAACCGCTGGCTGTCAGTAGAAGCAAAAGAAGAGGAGTTCAATTGCGTATCTGCTCCGGTTAGACGTCCGGTTTGGTAAGGTGGTACAAAGTGCTGCATATATTTATGTGGGCTGTGATCCTCTTTCTCTCTATCAGGAGGTTGGTTCTGTGTGTTACATGGCGTCTTACTGGGGAGTTAACTAGAAAGCGGCGTAGAGTTATGGATGCAATGCAGACGGAGAAGACTCCCCTCAACTCTCACCTTATGATCGTGAGTCGCATGGAATAGAGGGGGAGGGGTAAATAAGGCAAGTCTCTGGCTTAGTTAGCGTTGGATCCTCCTGCTTTTAGCTCCAGACTTTGTGACATAACTAGGACCCTCTGGAGGTCTGAGCCCAGGCTGAAGTTGAATACTAGAATCTACGTAGGGGACTTAACAGGGAAGTCAACAGGTATCCTGCATACCCAAGAAGTATCCCACAAAAGAAAACAGCGGGAATAACTTAGGAATCGGTCACGAAAAGAATCAGGCGACATACAGCTGAAAGGCCAAGGAAAGAAAGTCCAAGTCATTGGAGAGAAAGCCTGTCTCGTTCATGTTGGATGCCGTCAAATTAATTGAGCACCAGCGCGTTTCCGACAGGGGTCGCGGCTATGAAGAAGCCCTCCCTTCTGCGAGCCGCTGCCGCTGTGATTTGCCCAGCGGCCGAAGTTCCTAAGCGGACCAGTCAAAATCACTATCAGACGTATCGAAATTTAGAATAGCGCTCTGCAGGGGGGTGGTTGGGGATTCATTTGAAAAACAGTGCTGAGTGGCTGAATAGGCGACCATCCCGCTATTTGTTTATCCACCTTGATTGTAACCCTAGGAAGTTGACCAGGGAGCGAAGGTCAGTGAATCTTGACAAGGCTTTGGTGGAGCAAGGTCAAAAGTCCTTGAAGCCCAGGCTTTTTTTTTTTCGAACAAGTCGATGGGATTCCTTGCAATTCCCAGATCTGGTAGAATACGGAGACGAGAAATAAGCTTTGCCTCATGAAGATCCGCATGGACCGGAAACTGGAAGCCATGAGAGTCATTCAAAAATTTGGCGGCTCGATATTAAGAGGCATTCTGTCGGCAATCCTTCCGAATTTTTCAGGTACCTTTTTGAATATTGAGACCGTGATACCTGCTGTGTTCCCCGAATATGACCACATATGTCCATACAGTCTCGGATTTTCGGGCTATCTTTCGTTTTACTTTTGACTCCGTGATGGTGTGCATTAGATATCACATCCCTCAAATACCGTTAGGATTTGACATACCACTGATTACTATGTACATGATGGAGGCGACCATTATCAACTACAATCAATATCATGTCATGGGGTTGAAACGGTTCCTCAACGTTGGGCTTGCTTTTTTTAAGTCGCACCAGCATTAGCATGAACATCAAGTCGGTACGTCTTGGCCTTCATATGCATCTCACAGATAATAATTATCCCAACAGCAACCCAAGCACCCCTTGCGTACCTAATGTGGCTCCCAAACTCTCCGAGTAATGATGTAATAGCACAACATATATTTTCACAGCGACCTAAGCTGGCCGTTAACATTGGCCAGCAATAGTGACATCCAGTTTAATAGTAATATCATCAGTAGGTCCATGTCGTGGAGAAAGCCCAACACCAGATCAAAAGACCTCGAACTATTTATTATGTTCTTAAGGGATAAATATCTGCCTGAATTGGAGGGTTATACGCTATGTTTCTCACACTACTGCTCCGTGAAAATGGTACTCTGCCACCCGTCTGCGTACCTCACAATTTGAATTGATGTCAAGGGTCACCAAATATCCCTAACAACCTGGAATCCTCCGAAGCAGACAGCTGCACTAGCGCACGTGGCACCCGGCTAGTTGGGACGATTTCGAAGCTGCCGCTGATCGCGACCGGTCGACTTGCTGGACCAACAACACAAGCGGTGATAGTCTTGTTGCACAGTTTCGTGTGTGTTCGGAGAAACACAGCTCCTTAACGCCTCATCACAGCATCTATTCATCTGGAGATGTCGGCGTCGAGTGTATGATATCCCGACCTTGAAACTTCATTTTGTCTATCCCAAACAGTGTGTGAATATCTAGGTGGCGTTACCCCTGGATGCGGCTCGACATGTCAATTCTCACTTCTCGACTCCCATCGTGATCAGGCCTCAGCAACACTAATTCAAGATTCTTATAGTGCAGGAAGATGAGACGAACGATGCCTTCGCTATATGCAGTGAACTTACGTAAGGCCAGGTTAGAAAGGCACTTATATAAGGAGTGTTTCGTTTCAAGTCTGTTCGTAATGTTTGATGTTCGCTCTAGCGGGGTTAGTAGGGCACGGAGCTCACTATTGTTTCTCTTCTCATTGGTCAATTCAGAGATCTCAATCCTGAAAAGGTTGCCTAAAGTATCTTGGTTCGAGTCGCCCCCCTTTATTCCTAATACCAATGCGGATAATTCGTTGAATCCTTCGACACTACCCCACGCCGAAGAAGAACATCACGATATCAATATCAGACGAAGGAATGAATAATTAAATATCACTCATTCCTATATGCGGGTAATTAATCCCTACCGGTCCTAACGTTAATGAAACATCCCCTAATCAACCCAAGCACGGATCTCTGCCCAGGTTTATCATCCTTATACGGCGGATCATTCCGACCTGTCTCTGCTATTATGTACCGTAGAAAACCGGAGGGTTTTGGAGTGGAGTACCGACACGTCGGATCCGACAAGTTGCCCATCATTACCGAGAAGTCTAATATCGACAAGGAGTACGATAGCAGACAAGTAAGGCTTGAAGCGAAGTTGAGCCTCGAGCCTTGTGTTGTTCCCCTTACATGGCACCGACGGGCATCGCAATCCTGCTACCGCTAGCGTCCACCTTTCATTTGATTACCCTTCGTAACACCGTCAATGCAGCGGTGATTCGGGATAGACTCATGATTTTGCCCTTACCGGAAATTTGGTACTAGGGGATCGAATGATCTTTCCATAACCTATTATGTTCGTTATGGAGTCTATCTGGCCTATCCCTAGATTCATCATGCCGCATCATACGTGAACAAGTTTCTATACTGCCGAATTCCCTCCACCTTTACACCAAAGAGCTTTTCGACCTGGTAATCTGGAAATCCAGGTCGTCAATCTGGCCTGGTGGATATCTTCGCTTAAACACTAACGCGGCCACCGACGCAATCCGGACTGAGTGGATCATGTTCCACGCCGTTCGTATCGGCATGCTGAGACTTCTCATGATGTCTTTACTGCACCTCACCGGCCAAATAAACCGTCGGGCGCATCTGTCCTACATATCAGGCGCGTCTCTGTCCGCACTAGTAGACACTAAAGGCGCAAGTTTAGCCAATCACTCAAAATGTGTTGGTTGTCCGCGCTTAAAATGCGATGATGGATGCAGCTAAAAGCCTACAATACCCGACCACCTACATCTCTGCCTGGAAGAACGGATGCAGCTTGTGCATATACACGCAGCGACACATACGCTCAGCTGTCCGGTTGATGATTGTCACCGCTTCGGCGATGCAGCTGGGTCGCATGAACGGCCGCTTAAGCGGAGTGAACTGGGCATCTTGATGTAAGGTTTTATCCACAGCCATGGCTAGGTAGGTAGGCATCCATTCTTCTTGGCTTTCATTGCCAGATGCACATGACTCAGAACCAATGCAGCTGAGTATTAGACGGTCCAACGTGTCTACCCGTCGTTGGAGTAGCTTGTTACCACTCAGAGTCGAATCCGCCCTGCGGCACCCCAAGCGGTATCCGCATGTTTCCACTTCAGTCAGATATTGTAGTAGGGCACGGCACGTACATCCCGAATGATACCACTCAGTTCGAGATGGGGAAGGAATGGATGAGTAGATACGGAGTTGAACTACCACACCCACTGCCAAAGGTATTGATTATCAGATGAATCATACTGTAGGACTCCAATGAAAACGTATAACCGGCTCCGTTGACGCCCTTTAAAACCATTTCTCCACTACTTATTCAATGTGGGTTACTAGAAAACAGCAAGATTATCGCCAACCTTCTGTGTAGTATATGTTAGATGTCTCACATTAAGGTTTTACCTAGACGTGATAGACAAAGAAGCATCCTGCAGGTATACCTTGAGCCTAGTCAGATAGTTTCTAGTTTCTTGCGGAACAACGCATTCTTTCCCATTATCTTAGGTACGCCAAGTGCTACCATCTTGATTGAATAGTGAGGTATTAGCAGTGTGCATAGTTTGAATTTGGCGTATTATTGAGATCGCCAGCGCAGTGTTTTCCTGGCATTGGTGTTGGACAGGTGGCGGATCATGATATATGGTAAGCCAAGTAAAGAGGGATGGAAGTTCATAGAAATGCAGGCTTATATACTATTAAATGTGCGATTAAGCACATATTCATTAACAGTTCCGAATTGTTCAATTTCGATGGACAGGAGGTAGGTATTTCTTCCCGGTTCTCAACCCCGTTTCTTGAAGAACGGTGCAATAACTCCGTTAGATAGCAGAGTGTCACGAAGTAAGATAGCTATTAGTTAGAATCGAGGCGAAGAGTTCGTAGATGAGGGATAAGAGGGTACAATAGGGTGATGACGCGAGAGAGGTTGATCTCAAGAAAGGTGGGGAGGCCGTTAGATGACCAAAATGACTCTATAACAGGCAATAGGTGGAATTCGTTTTGGTATAATAGACGGAGTTAAAGATCCTGACATATTAGATGTGAATATTAGGTACCGTGATTATCACAGGACGTACGCTTTACGATGGCTACCCATACGAGGTTAACATAGTCGGCGATGTTCGCCAAGGACAATATAGGAAGAAGTTTACATTACGTTCTCTTTAGCTAAGGCCCATTATCAAGTCATAAAGGAGCCACGGAGACAGCTTTTATTTTCTGGGAACCTAGTAAATGCTTGGAGGGGGACAGACCATTACCTAATATAAGTTATATCCAACATTGAAAACGTGTTTGGGTCCCAAAGACTCAAGTTATAGGGCATTAATTGTCTACCTCATAAATATTATCTGTAAAAATGGATTAGAATAATTTATCTGAAGATGCAATGGACTACGGGCACCCCTACTTCTTTATATTCTTAACTCTGTATTTGAGAGCAAGTTTACTTCATCTACTACATGTACATTAGACTTCGTGTTGTCAGCCTCGGATCATCTGAAAGACAGCAATCTATCCTCACGTTTCCAGCTTGAAGTTGCCTAGCTACGATTGTCCACCTAGCTTCTAAGCTCCCGTATAAAGTAAACCTTTATTGGAGTAACTTTTACTGTTCATTGTATACTCCCTACCTGGGTACCTAAAGTAAGTACTTCGCACATATCCGGTCCTATCGGAGTTAAGCAGATCTATCGGAGGTAAAGAATCCTGTGCTTGTCATCTAACCCCACATTTCAGCCGGTCTCTCAGAACTGATAGATCTTCCTTTCTTACACCGATAGGCGAAATAGACTCGCTCCAACGAGGCCTTAAAGTAGATCTAGGCCTGTTGAGAAGGTGAGAGCAAAGATAGCATAGGTAAGGGATGGCTCCCTATGTGTGTCGCAACCATGGGGGGATATGATTAGGGCTCTTTACGCAACAACATTGTCCTTAACCCAACCATTAGGAGTTCCGCATCGTGACAATGCGCCAGCCTTAATCTTACCCGATTTCCTAGCTTTTGCCCCCCGTGAGTGTCTTGAGATTGAATCTAAAAGCTTTACTTGATACAGCAGGTCCTGTACGAGCGGTTACTTTAGATCCCGTGGAGTCCTCGTACTGTTACTGCGGTTGGTTATGCCCTGGAATCAGACCAGCTTTAATGGGAGGCCTCAAATGTAACATACCTAACTATTGTGAATGTAGCGGTTCGAGGCTGTGTAAATTGAAGTGGCAACTAGGTACATAGGTATGTCTAGATCACGGGTATGCGATAGATAATTACAGGTTTCTATAGGTCCATGATGGCAACGCTGATCTCGCAGTTTGGTTCCGACGTGCTTGGATGCATGAGACGAAAAGCACTGAGGGCATGAATCTTAGCCACTTTAGGATTGGGTAGCAACCAAAGCAACCTTCAGTGGCTGAGACATCAACGAGTTCAATATAAAGTGCATGTAGGTACCCAGTACTTAAAAACCAGGCACTTTCACTTTCATGTAACACAACTCTCAGTTTATAAGCAAGGCCATGTAGAGCTTAATGTTAATATTCCTCCAGGCATGGTTTGAAATAGACTTGGTATATTATAGGCGGGTTAGATATTAAACTTGAAGGTATAGAGGATTCTTAATTTCCTTATAACAGTGTCTACTATATCTTCGGTACGCATAGCCTACTGGCAAGTTGTAATGATGGCCTTTGGATTGGCGCATATTCTATGAGATAGCTAATTGATGTAATATACACGGAGCGGACCGGCAAAGCTGATGTAGAGGTTGGGAAGCTACGTAGGTACCTGTCAAATCAGCCCTGCTAGCCACCATTATCCGCTTTTGTCTTCCCAATCTTAAGCCTATTACTTACTCTATGGGCAGTTCAAGCTTAAGTAGCATATGACCCCATGACTCAGAACCTTTGATCCCGAACCCCGACCAGTTCCACCCAGTAGAAACCAAGGAACTTGCTTTCCTCTACATTTATCCCGTACGTCAGCTTCGAGAAGCTTTCATATCTGCGATTGGCGATTTATGATGTCATCCGTCGGTATTTAGCCATACCCATCCCATGGGTAGCGTTGATGGTTAGCATCAATAGACCCCACGCCCAATAGATATATGTGCCTGACGTGCCGTCACTTCGCTAGTCTGTGTTTCACGTTTCCTGTATATTTCTATTTGAGCCAGAAAATGCTCTATACGCCTGAGTCTTTTTTATAAGTGGCTAGATACACCTTTCACAGATGGAGAGAACCAGCTCGTGAGTATTTCGTGGATTTTTAATTATATCCAAGACTGTTTTTGATCTTGAAATACTAATACAAACCTACGCGAAGTGTCCCTCATGGCCAAATTGTCAGACGCCGCCCCGACAACCCGACTCGTCCATTACAAGAAATCACATACCAGCAATACTTATTCACGAGTATGGAAATGATGAATAGATCGTAGGTGCTTTGACCTTATTCAATTATAGCCGAAGCCTCACGTAATCCTAAAATAACTAATACAAACCGACACAAAGTATCTCCTCTCCTAGCCAGATTGCCGAACGTCGTCCTAGTAGACCGATGAACCCGAACCCTTTCGCTTCGATGATCCGAACAATAGACACGCCTAGAGCGTGGGAGTTTATTAGGCCGATAGTGGGAGTATGGCTTCCTCAGTGCATTTAGGGATTATTGAGCTAAGCAAATTGTATCAGATTCTGCAGCTAATCCTGCATGTATTTTGTGAGTTTTTCGACAATTATCACGACGAGCCACAAGTACTTACGCAGGGGCTCGAAGCGATTTGCATCGCATATGGCCCTACGATTTGGTCTCTCTTCCCTGACATATTCAAATGTATACGCAGTCGTATGCTGGCAGTGTATACAAATCTCGGTGAGTGGTTTGTAAATAATCTGCAATCTAGTCTACTTCTAATCTTCCGTATCTAGGCCAACGCAGCACTTATCCCTATCGGACCATCGCTTTGACCTCTCCCTCCGCCCTGTCGAATTTCTGGCGTGCTCTGCGATCTGCAATCTTCCTATGTATCTTCCTCTATGCCTCGATCTACATAGTGCTTTGCAAGTACATTCCGACTCGCAATGACCCTAATTTTGCCCCTAAAAGCGAATATGGCTTAGTACTGAGTGATTCATTCAACCCCAAAGCAACGGGGCCAGGCGTTGAGTAAGGATTCCAATAAAGTCTTCCATGCCCTTACCTAATTCTCGCTTACAATTCATTGTCTACAGCATGGTATATGTTCATGGCCTAGGATCAAATCCGGACACTACCTGGATTGGGCATAACCAGACCTACGTCAATGACTGCAATAATACTGTTCATGATGACCTATGCGATGCCATTACTGGTAAAAAATATGTTAACTGGATAACCGACTTTTTACACGACGATTTCCCCCCAGATCTCCGAAATAGCACGCGTGCTTTCTTCTATAACTATGATTCTTATTGGATGCGTGATGGCATCGAAGAACGGCGCGTAAGGTTGGGCCACGAACTTTTTGAGGCAGTTGTCGATCTTGCTACTGAAGTACGTATTTCCACCACAGCATGACACTATTACCTGGATTTATGGAAACTATTGGCTAACTCATGGTAGGCCCCTGGTAGAATGTTGATGTTCATTGGCCATAGTTATGGGGGTCTGGTGATCAAAGAAGTATGTACCCAGTCATTAGGAGCGATGTCTGTTTCTCGTTCTAGCACAATGCCGTCCTCATGCTCACCATTCTCTACACTAGGCACTTATATCAGCCAGCTTCTTTAAAAAGCATCGGCCCGTCAACGTCTTCCAACAGACAAAAGCTGTCATATTCATGGGTACACCTCATCGTGGCTCTTCCGGGGCCAATTTCGGACTTGCAATTGCCTACACGCTTAAGTTCTTTGGGCTCCGTTCTACCCCCGACATTCTTGACGCGATTAGATACGACTCACCTGGTCTCCGGGATATGCACCGGCGATTTGAAGCTATCTCACATAATTTCATGGGTGTCAACTTCTACGAGCGTCGCGAGTTGTCTTATTTAGGCGGGTGGTACAAAGACTTTGTAAGTGTACAACTTGAGTATACCACCTTGAGCTAAATGAGGGTGTGATCGTACTGATCAGTTTCGTTCAAGGCTGTCAATGAAGCATCAGCAACACTTGATCGCCCAAAATGGCAGAATATTCTCCTCGATACCGACCACACCGGCTTGAATAAATTTTGGAGGAAGGACACCGACTATTTGAGAGTTAAGGACAAGCTCATATCATATACCCGGAAAAT
The DNA here is from genome assembly GCA_023628415.1 of Hypoxylon sp. PDH2405. Lineage (NCBI taxonomy): Eukaryota > Fungi > Ascomycota > Sordariomycetes > Xylariales > Hypoxylaceae > Hypoxylon > Hypoxylon sp. PDH2405. The sequence goes on from JAMAKT010000051.1 coordinate 203,109, forward strand.
TGTCCAAAGAGATCAGGGGGGATATTTCTTCGCTTTAATTGCCGATGTGTTTGAGCAAGTTAGATATTACACGATAAGCCTCACGAGCTTCGTCCTGCGTAGATATAAAATCCAAATATAGAGGAATAGAGGCTCATTGATGCATACGAGGCTCCAGTGCAATCCAAAAGAAATGCTGAGACGGTTCTTATCTGGACCTGAAATCGTTAATCTCTTGTACCTCCTGACGGCCTAATTTCGTTAACTACAGATGGTTGCATTTACCGGGAAATTTTAGGAAACCATGCATGAGTCGCTTTTTATTAAACGTGTTGCTTGTTGCTGGTGTCACATGGTGCGGCCAAGATGATAGGAAGAAACACGTTGTTCCGAAGGGAGCTAAAAACTATCTAGGCAAAAGTCGTGGTATACGTACAGGAAGTCTCTTTGTCTACCATGCTTAGGTAGTCCTAATAATTGAAACATCGATAGTCAGACCTAATCCTCTTAACTAACCTGCAGGCCGGTTGCTAGCTTTATATAGGAGACTGACGAGCGTGGGCGGGAGCAAACATGTCAAGAGAAAATGGGTGCGGGTCGAGTGTGTCCGTGTGCTTAAAACCCAGGAAGTCGGTCTTTCTGTGGCTGCAGCCTCGTTGTTTTCCATTTTGCTCTTACAGCAAACTGAAACTGAATTATTAAAAGCAAAATAATGCTAATAGTCGTTATGGCGATCGAACTAGCTGCAAAGACAATGGTTGCGATCGAGAATCCCCAACTGACCCGTGTGAACGAATCCCATGTCTGTTCTCCAAGGGCGGCAAAAACGACTTGCATCGATGACAGAATCAATGAGAAAAGCGCGAATATAAAAATCAATGGAGCAGCGTATTCTTGAATATATTGAGAAGTTTGCCAGAGAGTCTCTGCGTAATTCCATGGAAGCCGCTGGTGGGCATGGAATCTGTCGAAAACACGACATATTTTAATGATGTGAACCGCCCAATTCAAACGGGTAAGTCGAAGTTGGCCGTACCGATAACGGTGTGTGACTTGCTCGTCGTGAATCGAACGGAATGGTCGAATAAATTGCTGAAATCGTTGAAACGAAACGTACTTGGGTAACAGATTATTCCTCTGGGCGATGATGAAGTCCGACTCGTGTCTGATCAGAAGGCTGTAGCTTCTGATAAATCCAAGAGCGGCTCGGTATTTATCGTATCGTAGTCGGGCATCAGCTGTTTGACTTGGAATATGTGCTTGCCAAATCGCATGGTTCAGGAGATAATCAGGGAGGGGTTTAATGTAAATTATGCCGTATGACCATACGAGGTGAAGCTTTGGGTCTTCACTAATAACGATGACACGATTTTTTACCAGTTGCATATGAATTGGGTCAATATGAGACCCTGATTTCCTTGCGACGAGCCATAGAAAGGGGTATATGTCGTCCATTATTTTTGTTTCAAGATCACTGGCAATGTAATTGTCCCACTCTTTCTCAGTGTCTTCAATGCCATGGCGGATGGCTAGAGTAGCGCTGGAGTCTCGATTCAATTGGTTGTTTTCTTGGATGAAATAGTTCGCTTTTTGAGTAGTAGCATATGCCATGGCGCATTATGACATTCGGATCATAAAAATATTGTGCGGAGAACTAGACTATGGACTGGCGCGTTGGCTTATATATTTCCAAGGTTCTCTTCGATTGCAGCCTAATTGTAGACATGTTACATGTATCTACCTAGGATCTACATACATGTAGGTAGGTACCTGTGTATCCATAGGTCGGATTGAGAGAGGCCGCCCGCAGTGTGCCGCCACGCCTGCTCCTAGCCAAATCTCCAACATGGAAAGATCGGAGTTTAGACTTAGAGATATCTAAGTGCCTGTGACTTTAGAGCCGTCATTATATTAGATACCTATGTACTTAGACTCTTTGCAGCCTCAGCTCCTGCAATCCTGCCAAACACAGCACACTCAAGAAGCGAAGAACCGCCCAGCCTATTCGCACCGTGTATGCCACCAGTCACCTCCCCCGCAGCCCAAATTCCAGATATAGGGGCCAGTGATCCTCCGTCGGTCGAGCGCAAAACACGTGCTTGTGAATCGAACGCCACACCTCCCATCGTGAAATGCACCACTGGCGTCACTGTTCCGACACATACCTCCTCATCCCGATTCGCCTCTCCAGGAGGCAACTTCCAGTGTCCAAATGCCTTCCTGCCCAATGGGTCCGCGCCCTGCTCCAAGACAAGGGTTGCGTACTTATCCACTGATGCGATGACCTCTGGGGCTAGATCTCTGACTTTCTTCTTCTGCACCAGACCCTTCCAGAGGTAGAACCCTACATGGGAACCAGCTGCCTCACATGCGCCAGGGTCGAGAAGGAGGGTTACTTCCCACTGCCTTGTCTTATCGACAATTGAGTGCGGTAGAGCCATGATCGCGGCACTAACAACGTCTCGGGTTTCCAACTCGTTAACAAATCTCTCGCCGGTCCCAGAAAGGAGGATCCCGCCTTCACCTCGCAAGGCCTCTGCGGCTAGAAACTTGTATGCTGAGCCGGGGTCCTTGGGGTCGACGAACCCCGTCGGGTGGATCTGCACGCTATCCATGTCTACAAATGCAGCACTAATAGCAGTGAGCAGACCATGCGAGGCAGGTCGAGCCTCATTTGTAGAAGGAATACCAGCTAGGTCGGGTCGGTATTTGGCTAGGAGGCCGTGCGCATCACCCGCGAACCCTCCTACAGCAAATACTACGGGGCCTTCGAGCTCCCGCGACTTCCCATCCTCGGCGTGGTAGCGTACCCCCTTGACTGAATTATCACTTGTGAGCAGTTCATACACCTCTGCCTGATTCTCGAGGGTGAAATTTGAGTTGGCCTTCAGCTCATCCATCAACGCCGACACAATTGCTGCCCCGGGCGGTAATTTTCCGCCGCCGCGGTGCGTCCGCGCAACGGAGTGGCCGCCTAGTTGTGCCACGACGCTCATATCAACTTTTAACTCGTCGGCAAGCCAATTGACCGCACTCTCGGAACGACTTGTTAGTATCTCGACCAAGGTCTTGCGATCAACCGGAGGACTAGTCTCGGTGAATCTAGCCCCGGCGGAGCGCACCGTATCCGAATAGAAACTGTCATCTTTGGTAATACCGACTGCCCTCTGGAACCGTGTTCCCGCTCCGTTGATACCGGACGAGGCCTTGATGCTGTTCCCGCCGGGTTTAGGGGCGCGGTCTAACATGTGGACCGGCGCCCCCGCTTTAAGAGCTTCGTGCGCCGCGGACAGGCCGGCAAGGCCCGAACCCACGACGATCACGGGCTTCCTTGACGCCGTCGTCATTGTTGTGAATAAAGGGCTGGTGAAGCGATTTAACCCTAGGTTGAAGCTGCTAGGTCGGAAGAGGACCATGCACACGATTGCAGTGATGAAGCCGATGAGGAAGCAGATAAGAAAAATACAACAGCGGCTTCGTCGAATTCTCATGGGCATATTCAAGTAAAATCATCTTAAATAGTGAATCCATGATCAATACATAGGCCATTTTTATGAAGCGGGACAACAAGGTTGGTGCCAATGCGGATGATGGGTGCTGTCGTATGATGCTGACGGCATCGTATGTTAGCAGGGTTAGGTGGAATGGAATGGAAAAGCACCACATTCAGCCACTAAAGAAAGTAGTCGTCATTCCCCGGACAATTAGTACTTGAATGTAACATCCGTACCGCACGAAAAAAAGACCGGGCGCCGATGATATTCTCGAATGATCGGAGAGTAACACGCGGCGATACCGCTATGTTTTTGAACTCCACGATGTAATTTCGCTGACTTCGACCCTGCATTCTGTTTGATGTTGGCTTCAATTGCGCTGCTCGCCGTGCACAACATAAATTATCCCCGACTTACCTAACTCAATCACTGTTCCAAGGTTAATTCATCATCCATCTTTCAATTATGCAGACCATTCCTTTGCTTAACTCAAACTCATCAATGAAGTTCTCCCTCTCTACGGGTTTCTTCTTTGCGCGGGATGGGATACGATGGCATCATGGAAATACGTGACCCGCCATTCCTGGGCACGTCGCCTAAAGAGGTAGTAATGGCCCTGGGCGTCAAGCATCAAAATCCCTCGCCGTGACGGTCCGCGGCAGGCAGTTTGGGTAGCAGGTCTCCCAAGGAGCATTCACATCGCAAATAACCCACATTATTATACAGAGTGGTAATTGCTAGGCCTGAAGTGGGATGTAACCTCGAAATACGAGATCGTACGCCTTGGCAAAATGCGATCTTCCTCTTTGCAGAAGGTTGATATAAAGAGCTCATAGTTCACAGTCACGATGTCGCAGGTCAAGTTCAAAGCACACATTCTTCTTGTGTGTAACGAGACACGGCCAGAGACGACAGGATGCGGGCGAGTAACTCTCTGCTGGCGCTACTGCTTGGCGCTTCCAGCAGCGTGTGGGCCTCCCAGTTTCTTTCCCGTCGCGACAGCAATAATACTGCGAAGATCGGGGATAATGCCACGCCAAGGAGATTCATCGTTGAGTTGAAGTCTCGCTCGCACAGAGCCCGCGTGTCGGCCAAAGTTGCGGGGCTCCCCGGACTCCACGTTGTTAAGGAGTTCGATTCAGATCTGTTCCCCGGTGTAAGCATCGAATGCGATAGCCACTGCAACGCTGACTCCCTAACCAAAATTCTTGACGCCGATGAGGACGGTCCCGTGGTGGCTTCGGTGTACAAGTCAACTCTTGTGCGTCTCATACCGCCCGCACTCGAGGGAGAGTCTTTCAGTGACGATGCTGCGGCCGCCAACTACTCAGTGCATGGCTCTACAGGTGTCGAGAAACTGCATCGAGCCGGCATCATTGGGGAGGGAGCTACAATTGCGGTCGTAGACAGCGGCGTACAGTACACTCATCCCGCGCTTGGCGGAGGCATTGGACCAAACTACACTGTTATAGGCGGATATGATCTGGTTGGCGATGCGTGGCCTGATGCGCCGGCAGAGCCAGACAGCGATCCGATGGATCGTTACGGACACGGGACCCACGTTGCCGGAATCATTGCCGGCAAGTCCGATCAATTTGTTGGTGTGGCTCCGGGCGCCAAGTTGCTTTCCTTCAAGGTCTTCGGGTCCAGCGGCTATTCGAACGAGGAAACGGTTATGGAAGGGTTCCTCAAAGCGTTTGACTCAGGCGCCGATATCATCAGCGCTAGTCTTGGTGAGAACAGCGGGTTCACCTCCAATGCCTGGGCTGTGCTGGCTTCGAGGATGGTTGACCAGGGCGTGGTCATTTCCATTGCTGCGGGCAATGAGGGTGAGGATGGTCCATTCGATGCGAGCAATGGCGCATCCGGCAAAGATGTCATTACCGTGGGAGCTGCTGAACCTGGTGCATTCCCAGCCCAGGCCTTTTCGGCAGATTTTAACCTGGGTAGGCAGTCGAACAAGACTCAGGTCGCCTACATACCAGCTTCTGATTACTTCCCGAATACTGTCCTCGACTGGCCCATTAGGCCGATAACACTCAATTCGTCCGTGGAGAATGACGCCTGCAACCCGTTACCGGCGAACACCACTACTTTCAATGGAACTGTCGTCCTAGCCAGGATTGGTGGCTGCAGTACCACCGTCAAGCATGAGAACATAGCAGCCTTGGGCGCACAGTACATCCTCTTTTACAATAATGATGGCCCGTATCAGACCCCTTATGCGTCTAGTGGTGTGTCTGGCCTGGTAGCAGCGATAGAAGCTCGCGCAGGGGAAGCGATTATCGACACTATCCTCGCGGGAGGCAACGTCACCGCTTCATTCAACGTTGATACTGCTCATTACGTTGGGCTGTATAACGCTGGCGGCGGTCGACCAGCTCGGTACACCTCTTGGGGTGGTACCTACGACCTTGCGCTAAAGCCGGACATTGTCGCACCGGGCACCAAGATCCTATCTACGTATCCGACAGACCAGTACCGAGTACTCAGTGGCTCAAGCATGGCGACCCCTTACGTTGCAGGCGTGGCCGCACTTTGGGTGGGCAAATATGGCGGACGCGCCGCACACGCTGATGACCCTGTCTGGGCCAAGCGACTGACCGCACGCATTATGGGTACTGCCCGAGCGGTTCCATGGGCGGACTGGGCGACATCGCCGACTGACTACGGCTTCTGGGCTCCTACTACGCAAGTTGGCGCGGGGTTTGTCGATGCGGAGCGCGTGCTGAACTATGCCACGGAGCTCAGCTTCGAGGGCCGCAAGTTTGAACTTAATGATACGGTTCACTTCCAGGGCACGCACTCCGTGGAGATTACGAACCAGGGGAGCGAGCCCGTTACGTATAGATTTTCGCTGCAGGATGCTGGAGGATATGATTCCTGGAACCCCGTTGTGCCGGGCCACCCACAGTCTTTCGTTCCCGCGCTGAAGCTCTACCCCGATGTCAACCCTGTGAAGATGACTCCCGAGGTAACTTTTCCAGAGGGAGAATTCGTCGTTGGGCCAGGTGAAACGAGGGAAGCAGAGTACGTATTTCGCGACAAATGAAGCTTGAAGCGCAATGATTTTACGGCTAACAGGATGAGTGCAGGTTTACTTTCAAGGCACCTAAAGGGCTCAACGCCAGCAGCCTGCCTGTATACAGCGGCAAGGTCCTAATAAGTGGCGATAACGGCGAAGAACTTGGTATCCCGTACTTCGGTGAGTTTCTCCGCATACCCTACTTCTCCGAGTCTCTACTAATCATGAAGACAGGTGTCGGGTGCGATCTTAACCAAACCATCACCAACATATGGGACTACGGTGGTAACTACCCCTGGCTGAACTCGGGTCTCACCGATAACCGCATTCAGCAGAAGTCAAAGTGAGTCGTCCCCCATATTTATATTTGTTCGCACTACGCGATATTTCTTGAGTGGAATATTAAAAATTTCGGTATCAGTTTCACCTTCAATCTCTCCCGCGATGCGCAGGACTTCCCCAAGCTCAACACTGGATTTGCATGGGGGACAGAAGAATTACGCTGGGATGTAAGTCTCATTTCTCGATTGAAACCATTTTTAATTCAATTGCTAAGTTGCTTGTAACTGACATTTCAATTCAGATATTCGAGACCGATTACACCGAAGCCGACTGGAAGTACCCGCCCGTCATTGGCGAGAACAAATACGTCGGGGCGGCCACGAGCTGGAACGGCACGTCCAAGTCGCAGTGGTTCACGCCGGGCCAAGACAGCGAAGACGATATTTTCTCGTTTCCGCTGTACGACCAACCGCGCGACAAATGGGGCATCTACTATTGGCTTGGACGCTTTGCCAACGGGTCGAGAGGTATTCAACCCGGGGAGTACAGGTTCCGCATCGCTACCCTGAGGCCTTTCGGCGATCCCCAAGTTTCGTATGATTGGGATATCTGGGAGACGCCCAAGGTTACGGTTTTGCCATTGAACAAAACGAATGCAACGGTGACTATCTAGACGCAGCTAGTCGTCTATCAATGACGCCGCACCTAAAATAGAGGATTTAGAAGCCGAGATAAAATATAATGAATTGTCGTGCTGTAAGTAAGCTCCAACTTATTGCGCCGTTCTTCCATGCCTACATAATAGTACAAGTGCAAAAAAGAACTCTCGATCGGGGAATTGAACCCCGGCCACCTGCGAATTCAATCAACACAAGTGTGAGATGACAAGCAGGTATCCTAACCACTAGACGAATCGAGATTGTGAATGTTGTTCTCGTGCGGTGGAGCTGAGATGGAAGCTTGCATCTTTTAGGGTCACATATAAGCGTTTGCGCTCGGCCCTTTTCATGATTGGTGCTGTGGGGGGAACTTTTAGGGCACCGGAGATATCCGAGAGCAACTATATTTTACAGAGGTACCTAGACCTTACCTAGACCTTCCAACCTTACTACATTTTGTATTTTTAACCATTCATGATTACCCTTATCCCTTGGTAGTACATTTCATTCCCTTCCTTTTCCTTCCATTCCATACATACATACCTTACATATTTCAAATCCGATTTTAGAATGTTGTTTGGAGTTTTGGATAATCTTTAGCGCGGGTGTCCAGATCCGCAAAAATAGCCGCCGAGTCATCTCCCTGCAACTCCTCCATCCGGTGCGTATCTTCATCCTCTAACTTCTCCAGTTCCTCTGACGGTTTCTCCTGCTCCTCTTTTTGCTCCTTTTGCGGCTCTGTGGCTTTCTGGATACCGCTCGATTCGCCAATTAAGAGGAATTGAGTATTTTCGAAGTCGAGGTGTTTGGGCTGCGTCGCGACCCACCGCAGGTCCCTGAACTCGTCTAGTATTCTAAAAAGCCGGCTGTTAGCGGTCTTGCGGTCTACTTCATATCGACTTGAACTTACTCCTTTGGATAGTCTGGCCCCTTTGGAAGGGCAGTGCCCTTAGGGGCTTCGTACTTCGGATTCCTGGTGCTGATGATGAAGCTTCCTTTGTCCTTCAGGCCGATTTCTTTCTGTACTTCGCCAAGCTCCTCCGGTAAGGTAATCATATACGTAAGGTGGCTTTCGCGGCCTGTGCTGGTGATGGCGTAGATTCCTTCAGCCACCGGAGTAGCAGCGGGATTGTGCCGCACCCCAGCAGTTTTGGTCGTATAATCGGAGCCCGTCAGGAATTCGTCTTTCAGCTTCTTAAATGAAGCATGCGATTTCTCGACGAAGGCAATCCACCTCTCCCGACCACTCGATGGTAGCACCTTCTTGGGAATAGCAATCAAACGACTGTTTCCGGCATCGTCAATTGTGCCTTCGCCGAGTTTCGCATCTTTGGCGATAGGACGCAGCACAATATAAGTACGGCGGATATCGTCTACGCTGCTTGGCTCGTCGATGCCTACTCTGCCTCGAATGAAGAAGTATATGATGCCCTTTTCCAAGATATTAGCCGGGACGGCGTCTTTTCTCGCCCCTTTATGCTCAGCTGAGCCATTGTGATCTGTTTTCTCCTTGCTGTCCGCTTCATGTTTATATTCCTTCTTCTCCTTGTGGCCCTTTTGTTTCTTTTTGTCCTCGTTCGCCGGTGGCTGGATCTTGCCGTCGCCATACGCTTCAGTGGGACTTCATAGAGGCATATCAGCAAAAGGTTATCTCGCGCGACACTGTGACGGCAACTACCTTGGGATGGTATCTTCGACGGTCTGCTGTTTCTTACCGTCTCCCTTCTTAGCACGCTTGGATGATGGTTTTGTTTTTGTGTCAAGCTCGTGCTTGGAGCCTACGCCCTCTCCATGTTCGTTCTTGGCACCCGCTTCGACTTTGGCACCAGATCGAGTGGTAGTCATGATGATTGATCTCCAAGAGTAGAACTTGGCGTAGGTCTTGTAATTGGATTACTACTGGACACGAATACTCAAATGGCAATGAGGTGGGGTTTTGACGAGGGGTTAAGATGGCTAATCGTCTACAAGGGCAGATACATAGATATATACGTATGTAGAGGAAAGACTAGAGTAATTGACATCAGACCCTAGGATCGATATGCTCAGCTCGAAGCAAGAGCTTACCCCCAGTTTGGCTCAATCTGATGTCATTGATCGCGATGAGGCTGGCTGGTTCAGGAACATACAGGGAGCTTGGGCCACTCATGACGATAGCTCATTTCCTGTTTTGGCCAGTGAGGTGATGATGATGTATGTCGTGCAGCTTTACCGGACATTTTGGGCTCAGAGACCAGCATAAGCGTGCATAATTAATTAGGTGATATGCAGTGAAGGTTGCACTGATCATATATTAGGTATTTATATTTATTCTTCCGAAGTGTTGGACAATTGGTCCTCGAGAACAGAATGCGGCGCTTCCATAGGAACTCGATGGAGGGGAAAAAAAATCACGAACTAGAATTCTCCGTTACTGGATGGAGGGACAGACCTTTGTCTGCAACATGATGGCGTACTCACGTGAGGAGCCGGGAAGTGCCGTCAGCAAATCTCCAACAATAGCTCCCTAAACTCTGTCAACTCAGTTTCCTGTTCCCCATTCCCCATTCTCACTCGCCCTTTCAACCAAAAGTCAGTACGGTAATCGCAAGAGCCATTTGATTGATCTGTTTAAATACCCTCGTTTACTACGCGATTTAATTGAAACTTAACCCCATTGAATTTTTATTACCGTTCTACATAGTATAGGAGAACTGTTTCTGCGTGCCGGTAATTATGGCACGATTCTTGATTTCTCGTATTTGCTTAATGAACGCCAACCAAGCCGCTAGCCATAAATGGTAGTCGCGCGATGCATCTAATAGCTGAGAGTGCTATATTACCTATATCTAAAGTCGTATTTCTACGCACCTATACACCCCTGAAACGCCCCTAATGTCGTATTCTACTATACACCTCGAGCAATGCAGAAGGGCGACATAGAACCGAGATCATTAGCCCGAGAACAAAACTTATCGAAATGTACTATTCAGACGTCAACCAAAGTATCGAAAGTAGGTAGTTTGGCTATTATTATGTTAATAATACATTCATTCGCTGACATCGACACTAAATGTAATAGTATTATAAAATATCCCACTTAGCTGGCTGTCTTTGCTATCCTTTTCCCACTCGCCTATCACATGGAATCGATCCCTGTTGCGGATGGCCCCACTAGGTACCTACTTATGTGTGTTCAGAGATCTCGCTATGTAGCATCCTAGTCTCAGGTCGTTCCCTGTGTGGATATAGACAACCGAGCGAAATCGTTCTTATCAACCAGCGGAGAAGACTTTGTTACTGGATGGAACGTTGTCAAACGAAGAAATGTCTCTATTAGGAAAGCCACGGCCGCTGGTCACTTGTAAATCCCTTGCACGTTTCGGTAACAGGTTCCGGATTTGCGCAGTCTAAGCCTCAAAGGAGACCCCTGAGTTGGGAACCAACTGATTATATCACCAGGCTGTCTGAGCATTGAGAAATAAATTCGCGATGTTAGGTTACTTAAGTATTTCTCTCCATCTATTCTTGAAGAAGAGTAGCTTAGGGCAACGGTTCTACTTCAGGCTCAGCTGTTCACTCTCCTTAAATCCAGCCTCTCCAACCAATACACTCACTTTCAATTCTAGCTGTCTTAGCTAAGTTCATTCTCTATTCTCTAAGTTCACACTCGTTAAAATGAAGCCTTCGACTCTGGCTATTCTTCTCGGCCCTGTGGGCATTGTTGCCAAGCCATGTCGCCATCGTCCCCAGACAAATTCTACAATTCCTGTATCATCATATACCGCTATTGCATCGCCTATCCAGTCTGCAGCAACGTCCTCGATCGTTTCTATCACTTCGGCAGTAACTCCTTCTGCCACAGCCTCGAGCAGCTCGCAGACTCCTAACTCCGTGACCTCATCTGCTTCTCCATCCTCTACCTCAGGTAGCGTTTCATCAGACAGCATCGATAAGCTTTTCAAGGCAAAGGGCAAGCTCTACTTCGGCACAGCAGCCGACAAGGGTACCCTATCGAAGTCTCAGAATGCCGATATCATCAAGAAAGACTTTGGGCAGTTGACCCCTGAGAACAGCATGAAGTGGGACGCGATAGAGCCAACCCGCGGCGGCTTCAGCTTTGGCGGTGCTGACGCTCTCGTCGACTTCGCCCAGCAGAACGGCCAAAGCGTTCGTGGACATACTCTGCTGTGGTATCAGCAGCTTCCCGATTATGTCAAGGCAATCACAGATGCCAAGGAGCTTACCAGTGTACTTGAGAATCACATCAGCACTGTTGTCGGTAGATATAAGGGCAAAGTTCGCTCTTGGGTATGCAACGCCCCTTTTCTCTCTATTTTTAATAATTTAAAGGGACTAACCAGTCCATCCAGGACGTTGTCAATGAGATCTTCAACGAAGACGGTACTCTCCGTGACTCTGTGTTCATGAAGGTGCTAGGCGAGGACTTCGTCCGCATCGCCTTCGAGGCAGCGCACAAGGCGGATCCGGATGCGAAACTCTATATCAACGATTTCCATCTTGAGAGCGGCACTTCTGCCAAGACCACCACCGGCATGTTCGAGCACGTAAAGAAGTGGCTTGCCGCCGGCATCCCTATCGATGGTATTGGCATCCAAGGCCACCTCGGCGGTACCAACCCCGATGCTAGTGGTATGCAGGCCGGATTGGAGAAGCTTGCCACAACTGGTGTGAAGGAGCTTGCTATTACTGAACTGGATATCGTCAACGCGCCGGCCGATGAATACGTCAAGGCGACAAATGCTTGCCTTGCCGTCGAGCAGTGTGTCGGAATCACGGTGTGGGGTGTGAGCGATGCTGTAAGTATCATGATTCCAAATTTATGATGTTAGGGACTAATTATTTCTAGGACTCATGGCAATCACAGAGCTCGCCGCTCCTCTTTGACACAAACTACCAACCGAAGGCAGCTTACAAGGCTGTCGTCGAGGCTCTCTCGTAAGCCATTCAAGAGTGTCAAAGCTTGATATATATCTCGCCATCCTCGTAACGAGGATTAATATAGGAACTTACCAGGAAGATAAATCTTAATTATAATAATTGAACTTAGAACGCCGCATCCCCTCACTACACATGTAGAACTGCAGACAATCGCTAGGCCCCTCATACGTATTGCTATGGGGTGACCGGGGTATTTGAATAGGTCAAATCTATAAGAATATTCCATCCTAGCAGTTTCACTATTCTTTCTGGTTCCGTCTTCGTACTAATTATCGTAAATGCTTCGGTTATTGTTGAGCGTTAGCGTTAGGGGTAAAAGTGGGACCATTGCCGATCCCTTCTGGCTGTACTTTTACGTACATGTAAAATTTTATCGTCACATAGAAGCTATAGCATAGTCCTGGGCCACGGCAATATTTGAGGCTAACCAAGGTTGTTAGGCAAACCGCTCTTAGCCCATTGTCCCAGCACTTACAGAATTCTTCGTACTTCGATCTGATGTGTCGCATAGGCAGATGGAATTTCGTCAGGATTACCTTCCAAAAATAGGTACGCGAAGATATGAGAACTGACATGCACTGATGAATGAGCTAGGCTACAATTCCCTCCTACCTTATTTTCCTAAATAACCGTACCCTTCATCTGCTTGTCCCTAACATCCAAGTTCTTCCACGCCAATGCACACGGAATCGTCAGCGTTAAGACTGCGCATCCAGCGATGCACATACGTTGCATGGCTTCACCATACGCATCCATGATGGCCAGGCGGCCCGGTGTTCCCCACTTGTATGATAGTTGCACTACAAGACTACCAAAAATTTTATTCGCTTGGTCTTTGAGATCCGGCGGTAGGTATTTTTGAAGGAGGTCTGGCATGCTGTTCGTCCAGATACCACCACTGACGCCAAGGCCAATGGTGTCCCCAACCGCTGTGAATAGAGCGAGCAGCGCGAGAACCATAGCCATGTTGGCGTGCTCAGCAGCGGCCATGATGGCAATCCTTTCAGTTACGACGAGCGTCTAGAAATGATCAGCTCCCAAACATTCCTCAAGAGTAAAAGCATAGATACTCACGCTCGCGCCCAATGTCTCAAGGACTTGACACATAGCTACCAACGCAAGTGGTGTCCCAGGCATCCGAAATTTTATCATTAATCCGGCGCTCATCACAAGCAAGGGTGCCGCGATAAGTGCCAGCCATTTATATCTGTTGGTGACGCGAATCAAGTATCCCACAACGAAACTCCACGAGCATGCGCCTAGGTTGTAAATGTTGCCGATCCAGCCCGCACTTTTCATGGACAACCCAAATACTACTTGCAAGTGACTCTGAAAGTACGGGGTCCAGCATCGGGAGGCGAGGAATATAACGCCGCTCATGATACAGGCACCCATAACAGTCCGGTCCATTAGTAGATGGAATGACACCAACGTTACCTTGGCAAAGTACTTCTCCCAGATACCAAAGGCTATAAGTGAACAGCCACCTGTAATGATCATGGTTATGATCGAGGCCGACCTCCATTTATCGGCCTGGTACGTGGCGAGTGACATAGGCAGGATGACCAGGGAGAATCCAGCAACGATGAGAAGCATACCGATGACTTAAAACCGTTAGAAAAGATAGCAGCGGTTCGATATTTCTCGTAAGCATACCATCAAATTCAATTGCGTAATGCACAATAGTCTGCGACCAAGTCCGTCCCGAGTCACGGACAACGACAGGAAACCGCTTTCGCGCCTCCTTGCGAGTGTAAAGCAGGATCCAAAGAATAGGGACCGCCGAAACAGGCATAAGTATCGCGATGACACCGTAGGCCCATCGCCAACCGATTCCTTCGAGGAAATCCTCAGCAGCAGCCGGCCCTGCGAAGGTGGTCGCCAAGAAAGGGGCATACATAAGTGCTAGGAGAAGTGCTCGATTACGCAATTTCGAGGTGTCGGCTACAAAGACAGCGAGCACAAAGTGCATGCCGCTCTCGCCAACTTTATAGAAGACCTTTTGAGTTACAGCTTGTTAGTGGTCGAGAAAGTTTCTATATCGGGTAATTGTTTAACGCACTAGAGCCGCAGCGTACGTCTCGACGTTCTTGCTCACAGCCGTCAATATGACTCCTAATGTAGCAAGGCAAGTCATTAATGCGAAGCCCTCGGGCCGACCCCAAATATCAATAATCTTGGCAATAGGGATATGTGAGACGCCAGCAACTATAGTTGCCACTACTTGTGCCGTCGTGAGTAGCGAGTGCATCTGAAAGTCACTAGTGACGTAGGCGATCAAGCTGCCAGACATGCTAGATTCAAAGGCGAGGATGAAGTGGACGATCAAAAGCCTAGGAATAAGTTAGTCAATAACCCCCCCGTCTTTCGGGGCAGCTTCTTAGACTTGCGTACCAGACATATGTGATTATCAACATTCTCTTAGACCAGGTCAGCGTGATAGCTTCGATATCTCGGACGCCATCTTGGCCCTCTAGGTCTGGAACTTCTGTGATTTGCTTCTCGTCTATATCAAGGCTCCCTCGGCCAATTGCCGTTTGGGTAGCCACCGGACTGATCTCATCCACTGCACCCGAAGGCGTCGGACTCGGAAGCTGGGCCTTGGGGCTGATCTCTGCCAGCTTCTTCTCCTCGATCTCGGCCATAGTTATAGGTGAGAACTGAAATTTACACGAGGAAGAGATCGACGGGAATCAACATTAAGCTGGCATTACTTAAGGCTCGTGTTATATAAGGACCTACCTTGGTGCCTACGTTAATGACGAGGAGCGGAGACAAGACTCCTTGGTGCAGCGCTCCACAGGCAATACCGTTACATTGGATCACCATTGCCTAGTAGGCTACTCAGTGCTAGTTTAACAGGCATGGGGTGTTATTAAAGGATCGCTCTATAGATGATCTGATAAAATAAGATACCAGAACACCCCTGGTACCTTGGCGACTGAAATTTTATCTGATCTTCAGCCTCAGTACCCCTATTCAAGTAGCAGGAAGGTGAGGATGCCGACCGGTTGTCGCTCTATGGACTTCGGTCTTGGAGGAAATGAAAAAAATGAAGCCCACAACTGTTTTGTACCTTTTTACTTATAAGCATCATAGAAATGGGAGTGCATCTGGGAATTAATCATTTTAGTAATACTGGGACTTATGAGGACTCCTGTGTTCTTTCTTCTAGCCAATCAACATTTTCCTATTGCCTTATATCACTTAAAATATCGGGTACTGTAGCAGGTCTATATCAATGAGCCTTTTCAGCAATCCCTAGAATGTTGGATGTTTGCGTCATACTTGAAAGTGGTTGTGTACCTAAACTTGATGTTGTACCGAAATAGTCTAACCTGACCTTTGAAAACTTATAAAAGGTCTCTAGAGATCCAGCTTCTGCATAAAAATAGTGATAAGTTTACTCCATCTATATTAAGGACGCAGCGGCCTTAATTTCGCCTCGACGTGTCTATATAGGTAGGCGGGCGGCGGACGCCTATTCAAAGCCAGCTTGATCTACCACGCCATCGGCAGCGACCACCAACGCTGATGTTACATGGTCCCTCCTAGCACTTAATAGTTCCTCTGACGTGCCCATACTCCGCGATTATACACCCCGGCGCTGGCCACCCACGACGCGTCTAACCGTACTGTGATATCCTCGGGACCAAGATCTTCATCCTCATTCGCTACATCGGTACCTGTCCACCACACCGAGCAGTTCCGCCATGGTCAAAAGAATATCTTTGTTAGCGAGCCCCGTACACTGAAGGACCGCATCGGCATCGAGAACACTGCTGTTAGAGAGGCACAACACAGTCTCGGTGTATCCACACGCCTGCGCACGGTTACCTTGTGTCGCATGGCACAGCCAGGACCGACTTACACTTCACTTTGATAACCTACCAGTCTGTGTTTTACTCCCGCCGTCTCGGCTGCGCTCAACCAACTACCCTTTGGTATAGTAGTAATCGTACGAGTCCCTAGTGTTACGTTCCTGTATAGGTGTGACGTCTCCTTTGGTTAACACCTAGATCAATCAGTTGAGCCCTATCTATGTGACGTTCTGTTGCTTAGAAAGGGGATTCTAGAGAACTAGAGGATGTCTCTTAGCAATAAGCTGCGTTAGGTAGTGTTAGGTAGATGTCTATCATGTATTAGTTACGGGTGGGTAATCTGACGATAATCTGTAATCCATCATTCACTACAATTATAATATCTTGTTAAATAGCAACAACTTCCTGTGACGCGTATTAATACTCACCCCTTTCTAATTCACTGGGTGCGCAATACCCCCTATTCATAGTTGCCTTAGCCTGGACCCACTTTTATCCCCTGACGGACGTAGGCGCATTCGCAATGCTTCCGAATGTACTCCGTATACCTGCTTCATTATCTTACGTGCGGAGAAAGGGGTTTTCGTGTATGCTACCTAAATAGTTCATATTTACGACCTCAGACACTAAGCGCAGGGTATCTTACCACCAGCGTTCATATGTGGCCTGATCTAGCCTGTCACGAGCGGTAGGGCACCGCATAGTCGAGACCAATTCAGATCGGGATTATAACGCCGACAATATGACTTACACATGAATTACCTAGTTAGTATCACGGTTGTGCCCGTACCCGATAGTCATGCGCAAAGCGGGGTGGCGTAGTTTGAGGTCGTCGGCGTCGCATACCAATAGATGCCCACGGATTGTTATTTAGG
Source organism: Hypoxylon sp. PDH2405 (assembly GCA_023628415.1). Classification (NCBI taxonomy): domain Eukaryota; kingdom Fungi; phylum Ascomycota; class Sordariomycetes; order Xylariales; family Hypoxylaceae; genus Hypoxylon; species Hypoxylon sp. PDH2405. Next base: position 220,185 of record JAMAKT010000051.1, read on the forward strand.
GCCGTATACCGAGGGTCCGTTTTAAGTGGGTACTTGGAGAACAGTGATATAAAAGTACCTACTTAGATACGGGGTAAATGGGAGTCTGTTCCGGGATAGGTGGACGGAGCCGTAAATTTTCCGATACTGCCTTATTGGGAGCTATAATTGAGAACCGTATCCTTGTGAATATGCCATATTTAATACTACTGAGCGTTAGATCATTTCTAGGAATTCTACTGGAAAGCAGTCAAGAACTGTCCAGGCCTTATTCAAAGTGTTGGGTCTAGTTAGATGTGTGACGTGGGTTGGACGGACGAGTTGAATACGTTGGTTGTGACAATTTATATAAGTTGGGAACCCGTCTAATGCAGTTGGGTTCATGGAAAAATTCCACCTTTGTAATTCTCTTCTTTGCGTACACGCAACATCGTTAATGCCGGATTTCCTGTCGGTATTAATGAATGAAGTTGAAGTTTCCGACGTAGTCCCACCTACGGCGCAGTCCAAGTTCATTCCCGGGACTCGGGATTGTCACGAACCCGATAAATTGCGACAACTCCCCTGCACCGTGCCGGGGTCTCTGAATAGCTCTAGCGCCTATAAACGTCGCTTACCAGCCAGCTTATAAGTATAACATGCTCGAGCTGTACACACCAACTTACACCAAGATCGTTTCGACAACCTGACAGTCACCATGAAATCTGATAGCGATTTTAAGATAATAATTGCCGGCGGTGGCATCACCGGTCTCACCCTGGCTATCATGCTGGAGAGATTCGGCCTCGATTATGTTATTCTGGAGTCTCACTCAGCCATTGCGCCTCAGGTCGGTGCCAGCATTGGCTTGTTCCCGAACGGCCTACGCATCCTCGACCAGCTAGGATGCTATGAATCGATTCTCGATATCTTCAAAGGCCAGATTTTACACAAGTCATATAACCGAGATAAGAATGGCAAAGTAATAGGCACGATTTATACCATGAGCGATCATTTGCAAGCACGGTGGGTGTTCTATGAAAACATGATGACGCCAGCCATGGGACCACCAATGTTGACAGCTAACATCACAGGTACGGTTATGGGCTACTTTTCTTCGACCGGCAACAGCTCTTGCAGATCCTATATGATCATCTCGAGCATAAGGAGCGAGTTTTTCTAAAAAAGAAATTCAGCGCAGTCAATTTGACAGAGGAAGGAGTTAGCGTTACATGCACGGATGGCTCTGTCTTTAATGGTACCCTTCTTGTCGGCGCGGATGGCGTGAATAGCGCCGTCCGAAACGCAATGGTAACCTTGGGCAACAAACTCCAGCCAGGTGTATTTGACCCTAAGGAGGAGGACAACGTGCCTTGCTATTATAAATGTAGTTTTGGCATCGCCCAGCACGTACCTGGCTGGGTCAAAGGTGAGCAGCACATCGTGTTTGGCCAGGGCACATCCCAGCTTGTAGTTTCGGGACCAGAAGATCGAGTCTATTGGTTTCTATTCGAGAAACTGCCGGAGACAAAGTATGGAAAGGATATTCCCAAATTTACCAAAGAAGACGAGGCCGAGTTCGTGAGGCGAAATTTAAATTTGCCCATCACCGAGACCGTCACTTTTGGTCAGGTTTTTAGCAAGCATCTGTCATCGACCCTGACGCCTCTGCATGAGCACGTGTACAAGAAGTGGTTCTTCAGCAGAATCATGACCATCGGAGACTCAGCTCACAAGGTAAGTCGCCACAGAACTATACTAACCTGCCCTATCACATCCCTAAGTCCTTGCTGGCACGCTTCTAACCACATTTCTCAGCCCAATCCGATAGGCGGCCAGGGTGCCAACGGCGCAATTGAATCCTGCGCCGAGTTTATCAACGCCCTGCTACGGAAGAAAGACAGCCGAGGCGGGACTTTGAATGGCCTATCGACTGAGGAGGTTGAGCAAATCCTCAGAGAAACACAAGAAGCCAGACAAGAGCGGGCGAAAATGATCGTTCGTGCAGCACACGAGCAACAGGCTCTCAACGCCTACGAGAATCCATTCTTATCTACGTTAATCATAGGTTGCGTAATGCCTCTCGCAGGCAAGGAACACGCATTTACCCGAATGGGGGAAGTCTATTTTGACGCTTCCAGGATCAAGGCACTCCCCATTCCTAAGAGACCGCGAGAAGCCCTCTTTCGCGATGAATTGCCCGTTGCGCCCGTCAGTAAGAAGGTTACCAATATCGTCCGAGACGTCTTCGTCGGAGGCATGGGCTTGACCTTGTTCATCAGTAGGAAGGCTTTTCGAATTCCCTTCTCTGAATTGGAGGTTTGGGCAGAGAAGGCGCCTATTGTCATTAGATGGTTTGGTGACAACAAGCTGTCGAAGGCCCTCAACCTGTTTGTGTCAGTCCTAGCGATTCCAGTGCTGGACCAAGATCCTTCAATGAAACTGCACCTTATCAACTTCCTTTCACAGCTCATCTCTCCGCTTCTTATTTATACCATCGAGGGTTATCGCGCGGGCAATCAAGGAACCCTTCTGTCTCTGCCTTCGCTCTTCTCAGCTGGGATGCAGGTTCAGGGAATCGGCCGCATAGGTCCAATACATGGGATTCTAAGCAGCTTCATGGCTCATGAATCGATCCCCGGGCGTGCCTTGCCCGTCGACGTGGCTAAGGCCCTGTTACCGGCAATATCACTCGGCTTCGTGATTCCGACTATCTTCGTTTTCGTACCAAATCCAAGTGCTAGGGTATGGCAACACTGGCTCGCTCTATGGCAATTTGCACCGCCACTCTTCAGCGTACTTACCAACGTCATTTCGGCCGGCATCAGAAGATGGCAACGAGGCAAGAAGTCCGTTTCCGAGTACGAGGAAGAGCATGATATGGACTGCTACAAGAAAGAGGAGGTACCGATTCTCAAGTCGGTGTATACCTATGCCTTCGCAGTGCAGGCCACAGCACACGTCTCTACCCTCTTGTACGCATGGACGCATCCGGGCATTTCCATTGCCAAAACATTTTTCGGTCTGCCAAACCCCTTCACGCCAAATTGGAACCTGCCGACACTTGCGGCAAAAGTGTCCACTTTCTTCAAATATGACATGGCATTAGCGACGGTGTCATTTGTGGGTAGTAATCTGTACTCGATATGGGACCTTCGGCGCCTCGGATACATCAAGACCCGTGAAGCAGCCAAGGCCGCTTTGGCTGTGATAGCCGGTCAATTCTTAGTTGGTTCAGGGGCCACATGGGCGGGTCTGTGGTATTGGCGCGAGGACAAGCTTGCCGGGTTGCCAATTAGAGGATGAAGAAGTGATGGAATAATGAAGAGCAACTTTGGAATGCGGCAGTGCGGTCGGGGATCGGAGGATCGGTACAAACTAATATTGATTTACTAGATATGCATCAATTGATGTTTAGATAATATTGTATAAATACATAGATGTTTATATATTTATTCATACTCATTTAAAGCAGGATTACTCTATCTTATCTTATCTCATCGCATGACATACAGTACATAGGTACATACTGCTTTGCAGCTTCGCGTACGCGTCTTTGTCTCTTGCTACCTCGGCTGACATTAAACGCGTTTGGTTCTTTGAGAGCAATACCTTAAAATATTCGATTCTGGCCTTGGAACTCTCGATTTTGAGTATCAGAACATCTACAACTAACTCCGCATCAGTCAAAATGTCTAGGAAACCAATCAAAGGCGAGTATATAGAGACGGTCAGTTGATTGATACCCTAAACCAAATATGTTAGTTCTGAATTAATGTCTCCCCCCCTGCAGGACACAGGAAATAAGGTGTCTAGGAAAGCCATCCTGATCGGAACCCAGCACATTATGCTGGGTGGCAAGACCGTCATTCAAGCCGAAGCCATGATACGAGGCGACCTCGCCAGGACCACCCAACCTACCTCGAGCTCTGGTGCGGCTCCCGGGAGCAACACCGCCGTCGCTATCGGCCGTTATTGTTATCTCAGCAAGGGATGCTGTCTCCGCCCTCCAGGCCGTATATACAAGGGGTTAGTTGAGCGCACGCGCCGAAGTTCAGTTTCGCTCTATGACTCGTTACTGATAACATTCTTTATTTCGCAGATCCTTTACCTTCCTCCCTCTCCGACTGGGCGATCACGTCTTCATCGGTGAAGGTACCGTTGTTCAAGCCGCCACCATCGGAAGCCACGTACATATCGGCCAAGGCGTCGTTGTCGGCGAGTTCGCCATCATTAAAGACTACGTCCGCATCCTCGACGGCACCGTCATACCTGCTAATATGGTCATCCCGAGCTTCAGCATCGTTGCTGGCCAGCCGGGCCGCGTCGTCGGTGAAGTACCTGAAGGTGGTCATGAGGCGTTCGAGCTAAGAGAACTATACAAGACCGTGGGGAATAATCCGCAGCCGCTACCAGTATGAGCCGCCATTGAGTCCGAGTTATCATGAAGTATTACCAATAAACGCTGGTGGGTTGGATATTATAATACCACGACCCAAATTTGACGGCGAATACGCGTCACGAACTCTTGAGGGGGATACAGTGCCACGCACCTACGGAATCCAGCAGTGGGTTAGCATGGTCGATATTATGATATCTATCGGCTTGGCATGATTAATATCACCATTCCCAAGTGACTCTGCGGTGTAGCTGAGCCTACTAAGTGAATTGGGTCGCGATATAGAATAAGAAGATGGTGAACTATATCGGAGGCAAGTATTTGACTACCACGATTAGTCGGTAGTGGGCATCGCTTTATCAAAGAACCGTCTAGTGGAAGGTGCACTTTAAGGGTACTTAAAAGCTTGATGGAAGTGGAACAGTGCCTGCAGGGAACGAGGAAGATTCAGAGTGATGTATAGGCAGTGAACCAACCGCGAAATGAACTAGGCAACAACGGTCACATGGCTTATGCACGTCAACAGGAATGTGCAACCAGTGCTCCAGGGGGTGACGAGAGGCCATCCACTGAGACGGTCATGGAGACGGCCACATCGAATAGTCGGCGCTATATCACATAGGCTAGTTCAGGTTAGAAAGATGAATATGAGTTTTATGAGGTTTCTAGCAAGACCAGACAGAACCAAATACCAACTACCCAACGCCACCCTACCAAGTTAAATGCATGAGCTCCCATCTTAGATTTGGCTTCTAAGAGACAATGTGCCCATCTAGCCACAGTAAATATTCGCAACCACAATAGACCAGGTCAAGTGGGTTCCTAGAGATGAGAACTCGAACCACGTTTCCATTTATCTTGGCATTTTCCCCTTATCGAAAGTGACAACTCTCCACCAGAAACGTACCTCCATGACAAGGTAAGCGATGTAGTTCTATATCACATGTCCCATTCTGACATAAAGAATCGCACCTGGGCTGCTTCTAAACTTTTAGGGTCCAAATATTGCGATCGATACTCGGCCGGCGTAGAACAGAAACTGCGGGTCCCGGTGCGGTCTGACTGCTCATCGCAGAATTGACCGCAAGTTGCATCAGTAGAAAGTATCGAGTCCTCCAAGAGAGGTGTCTAATAATCACAAGGTGTTAGCTCGGCTTATTGTTCACTGGACATATGGTTAGATACCTACGTATTGGGTACTTGCTGCAGACACGACTTGGAGGGCTGCAAGAAGCAAGGCGGCGGTGGAAGTAGAGGCGAATTTTGTTTTGTCGGTCTGATTATATCCTAAGCTTGGTGGTGAATATCGTAATTTTTCGTAGAATATCATAATTCGTCCGTGAGGCCGTGATGGTACTTGTAGACTAGCCTCTCAGGGTTTGCCCCATGACAACAACGTTACACCCCATGTTGTCATTCGCGTCTCTAGATACATCACCCCAGCTTCTCAAAGACACTTAGACTAAGCGATTAGCTCAGGACATACGAAGCGAAGCCAATGCGGTCCTACCTTTAAATTTCCGTGTCCATACGAGAGGACCAATCGCCTAAATAGGAGTTATACTGCGTAGACTCGTATCCGGAACCCAGATCCTACGAGATATTAATTATACTACATTGCAACACCGTCGAATTGCCTGAAGTAGTCATACACATGCGCCAAGGCTACGATCTAGAGGTTTCCAAGAATTCTTCGGTGCCTCCTTAAGGTCTTTTATAGAAGCATTTCGCGAGGCTCACGAAGGATAAGTGATCTTGGCGCCGTGGGAATTGATGGATACCTACCTTAGTAGATGGCACCTGTACACTAGTAGTCCTGGTGGCCCAGGATGGTTTATCCCATTAAATCGAACTAAAATACGAGTGGTGTAGCAATCTCTGTCCGCCCAGCACGCATGTTATGTGATAGGTCCCAGTATTCGAATAGAGTTAGGTAATATGGCAGTGTAGGAATTCAAATCACGGTGATACAGCAGCAGTAGTCAGTTCGGGGACACCTAATTATCAGTTGAGTTAATTCTCGATATTTGCCATTACTACCTAAGAGATAGCTGTCCATGGCGCATGTCGTCCATCGCAATTGAACGTTTGTACCCTCTTTCATTCCCTGAGTTGCAAAAATAATGTGACCAGCAGCCTTGAAGGCCTACCTATAGGTAGTCAACTTCAAGCAATCGCCACCTAGACTTAAGTCAACTCGTGCCATGTCCCTGATCCCCGAGAATTGAGCCGATCCCCAAGGACAAGAACCTCAATTAGACTCCTTCGGCCTCTCAACCTCTAGATCCTTCTAAGTAACGTCGTATCGGGGACGGAACATTAAGTAAGGCCCATCATGGAAAGAGGTGAAAGTATTGTATAACTGAGAATCCTCTGGCTTCTCCCTTCCACTCTCGCCTACTCCATCCGGTTTCTTGAGGGATTCTTTGAAGTCAAAGTACCAGAGTGCTTTAGCCAACACCAGGCTGATCTGGAGGTAGACGATTTCCCTGGCGGAACACAAGCGAGGGCCGACGGAGAAGGGGCAGAAGGCGTCTCGCATAACTTTCTGGGCGGCGCGACTTTCCGGTGTGTCGGGAACGGCGGGGAGCCAACGCTCCGGAGAGAACGTGAACGGATCCGGGAAGTATTCTTCGTTGTGGTGAAGCGAGTAGATGTTCACGCCGACCGAAACACCTTTAGGCACCGGGTGTCCATCAACGACCCAAGTACCGTCCTCTTGCGCAGAGTCCATTTTTCGCCACAGCGTACCGGGCACAGGGGGTGACATTCGCAGAGATTCGTCGATCACGGCACGAAGATAGCGACAGCTTGAGAGTACGGGGCCACCTCGTATTTCGCTGCCACGCTCGAAGGTAACTCGGATCTCCTCAGCTAGCTTTCGATAACAACTAGGGTTGCGTGCTAGATAAGTGAAAGCAGAACTGATAGCTGCGCCGGTAGCGTCGCCCGCTTAATAGATTCAGTTAGCGCATTCGATATTTCAAGGAGCATCATCCACGAACCTGAAACTAGGAAGAATAGGAATACGGTCCAGAAGTCGGCCAACTTCGTATCTTCTTCCTCAGATCCCTCAGCCATAAAATAGGCCATGCCCATGTAGAAATCTGGCTGGACATCTCTAGGTTGACGAAGACAGGTGGAATACATGGTCTTCAGCAAGCCGGTGAAGCTGGCCCAGAGTGGACAGAAGGAACGACCTATTGACTTGTGCAGATGAGCATGATGGATAAAAGGGAACTGTATCTCGTATGTGTTGCGGTAGCTTCTCAGTACGATATTGTTGACAAGGACGCGGTTCCGCTGGCTAGTTTGGAGATGGAGGCGAAGGTCGCTACGAGAAAAGAGACGCCATATGATATCATAGCTTAGGCGCTTGCTTCGTTCCGTGATGTTGACAGCCGTTACGTCGAGAGGTGTAAGTGACATAGGCGGGCAGAACAATCCCATCAGCTGTCTCATGAGTGTATCAACGTACTTCGATAAGATTGGCTCGACTTTTGACAATGAGACTCGCAAGAATGCCCGATCGAGTTCCCTACGCTTGGTGCGAAAAAGCTTCGGATCCGAAGCATAGAAGAGGTCGAATACATTGGGGGCTACCTGCGAGACCGGACACGAGCCGCCCTTAATGGCCCTTCCGCTCAAGTATATATCTAGGTTTCGTTAGACACGCCGCATGTAATGATCAAATTCTAGAGATTACCTCGTAAGGCGGTGATGGAGTTGAAAACGAGTCTGTCGGGGCCATAACGCATGACAGCGCCTATTCAAAGTAATCTCGTAAGTTTCTACCCATGACGATTGGTTGGATCGGAGTTTGTCTTACCATATTTCTCGAGGTCCTCCCGGGTGACTATATCAAGGCGTCGCCTCGCCGCGTAGAAGCCCGCATAACCGTCCGTAAGTTTCGCAAGGAATGGTCCCGGGTATCGGCTCAGTGAATGAAGGCGAAGTCGATAGATAACAACTAGGACGATCTTCAAGATACGTAGCTATGTCAGCTGGGAGATGCTGGTCCTGTAAAACAATTGAAAAGATGTGATCTTACGTAGATGAAGAAGCCGATGGCAGCGTATGCCACAGAGGCAAGATGGGGGCTAAAGGAGAACATGGCTTCCTCGAAACTTCGAATCAGAAGTCAAGCATGAAGTACCAGGAATGCCCAAGTTTTCTAATCAGAAGTCAAGCATGAAGTACCAGGAATGCTCAAGTTTCTGCTGTTGGGTAGTCCTGGGTTGAGATTTGCAGGCAGGTAAGGTTTGGTGGAGGGTAGTTTGAATTCAAAAAAAGAAATGATGCGGATACCCAGGCTGCCAAAAATTTGCTCAGCCGATGGTATAGAGAACCGCCGTCCTGTCAGCAACCGGCATAAGTCGTCGTCTGTGTAATTTGACTTGTCTGATTCTGCTGCGAGGTTAGCGGTATACACTATGGGCTTTGACACTTGGGAAGACTGCCAATGGTTCGTATTGCAATACAACTTATTTCGAAAGGACTATTTCAGATAGAGACTGCCTATATCTAAGTAACATTATGTGAATGGGATAGGTTGTCTTGGATCGTGACGCGGCGGCGGCTCACAACACCGTATGATTTCCTCCCATGAAGTTATCTGCAAAGCCTTATATACAACGATGTCTTCACCCTTCCTTTTTCCTAGCATCCTAAGTATTTTCCCCGGTTCTGTGCTCCAATGGCTCATCGCTGCTCGTTTTCTATCGATTCTGAAAGGGAGAGACAATTATATAATGCGGTCACTAACTTTATTCAAGTAGCAACGGAACTTCCTTTGCAACTTGTGATTTTTGGTTGTAGGTCCTTGATATCTTCTAACATGGGGAATCTTATAGATATTACATATAGCTGCTTGCTATCTGTGCATTTGACGGCGTGGGAATTGAAAATAACTGTCAGCTGGACAGTATGCATGAGCATGTAAGAACATACTGATCCCCATACTGCACTTACCCTTATCACTCAGTCCAAGATTCAGGTATCTAATCCTTCATATCGGTGATTCCAGTGATGTAAAAGCTCACAAAGCGAGTTAATTGCGAATGCAAATTTTAGCTTCAGCACAAACACTAGGATGTCATCATCTGTGAATGAATGGCCGTCCATCCAAAGTCTTTGACTTGTTATCAACTTGGGTAAAACATAAGACTGTCACAATACACATGATATGATGGGCAAGTCATTGCTAACAGGTAGACACTTCCTTCGGAGGAGACGAATTAAATTAACAGAGCTCACAGATATTACTCTTAAAACTGTAACAAAATTTAGCTACTCAAAGACAGCAAACGAGTAGCGTCAGTATCTGATGGCCGTATGACGGGCATCTGGAATGTCACGAGAATAGTATAAGGAATGAAGTCGGAAGAACCTTGATGTGTGGCCCTGTCAGACAACATGATGTACGTGGCATCCGGTGGAGATACTAGCCAAGTATCATCCCAAGACTTTCGAAATGACTAATGCCTAGAAGAGACTACACTACCACATGAATTGGACGTAGACTATGCCGTCCCACCCTGTAGAGACAAAACAGTACAGATGTGGAGAAGGACATGTGGCAACTGCATTTTTCTAATGCGGTGACAACCTATTTTCTTGACATTGTGAGTCGTATGTACTGACAGAGATCGGCTAGTCTGTTGAGAAGGCGCCATCTTCGGCTAATAATCGAGTGCTCATGCTCGATGCCATTGTGATATTAGCTCTGTCAACTACTAGATCACGTGGAATGACCGGCAATTGATCTTTCCCCATGGGAAATAGTATCCAATTATGTTTAATCTTCAGAATTATCTAAACCAAGGGCAAGGGGTAATAATACCAATTATTCAAAAAATTAAGGTACTTCTAGAATTGGGTTGGAATTCCTACCTGAACATAAGGCCTACGATTTTCAAGCATAGCTGTGACCGCCATTTGAGATCCTCCAATGGGGTGATTCGCTTCTGTCAGATCCTCTTTCACATGAATAATGGCATTGAGATATGGCCTCATTTGTGGAATACTGGCTCTTGTTTGGAAATGTAATAGGAGGGATTTGTTTTTATCTTATCCACTTCCACATGAATTTTGACCGTTATCTCGATAATAAAAGCTGTGTAACAAGGGCAAGGGTTCGTAGCGTATCCACTTAGGTATTGATGCGTGGTATATCATTGGTTAGTATCCCGGCATATTAAACGATGGAACAGGGTTGGCTCGTTTGAGTCCCTTGGATCTAAAAAGGGAAACTGTTTGTATTAGGACTAGTCAGGTCAACCTCTGCCAACATACGAACCGTGCCATCACGAAACTAGATTGGACAACTGGATATGACCCGCTTTCCAAGACCCGAACCCCAGGACCCCTATCTTGTATGGAGAGGACCCTGAAGACCCTGAAGACCGTTGAGGCTCTTCTCAACGAAGATTCGCGTTCCAGACCCGCACGTGTAACTCGTAAGAACCCTAGTGGAGTATCGTAAATCTCAAGCGACCCCTTTTCCCTCAGGGGCCTAGTTCGATATGGGGCGGACGGTAATAAAACTAGTGATAAGATCTTCCAGGGAAATTTTCTGCAAACATTCAAAACTCGGTGTGAGGTCGACCAATTTTTCATTTTATTCTTCTTCTAGAGGTGGCAGTCGAGGTAGTTGGAACCACCACTCAACGATAGTTCCAACAAGAAGACATCGATAGCCGCGTCCCTAGTACTAGATTTTCAACATGTCGATGTCGACAGTTACTCAGATCGTAGTGCCTGCTGTGAGGCCCCGCACGGCACAATTGGTGAGTGAAGAAGACGTACTAGTTAAAAGTTTTCGGCTGACAACCTATATCAGAAGCTCAAGGGAGAGCCGGCGGCATTGCCCGATATTAACACCATTCGGAAGGCTATCCCTCCCCACTGCTTCAAACCCTCGACATGGAGGTCGTTGTCTTATGTTGCGCGAGATCTCGCGATGGCTGGCGCACTTACGTACGCAGCGTTGACGTACATTCCGTCTGTGCCTAGCCTGCTGTATCGTACCCTTTTGTGGACCGTGTACGGCTTCCTTCAAGGTCTCGTCGGCGTTGGCCTTTGGATCTTAGCGCATGAGTGCGGCCATGGTGCCTTCTCACTTCATAGGAACCTGAACGACTTTGTCGGCTGGGTGTTGCATTCAGCGCTGGGTGTGCCTTACTTCTCGTGGAAGTTCTCTCATGCTCGACACCATCGTTTCACCGGCCATATGCAGAAGGATATGGCCTTCGTCCCTAAGACGAGCCCATCCTACTTCGTCCGATCCATCGGGGGTGCTTTGAGTTCCTTCATGGATCTAGAGGTTCTGGAAGATGCGCCTATTGTGAATTTGATTCGCTTGCTGGGCCAGCAACTAGGAGGGTGGCAGGTGTATATGCTCTTGAATGCGACAGCCGGGGAGGACAGCATGCAAAACCAGGACGCCAAGTGGTGGAGACGCAGCCACTTCGATCCCTTCAGCGGGGTTTTCCGCCCCCAGGAAGCTCTTTACGTTTTGATCTCTGATCTGGGTCTCGGGCTTGTTTGTGCAGGTTTGTACTACGCCTCGCAGGCTCTGGATTGGCAGACAGTGTTCCTTTTGTACGGAGTACCCTATTTCTGGGTCAACCACTGGCTGGGTAAGTTGGAGATGATGAAACGGATTGGATGTCTCAGATGATTAACAATGTAGCAGTGGCTATCACGTACCTCCACCATACTCATCAAGATCTTCCGCACTACGATGGCGAGAAGTGGACTTTCGTTGCGGGAGCTCTCGCGACGGTCGACCGCGATTTCGGCTTCATTGGCCGCCACGTTTTCCACGGTATCATTGATACTCACGTCGTGCACCACCTGTTCTCGTAAGTCAGCATGCGTCTGACAGCTCGGCTGTCATTCCTTGATAGTAAGCTAACTGGATTGGTAGACGAATACCTTTCTATTATGCAGAAGAAGCTACAAACGCCATCAAGCCGCTCCTAGGCGATCTCTACCACAGCGACGATCGTTCCTTCATGGGTCAGCTATGGGAGGTGTCTCGCTCGTGCCAGTATGTGGAGAAGGACCCGAACAACCCTGGCGTTATGAAGTGGGCTCAATAGCGTTCTTCGCTATGGAATTGCAGCGCGATTTGCGTACATATGTTAGAGCCAACTATGGGATGCCGGTATAGAAAAGCATAGACATTGGGTTGGGTTGGTAAATAGACGAGACAGATAGAATAGAGCGTTATAGGGTATCTAAGGTACTCAACATACGTTTTCTTTCTCAGAAACTTTCAGTGACCCATAAAATCATCACGGCGTAATATGTCTATATGAAGATGCCTAAATTGGCTATCTCAGTTACAGGGTTCTGCTTCCTGGTGAATTAGATACCTCTTTCATGTAGAATAGGTAGGTACTCATAACGTGGACCACGGAGTCGTAACAGAATCTGGGCCACGATTGAACATAACTTGCATTGATTGCATGCTCATTAGGTAAGAATCTTCTAGATGCCATCTTGTCTTTGATTTTGACTTTCCGTGTAGCTCTTGGGGGATTTCACGGATGATCACATGAGGTCAAGCAGTAACACCTGATGCTGTACAGCGACACGCACATATGCACCCCATGAGACCTATGGAACTTACCGGGTGCCACTGACTGATCATTGTCTCATTGACACTGCATCTTTCTGCATATGCCGTGTTATTGAGAACACTAGCGAGCAGCATGCACCTTCGATTCGTAGGTCTACTATCTACAGTAAATTGCCGAGAATACGTTACGGACCATTGAGAAAAGAGGCTCGCACCTAGGACTTGTTGAGTTGATTATAATCGGGCTTCACCATTGGGAGTCGGGGTTCATTATGCAGGGACTATGCCTAATGTACGCGAGTCGGCGACTAAGTCCATTTGTCATGCACATGGATGGTATGCATGGCGCAAGCAAAGTGAAACTCGGTGAAAGCCAGCCGATGGCATGCGCTGTTTAAGGACGAGCTGTAGCGGCATCTACAGGGTATACTATCATGAACCTTCTTTACCTTGAGCATAGCAATTCATGTCTCTTTCTTCAGAACCTATTGGAAGGGTGAGGTTGCCAAGTCAGCGTCATGGTTTTGGGTTGAGCCAATCAAAGGGACCAATTGAAAGGTTTAAATTAAATCGAAGAGTAAGCACTCAGTTGATACCTTTGTATGAGGAGTACAGCTGCCGCCGTTGAAGCGTCTGGTTTCAATCATTTCCATTTTAGGCACACCGGGGAGCAAAAGGATGGACGCGATCAGACATCAGCCGTTGTGCGGTTGTAATCGAGGTGAGGAGTGTATCATTTCTCGTTGAAAAAGGTACATTGCGTATGTACGCCATATGCCGCCTCATAGGGCCTCGATCCCATTCAGCTAGCATCGTGTGCGCCACAGACTGCCATGACCTCCAAAAGCGGAAATACCCGCGTACAGCATCCTGGGGGGCAGCTGTATGACTTAGAATTATTGCTCTGATCTATCATACGCCTGCAGCATCGTCGGCCGGGCCGCTGTGTCGAAACTAACAAGAGACACCTAGGATTAACCAATTGGGGCGGCTGTTACGCTGGTTGGGAAATTACGAGCTGAACCGAATAACACGGCATCCCTTCGCCACGGCGGAGCTCGACACGGTTTCCCCGATCCGGCGCCAATATTGCTAGGGGAAGGTGAAGGATCAGCTTATACATATTTGACTGCTATGAAAGAGGTCGGCAATTCCTAAAATATGTTAAGAGGGGAAGGAGACCTCAAAGAGCTCTCTCGCGAAGCTTTCTAGCTCTTTATCCACCTAGGTATAGATACCATATGTTGGGACTTCGTAAGCTACCGCAAAGTGAGACATTCTAGCTATCCACTACCCGATGTCCCTTTACTGATAATTCCTAGGTCTGCGGAATCGCAGGTCCCTTTCCTCATCTCATTCATCTCAACAATCTGCAGAAGACACGAAATCAGAGTCAAACATGCCTTCTATCCTGAATGGGAACCAATCGGTGCCAGACTCGCTCAAGCAAACTATTGTTACCTCTTCGAGCCAGGTCGATGTGACTAATGGTACAACCGTCCGGACTACCAGCCACTCCGAGTCTAGGTCGTCGACACGAATTCAAGTTACCCGCACCATCGAGACAACTAGGAAGGTCAGGTCGAAACTCGTACGTGAGCTGGACGACGTGGACGATGCATATCTCAAGCGAATTGACCTCCAGTCCTATCTGGGTTACATTGCGGATGAGCGTATAATCCATATGCCCAAGCGTGGCAGTCAGTGGGATCAGGTGCTGAAGGAGGCCGAGTTCTTTGGCCTTCAGATCGACGAGTTTACCGCTGCCGTTAAGGATTTCATCACTGACAGCACTACTATACGAGATACTGCATTAGCAAGCTGTTACCTTCTACTCGAGGTACATCCAACTCACTTTTTACCGATTTTGAAGTGTTACTAACAGACATCAGCTCGGTTGCGAGCAAGCACAAGCTCTCGAGCCTACTTTCAATGCCCTATACGAACTAGGTCAGCTCCTCGCAAACACCCTAGAGCTCCGCTCGCTCTTTGTACTCAGCGAGGGCATTGCGTACGCCTTGGGAGAGGTCATCATATGTCTCGTGCGACTTCTTGGAGACATTGCTATATTCTACCATCAGCGGATTAGCCGTCTCTCGAGGAACTCGGTGACCATTGATTTTGATCGAGAATTCGGCGGTCAGCTAGAAGAGATATGCGCCAAGCGAGAACAACTGATCTACACAATCTGGGGCTACAAACTTGGAAGCAGCCATTCCGCGAATGATGTTGCATCTCTTCAACGTGAGCTGGGCTCAGCCCGGACTCACGTGAAAGCCTACTTGTATGGCCGCATCCAAGATAAGAAACGCCGTGTCGAAGGAACCTGTGGATGGCTCGAAGACGAGCTTGTCGATTTTCTTGAAAAGGGGGAGAAGATCCTCGCCGTCACGGGTAATTCCGGATGTGGCAAGAGCATGCTTGCTGCCTGGGTGCGTGATCAGTTGGAGAGACCAATTGGTCATCTAGGTCAAAAGCACAGAACTATTTCATATACGTTTGGTAGGTCGCCTATCCTCATCTTACTGTGGGTGAGAATCTAACGTGTTGAAGCGGCTGATTACCCGGAAAAGTCAACTACCATTGCCTTACTGAAAAGCTTGCTCTCCCAACTTCTCGAGATCAGCATTGGTGACGTTAACCTCTTTGAACATCTATCAACGCTGCTTGAAAAGTTCGAAGATGGATATAATGAGAAAGAGTTCATTAAGCAACTGTGGACTGTCCTTGACGCCGGACTATCCACGGTTAATAGCAAAGGAGTCTACCTTACCATCATTATTGATGGACTCGACGAGGTAGTTGGAGGGGATGCAGCGGCTCTTGAGCTATACAGACGTATTTACCAGAGCGTCAAAAAGTTCTCGAATATCCGTGCTATTACGTTCTCTCTGCCTATTTCGCATCTTGGCCAGTCTGATTGCCGACATCTCGTCATTACTCCTGAAAATGTCCACGATGATATCCAGCTCTATCTAATTCACGGCCTTTCCACACGCAGCGTCTACACTTCTCAGGCTAGCACTAAGCAACAAGAACTGCTAACGCAGCTGGTGTCTCGCGCGAAAGGCTCGTTCCTGTTTGCGTACTTATCATTGAAGCTACTCGACACTGGTATCGATTTTGACTCATTTCACAAACTAATTCACGCCATCAAACCCGAGCAGGGTAAGAACCACGACATCGTACTGAAAGAACTTGTCCACAAAGTCAACCTAAAAGATGCTAACATCAACCATCTGTTGACGTTTATGGTAACCATTGAGCGACCGTTGCGAATAGGTGAAGCCGAAGGTCTATTGGGTGTCGACCTCTCGAAGCGAACTGTCTCGTCCCACATAAATGTGCGCAAGGTCCTATCTGCGACGAACGGCTTACTAGTTGAACATAAAGGCAGCATTCGCTTCAAACATTCCGTCGTCCGAAGCTACATCCGCGGACTCTTCGGCTCGTCGCTTGTCTCGCTCAAGGATGCTCACAAGCTGCTTACGATGACTCTACTGTTTTTTGGTAAGCACGTCCTTACGCAGCCATGCGAACCTTCATTCGACATGGTAAACAGAGTGATCATCGATCAGGTGTACAGCTCACATCCTATCGTCCAATATGCTGTACGATACTGGATTACCCATCTTCAGCATTCGTCCCTCATCAGTACCAAAGGTGATTTGGCTCTGCCTGCAGATTTCAAGGGCATCTTCCCAGATTCTACATTCTTCGTAATGTTGGAATGGTTCAGTTGGCAGACACAACCAGTATTGAGCTCCATTCACCTACACGACCTTGCTCTGAAAGTCCGCTCTGCTTGCTTTGGAGAAAGGCACCACACGGTGCTGCAAAGCCTCATAATCCTTGGTATTCTTTACCGAACACAGTCGGAGGCGGTAAAAGCGGCCGAGTTCTTCTACCGCGCTTCTACCATCGGCCAAACCATCCTGTACAAATTCAGCCCGCTAGTAATCACTTGCACATCAATTTTCCTTTCCTGCACCGAAGAGATAACTTATACCAAGCGAACCACCATCGTCACATACCGTGAAGAGATGATTCGTTTCTACATCGAGGTGTGTAAGGGACAGTATGGCGCTAACTCTGATCATGTTATCCGATGGTACGAAGCCCTAGTCAAGCTCTACCGCGAAATACGCGAAGAGCATATGGCAGCCGTGATATTGAAGGAGCTCCACGAGATCATAATTGTCCGCTTCGGGCGTGGATCCGACCGAGAGCGTGGCATTGCCCGGGAGCTCGCCGGAATGAAAGTCGTTCTCAAGAAAGAAGGGGATACCCAAGAAAGTAAGGAGCAGTACGATGAGCTTCTATTTGAAGCTGTCGAGGAGATGGAGTTGACTGACGAATTGCGGATAACTATTATCCTCAGTCTTGCTAGGACGTATGAGTCGGAACACAAATATCTCCTCGCGGAAAAGCTTTACGTAGCGCTCTGGAGTCGCGTCTGCGCAGCCTGTCGCCAGAAGTCAACTGTCGAGTTGCAGCTTGTGCAGCTTAACATTGCGCTCGAGTACGTTCACTTCTTGCGACGCCACAAGCGAGAAAGTGAAGCGTCCAACATCATGGTCTGTGTCTGGGCCGAATATGAGCACCGCTCGTTTGAGTCCAAGGCGATTGTTCTCCGTCTCAAGGAACTATCTGTTCTATTCCGAAGTTTCGGGATGCTCGTCGTATCTGTCTCAATTCTCAAGAGAGCTTGGGGCTGGTTCAAAGAACGTAAGATGATTGAGACTGAAGAAGCATCTGAGACTTCGACGATCATCACCGAGGTTGTCGAAGAGATCACGGAGACTACGACTGAGGTGACTACTACCACAACAGAGACTGAGACCATTACGCGTGAAGTCTATGAGACTACCCTCACGAGAGCTAGGTCTGGAAAGGTAGATCGCCATTTCTTCAAAGCTTCATTGGCGCTGGTTAGCCTCCACATGAAGCTTGAGAAGTGGTCCGAAGCTGAGGTTGTCCTCCGACAGTCTTTAGAGATCGTATGGAAAGGCATCCTTACGGTCGACGGCAAACTCACGCTTGAAGGGAGCTACATCTCAGAAACCGTGGCAACTGCTACTCGCCTTGCTCTCTGTTACCACCGCCAGAGGAAGTTCGATAAGGCAGAACAGATCTACATTCGCATCTGGAGAGCCTGTCTCACCTCACTGAAGGCCGAAGACGTCCTTCTTACCGACGCCACGATCAAACTTCTGGTGTTCTATGAGGAGTACCGTCGCTATGAGAAGATCATCGATATATACACGCAACTTCTCCAGCACTATCGCAAGCATGTTGGAGCAACTCATAAGTTGACCATACACATTCTGTATAAACTCGCGGCTACATATGAGCTTCTCGGCCACAAGGAAGCATATGATTATTATGCTGAAATTGTGACGGCATACACTCGTAACGGCGTCTGTCATCACGAGGCGTTCGATGCCGCAGCTATTGTAGTTAGGTTCTATCGAGAAGAGAGTCGTTGGACGGAACTCCAAAAACTCTGCGTCGTTCTTTGGGACACCATTACCAAGCATCATCACGAACACAAGGTTTCGGAAGAGTTCGTGCAGCTAGTGTACGAGCAATACCGATACGTGCTCGAGTTCCACTCGAAGGTGGAATTCTCGGTACTCTACAAGCTCACCCTCGAGTACCGTGAGACTGTCAAGAAGGTCTTTGGGGTCTCGGTTGCCATTTACCTGACAGCCTTGATTGCTCTCGCAGAGGTCTGCGAAAAGAGTGAGGAGCACCATCTCGAATCTGTCACAATCTACGAAGAAGTCATTACGAAGACGAAGACCATCACGACTCTTACGGAAACCAAGATTCGCACCATTAAGAAGCGCTTGTCTACACTTTACGTCACCGTCATCACGAGCAGCAAGAAGACCGAGACAACAACTATTGAGCGAGCTATTACGGTGTGCTCAGAGACATATGAGCAATTCAAGACTCAATACGGCTGGTGGCATGAGACTACACTCCTCAAGCTAAAGGAGTTGGTCTTGATCTACAGCAAGCTTACTACCGAAAAGTCTCACCATATCATGGTCGGTCTGCTACAGGAAAGTGTCCTCAAAATTCTATCTACCGCTACAGTTGCGATAGAGCTCTATAAAGCCGCTCTCACTATTTCTTCCATCTACAAGACCGTCAAGCTTGAGCGTGAAGGCCAAGAATTGCTCCGGCAATTGCGTGTCTTGGTCCTCTTCCCTGGCTTTGATGTCTCCGAGCAGAAGATTACCATCAAGCTTGATATTAAACTTACCAAGGTTGCTCTTGTGTTTTTGATTGCTCTTGAGGAGGGTCTTTATCACCCAGACGGGAAACCGGGTCACAACCATTTCTCGCAGATCATGGCCGATCTTCTGCTGGAGACGCTCCTCTACGAGCAGTACGTCATGGTGACCACGAACATGACCGAGAAGACGAAGATCGAGGCGGTGCTAGAGCACAGTGCCCGTCTCCGTAGTCTCTGGATCGCCCGCGGCCGGACCGGTTTCGTTTCTGTGCTAGATAAGAAGCTCTTCGCTCTATTCTTGGAACGATACCACACGGTTCTAGGGTCGTATGCTAATGACAAGAACGCCTCTTTCGACTTATACGTAGCACTACTTACTGAGATTGGCGAGAGCAATGCGACTGAGCGTACCACCATCGACTTCGCGATGGCGACCGTCAAGTCCATCAACACCACCGTGCGAAAACTCATAGTCGAGAGCAAGGACCTCCCACGCGCGCACGCCGTCGCCAAGTGCGGCTTCCAATTCGCCAACAGCCAGCACTTCTACCACAACCGACGCCGCGGCGTGCTTGGCTACAAGCTTGCCGAGCTACTCGCCGGCCACGGCGTCCCAACTTGGAAGACCGCAGACGCGAAGCTCAGGGAGTCCATGCTCCTCACCAGCCGAACCGTGCTGCAAACCGTATTTTCCGCGTTCCGCGAAGCCGGCGTCGACTTCGTCAGCCTGCGCTTCGAAGACCTATCCAGCCTCATCGCCTTACTCGGCGATCAGAAGAACTACGGCGAACTAGAGGTAAACCCACCCCCCTTACCCCCCCCCTTTCCCCACCCCCGCTCTTCCCAAGCTAACATGGACCCCGCACAGACTCTCCTCACAGCACTCTGGCAATCCCGCGAAGTCCAGCGCAGCTGGTCCCCCGCCGTTGTCCTGCACATCGGCCAACTGCTCATCGACGCGCACGTATCCGCATCCCACGTCGACAGCGCCATCGCCCTCGCCGACATCCTGTACTACAACGTGCGGCAGTCGCGCGGCGGGCTCGACGGCCACGCCCTCGTCTTCGCGAACAAGCTCTCTGTTCTCCTATCCCGCGCGGGGCGCACCCGCGACGCGGCGCGTATCCATGCCGATGTGCTGCGGGATCTGGACGAGCACCGTGGTGGTGGGGCGGGCACGGGCATTGATGCTAAGGAGAAGGAGCGGCTGCGCGCGGCGGCGGACTTGCATTTGGATGGGTTGAGGAGGTGCGGGTGGGCGTCACGGCCGGAGTGGGCGCGCTCCGCGACGGGGTTGTATGAGAGATTGGGGCGGAGGTATGGCGGGTTGACGGTGCCGCCGGTGGAGAAGTGGGGTGTGGTTGATGCGAAGAAGGAGAAGGAGTTGACGTACTCGGGTCCCGCGGTGTGGAGCCTCGATATTGAGAAGGAGACTACGAAGAGGGACTTAATTTCCCCGGCGAAGGAGCGCTGGGGCTGGTTCGTGAGGGCTGCGGAGGAGATTGTTGCGTAAGTGAAGGATGGTACGGAAGCTAAGTTGTAGGATGTTTTGGAAAAGCGATTTGCTTGTGAGGAAATGCCGATACTGGGCAGGTAATGACGCATACCGGGGAGTGTCTATTACTTCTTCGTGTTTCAGGGCTTCGTCTATGTCGGTCTTTGTTGGACATATTATCTCCTTTGTCTTTCTACCTTTTTATTAGTGCAGATTGATTCCCATGGAGGTTTATTATCAGCTACTCAAAATTTCATAGCGTTAATGTATTGGGCATGGTATTCTGCATTTCTATTGATCGTCTGCCTCTTTGCTTCAACTTGATGATGGCTGCTGAGCGATGATGACTGTAGTACATCATTCGCAGAGGTAATTGGCACATTTCGGGAATAGGGGTAGATAGGTACCTAGCTAGGTACCTATCTCTTGTATAGGTATACAAGAATGACGAGGCACGTACGGTGGGTCATAATGTGAATGCGAACAGATAAATCGCTATTATACAGTTATGACAGTACCACTGAGCTCACGACGCCCCAGTGTGCTGCCTTTGCCATGCCCTTCATTCAATAATACATATACCTTCCGGCTTAGCCAAATAGGTCTCCCTCATGTCCTAAGAAATCAGAATTCATGCCCATACCCTAGCGAATACCCAATTCGGCCTCATTTCGTTTCAACATGCGTTCTAATAGGCAACGTCGTTGAATTTGAACAGCCATTTTCCTTCTCTGCCTTGTCCCCACACCCTGTACAAGCGTCCGCCTTTTCCACGGCAGAAAGACCCGAGAAAGGACATGTCGACGACGAGGGAAGGCCTTCCTCGATGTCCTCTAATATCTTCTTTCCGTGTAGGAATCCTTCAGGCTCGACATTGTGCTTTTCCATTTCATCCGCGAACTCGTCGCCGTCGCGGACATACCACTTGGCGAAGAGATCGTTCTGAACCCATATGACTTTACCGAGCGCCTTGACTAACGCGATCTTCTTGTCCATCCTTAGACGTGGGTGTGATAAAAGTGCCTCTGTAAGTGTGTCCTGGATGAAGGCAAGACACGCGCCGATGTGGACGTATTCTACATGCAGGGGGTGTTCACGTCCACGGCCTGTATGCATCATACTATTTTCCGCTGTTAGAGGACGTATGTTTTCGCCGGACTCAGATGATGCTTACCCGACTTTGTCCAGATATTCCCAGAACTCCATTGTGCTGGGGTCAGAGCACAACTTTGCCAAGTACGCCCTCAGGAACATCTTGCGATGTAATATCTGCGGGCTGTTCTCATTGAGATTCTCGTCTACCGGCCCTTCGTAACTCGTACTCCTGGTTTCCAGTGCACGTGCTGTGATATCATACTGCAATAGCTTCTGATAGACAATGTTGACGATGGCAGGGATGAGCTGTTTTATGTATTTTGACCCTGATATTAAGGCCTCGATATCATCTTGAATTATGTTAGCTCTGAGATTCTCGTTGGGAGATAAGATTGAGTCTCGTACTCGAACTGAAATCGATAAAGGAGTGAAGATACTGAATTCGAGCCTCGAGATTGGTATATAGATCTTTTCGATCAATATGCTGTCTAGGACGTGCCGAGGGTCCCATTGTGAAAAACGTGCACTGTTCGTCGAAGCTGATAAATCCCCTAAAATTTGTATTTCACAATCCCAATGGTGCTAATAGGTTCGGCAAATCCTACTGGAACACTGAAGTCGAATTGGATAAGACGGTAGTATTGGTCTATGAGAATTAACAATGTAGAACTAGAATTGAATTTTATATATTATACATAAACGAAATAGAAACGCAAGCCGTTTTCTCGCTTGAAGCTGTATAACAGGAATGAAGCGATGATGGCATGACATCGGGTGGGACCATCGAACCATCGCGTCGGGTGCATTCGGTCTGGCTGACCCGGGAAAAAAAGCCTCAAGAATTAGGATGTCGCCAATTCGCGGGGTCCTTACCCGGTCGTACTTGACAGCTGAGCTGTATCAGGCCAATATGATGTCATTCTCGACTTACTCTTTTGCCCTTTCCTCGATTGCCCTTTGAGCAATTTCAAATTGACAGCTTTGGAAGCTTCATGCCACGCGCGTCTAATGTTTTCTAGTGGGGAGATTTAGGTACCTTCCGTCCTATATATATCCGTTACGATACTACTGGCCAATCCCGGAATGGCTATTTGAACACCTCCATTGCAGGTTGGAGCTAGCTCTAGGTACCTACCCCGCTATATGTCACTGTTTCAGATACATTATTTGTCGGCTGGAATAAATGATTAATGGGCCACTAATCCGTCACTACTATTTTCAACCAACATTTATTTTCACTTGGGCTTCTTTTTTCTACCAAGGTACCATCAGTATAATGATAAGAAAAGTTAGATTGTTATATTGAACAGGTTTAGCTACTGCATATACTAATAACCTATTGCACTTTTCCTACCTATCGTGTTCGACCAGTAATTACTACTAATAGGTTGGAGGCCTAAAATCATATGCGGGGCCACGGAATTCGCTACTAGTGAGCACTTCATTGTTGACGACCCAGCCATAACCAACGCCATGGTCTATTTTTGCGCCCTCTGGCGATGCGAGCAACGTCCACTTATCTGGATCAGCGAGCCCAACCAGCCGCCCGGTTCTAGGGTTCATACCCGAGTCGGGAAGTTTGCCAAACCGCTTCGTGGCCTCCTCCGCATACGACTTGCCTAGAATGAGGCTGTACATTACGTGCAGCTGATTGCAATATAGGTTAGTGTAGCCGGGGCCATCATCGCGTTTCGCAAAGATCTGCCGGTCTATGGCCGCGTCGCTGACACGCCACGATGGCATGTGCGCACGTTCGTGGTGGTGAAAACGCAAAAGAAGCAGATCTTTCAGCTGTTGCGGTATATCATCGAGATTGGCGCCATGGTCTATTAATCTGAAAGCCGAAGCATATTTCCACCTGCTCAGCGCAAAATGCAGCGGTGTTTCGTATTCGGCGCCTTTGAGGGGAGAAGTCACGGGAATACCGGACGAGAGGATGAGGTCGACCATCTTCGACTGATCCACCATGATAGCTTCTTCAAGGTGGTAGCTTGAGAACGGACACCCAAAACTCCGAAGATATTGCGCGATAGCCTTGCTCCCACAGCTGACGGATATCAGAAGAAGTTCATCCAGTACCGTCTGACGAACGCTCTTCAGCTTGCCTAATGACAGCGGGTATTGCTCAAGCAAGGTTTGGATGATTTCTAAAGCAGTATCGACTTGAGCGGCCGCCTTAACTACCTTCGTCGCCGAACCGGGTGAATTAAATTCGTCTAATTGTACGAATAGGTTGAATAAGTACATTGTCTCGTTGTAGTCCTGCGTGAGCTTGAACTTGTACCTCGGAACCTTTAGTTCGTCCTGCCAATCCTTCTCTTCTTCGCGCCTATAGGCATGGAGCTTGTTTATCAATTCGATGATCAAAGAACCAAGCCAGTCGACTCTGTCAAAGGAAGGTGGCTCATTAGGGTACAGGGGTGGCTGTACTGGAGCCGCAGCGGCGAGAAGGGGTTTATAGACTTCTATATTACGTGCGCAATGGTGCTTTCGGATCTCCTTGAGAACCGCCTCGGCAACCAACTGACGGGTATTGGGCTCTAAGGGCTTGAGCAGCATCTGAAGCGTCAGAAGACAACCCTCTTTCGCGGCGTAGAATACATCGTCAATTCGAAACTTGAGCCCATTACGAATCATGAAGCGCGTAATATCCTCATGTCCCTTTGTACAGGCCAACTTGAAGGCATCCCCAGATTCCGCGGAGACGAACATCTCCAGAGAGATATGAGGCGGCCTATACTTCCCAAAGAAAGCTTCGAGCATCTCCCAGGGACACCATGGATATTTTATGTTATACCAATTCCTGAATGAGACGCCTGAGTCGAAGAGTGCCTGGACGACATCTAGTCGCCCCCTTTCGGCAGCGCGGCACATGGGAGGAGGGTATGAAGTGTACCACTTACCTTCAAGGCCCTTTGGGAATTCTCGATGGTAAATGCTGATGCATTGTTTGATTGTTTCGACATCTTTGTTTGTTTCGATAGCCCATAGGATGCTAGGTTTGGGGAATGTTGCTAGATTTCCACGACGTTCTGACCAAGGGTCTAATTGCTCATTTGGATTCGAATGGAGTCGACCGTTGAGTTCCCGTTGGTACACCGCATCTTTCTTAAATATCTGCTTCGCGTCGATAGCGGCATGACTGCGCTTGCAAATAGAAGCAAATTGTAAGAGCTGTGCCGGCGTGTCTAGATTGCTTCCTATCTCTTGGATGAGTTCAACTGGCAAAGTGGCGAGAACATTTGATTCGTCCATTTCAGCCAGCGTCTTAGGTAAGTAAGTATATAGTCGGTTCAATTCCCGACTAAGCTATCGAATGATTTCAGAGGCTACAGGCGAGATTTGTCAAGGCCTGAGACATTAATTAGGCCTGTTATATAGGTAATTTGCATTCCATTTTCTTCAATGAATTATTTCTGAAAGGCGCAAGTTTTCACAAATGCATTGTCTCTGCTTTCAATAAAGGAATTGTAGCTTACAATTAATAAACATGTACTTGGAATTCTTTGTCCTCCAGGGCCAATCTTAGACTTAGAAGCTCTAAAGAAGATCCGAATAGTGAGAACAGTTAGAAATGATAGGTACATTGTGGTGGTATCCAAAGCAAAACCATACTTTCTTGCGTCATATGAACGACACGGGAAAACGTTGAAGCCTCCAGAATATAACTCAAATAGTCATCGACTTGTTCTGTTAGAGAAGGGTTTTCTCATTTAGAACTAGGCTTATCACCTTCCAGGTACACGATTTTATATAATGGACAAAATCCTAACATCCGCTAAACTAATAAAACGTGTCAAACACATTAGGTAGCTTAGTAACTAATTCATTTAAGGTATTAATTCTAAGTATTCCTAATTAATAAATTCTAACTAATTTAATAATAAAGATAATTAATTTAATTAATTTAATTAATCTTATTAATTTAATGTTATTATTTTCGTTATTATTAATTTTATAATAGCTTTTTTACAATAATTTTATTATTTAATATAACTTTTAATTTCTTAATTAACTTAATTTAAAATATTATTTCTTTTATTACTTATATAAAGATTAATAATTTAACTTTTATTATTAACGTAATAATTATATTTTATTTATTAACTTTTTAACTTATTACTTTTTTAAATAGCTTTATTACATATATTTATAAATTTTTTTAATTAAAAATATTATTAATAAATAAAGTATTATTAATTATTTCAAAAATATTTCCACCTTTTAATTAAAATATTAAATATTTAGTTTATTATAAATAAAAAATAACTTAATTAATAATAATATAATGCTTAAAGCTTAAGTTATTATTAAATTATAATAATTAAAAATATATAAATATAATATTTAATCTTATAATTATTATTATATATAAAATTAATTTAATTTTCTTTTAATATTTTTATATTAATTAATTAAATATTATTCCGTTAAATAATAATAACTTTTTTTTATTATTAAATTTTAATAGCTTTTAATATTTTCTTTAATTATTAAATTAAATATTTTCTTTAAATAAACTAATTAATTTAATTAAATAAATTTCTTATTATAATCTTTAATTATTTTAATCTTTAAGAATTATTAAAGCTTATCACTTTTTAAAAATTAATATTAGTTTTAAAGTTATTATATTAACCTTATAGCTATATTTTCTTATTTTTTCTTATATATAATAATAATATTATTAATGTAAAAAAAATTAATATATTATTATAATTAAATATATATAATTTATAAAATATTAAATTAAAACTTAACTCCTTTAATAACTTTATTAATTTTCTTTATTATAATAAAGGTAATTTTTTAAATTTATAAAATGCCTTTAAAACTTTTAAAATTATTCTTAACTTTTTATAACTTAATAATATCTTTATATATACATTATAATTTATCTTAATATTAATAAAAATATTAATTATATTATATTAAATAAGTTTTAAATTAAATTTAATTATTATTATTATAAATATTTAAAATAACTTTCTTATTAATATTAACGTATATATTTCCTTATTACTTATTTATTATTAATTGCTTTATATTATTAATTATACTTTATACTTAATAAAATAATTATATTTATTAATCTTATAAATATATACCTATATATAACTTAAGATTTATTTTCCTTAATAATTTATATTCTTTTTTAAAACTTTTATTTAAATACTTATTTCTTTATAACTTTATAAGTATAGTTTTTTTACTTTTTTAAAATATTCTTTTATTTAATATTTTCTAATATCTTTATAAGATTTTAAAAGCTTTAATAAATCTTATTTATAAATAAATTTAAGCTTTTTTAATAATCTTAAAAATTTAACTTAATTTACCTCTTTACCATATAAATCTTTTATATAAATATCTTTTTAATTAAAATTAAATATTAACTTTTAAATTTCTACTTATATAATTATTATATAAGGTATAAATTTTACTTTTTATGTTATAATAAATAAAATTACTATATAAAACAAAGTAATAAAAGATAAAAATACTAATATTAATAATAACTTAAACTATGCTTTAATATATTAAAAATAATTAATCCTTATATTTAATTAATAATAAATAAAGGTTTCTTTTAATAAGGCTTTCCTAATATTTAATTTTTTAATAATTATGTTTAATTTTATTTCACTTATTTCTTTATTTTAATTAAATTAACATTAGCTTATTTCCTTTTAAAAACTTTAACTATATTTAATATCTTTAATAAGATTTAATAATAACTATATAAAAATTTTATATTCTTAAATATTTACCTTAAATAACTTATCCTTTAAATTATTAATTAATTTTATAAAAGTTTTATTTTTATTAAATATAATATTTTTTAATTATATTACCTTATTTATTAAAGGATTTTAAACTTTATAAATATTAATTAAGTTATATTTAACTAAATATTTAATCTATATTATTAAATTTAAATATTATAATTTTTTAACTTTATTTATAAATTTTAAAATTATTATATAAGCTTTATAACTATATACCTTTAAATAAGCTTATTATAGTTTATTTTCTTTAATTAATATATTAAAATATTAATTAATATATATATAAAATTAATTATATAAGG
>JAMAKT010000052.1:0-246009 GCA_023628415.1 Hypoxylon sp. PDH2405
TCAACAGGGGAACCGTTCCAAACCCTGCAACCGTCCCACTACGGTTTTGCCCCCCCATATTATTCCCCTAAGGTACCCAGCGCTAAGGGACGGCACTACTGAATTTAGGGCTGAAGCTAGCCTAGCCTTCAGTGGCTTAGCCCCGCCACGCGCTGAGAAACGTCAACCAAATCATTAACCAAATCGTCAACACCAACGCACCTGAACGCAATTCAATTCGCGGAAATTACATAAGAAGATTTCTATACTATTCTGGGATGACTGATTATAACCCCTCGACGTAGTTCCTATGCTTTTGTAGCGGTTGGAGGTTTGTCTATACCAGTGCCTCCCGATAGCAAGGCCTACACGCGTCTTTCGCACGCACCAAGCGACGCCACAACAAACTCGAGGAGAAGCTCGTCCAATCCAACATCTATGAACCTGTCTGTCCGACCACTCAAACATGGAGAGCTTCCTTCGTGAATGGCGGCTGGATGCCTTGAATAAGGCACAGTATGAGTCGGCTATTTTCATTGGGG
The DNA here is from genome assembly GCA_023628415.1 of Hypoxylon sp. PDH2405. NCBI lineage: Eukaryota > Fungi > Ascomycota > Sordariomycetes > Xylariales > Hypoxylaceae > Hypoxylon > Hypoxylon sp. PDH2405. Next base: position 522 of record JAMAKT010000052.1, read on the forward strand.
ACAAGCTTTTGGCATTAACCAGTAGGTCCGCGAGCTATTGTTTTGCGCCACGTCTCATGCTAAACTCACCTCATAGATGACGACAGTGACGCCTTCTGGCTCGCTCAGGTCCACTTTGCTACTGGCAACTATACCAGAGCCCAGTCTTTCCTATCTAAACAGGATCTCATTAATCGGAACCCATCCTGTCGATATCTAGCTGCTCATTGTTTTATTAAGCAGTCCCGCTTCGAGGAAGCGCTTGCCGTGCTTGGTGAGCGAAATCCCACGCATCTAATTACCAACTCAGCAAACAAGCGTAAAACGCAGCATACAAGTGGGCGCACTACTGCCTCTCATCATGGGAGAGGTGCCGCCAAAGCCCAGGACCGAAGAAATGAATTGTCGGAGGAAGAAGCAGCTAACAGACGCTTCGAAGCTGCCATGTGCTTTTTAAGAGGCATCTGCTACGCCAAGCAGAACGCCTTCGACCGAGCAAAGGAGTGCTACAAGGACGCTGTGCGCATTGACGTCCAGTGCTTCGAGGCTTTTCAGCAACTGATGAAGAACTCATTAATGTCACCTGATGAGGAGTGGCAATTCTTAGAATCGTTAGATTTTGATGCGGTTACAGTTCCTGGGGACCCGTCCTCCTCACAAGAGGCCGCCGAGTTCACCAAGATGCTCTATACTACCCGGCTTTCTAAATACCGGAACCCAGCGTCCTTCACAACGGCCTGTGAGACGTTATCTACACACTACAATCTCGCCACGAACCCCGACCTCCTCCTCGCCCGAGCAGATTTACTTTATACGCAATGCAGATACAAAGACGCCCTAGCCATCACCGATTCCGTACTTCAAGAAGACAAGTACAATTTCAGCATATATCCCTTACACTTAGCCTGTTTATATGAACTCAAGATGAAGAACGTGCTCTTCCTAATCTCCCACGACCTCGCCGACACACACCCGGAAGAGCCCTGTACATGGCTTGCCGTGGGCATCTACTACTTCGCCATCGATAAGATTGCCGAGGCGCGCCGCTACTTCAGTAAGGCGAGCATGATGGACCCGCACTTCGGGCCAGCCTGGATCGGGTTCGCGCACACGTTCGCGGCCGAGGGCGAGCACGACCAGGCCATATCGGCGTACTCGACGGCCGCGCGCCTGTTCATGGGCACACACTTGCCGCAGGTGTTTTTGGGGATGCAGAATCACGCGCTCAATAACATGACGCTGGCCGACGAGTTCCTCAAGACGGCGTACGGCCTGTGCAAGACGGACCCGCTGCTGCTCAACGAGATGGGCGTCGTGTATTACCATCAGGACCGCCCCCAGGATGCGGCCACGCTGTTCTTAAAGGCGCTCGAGGTCGCCGAGGAGATTGATTCGGAACCTAATGCTTGGCTCTCGGCACGCACGAATCTGGCGCATGCGTACCGTCGCGCGAAGAGATACGACGAGGCGCTAGATCAGTTTGATGAGGTCTTGAGGCAAGGGGGGAAGGATGCGGCTATATTCGCGGCGAAGGGATTGATTAATATGGAGCAGGGCAATTTTGATGAGGCAGTTAAGATTCTACATGAGGCCCTAGCTATTCACCCACAGGACCCCATTGCGACGGAGTTGCTGAATAAGGCGCTGGATGAAACGGCTGGTATCTTGCCTTGACTTATGATAGTGGTGAGGTGAGGCAGGTTTGAGCAACTGTATTACGAGTAAAGAGAGTAATGCCTACTTATGTAGGTACCTATCATATAGTAGGAAAGAGAGTTGCCTCGGAAAAGAACGATGAATTTTACCATGTCTCCTACTCCTTGTTTGTCCTAGAAGGCATCCATACGTCGCCGACCACTTTTCGTTCCCCGGACCCGAGAAGCTTCGGTACCCAAACGCCTACAAAGTCCACTGCTTTTTTCTAAGAATTGTCTTACAACTCGCGACCTAGAGTTGTGAGATCGTACGAAATATCCACAAGAACAGATTGCTCTACACTACCGGTGAAAGCAAACAATTTCTTTTCTTAGATATCTTTTTTAATTCTCTTTTTACTTGAGAATCGTTTGTGCGACCCATTATACCCTAACCCACATCTAATCTTCCATCCATACCTAGCTACTCGACTTTCACGATCATTTATTTCCCCAGCCATCTGAATTCGCTCGGTTGGTACCGCGGACGCGGACATGGGAGTTTGAAAGAGCGGTCAAAACCAAACCAAACGAAAAAGTTTGCACCAGTCAAGGAGATTCTACGTATTGCAATAATAAATTTGGCGAGATGAATGAAATGAAACGAGAGACGAAAGTTTCTTGTTCAACCATCATCTTACGACATTGGCTACTGTTCATCACAACGGGTTATATGGACGCTGATCGGTGTCTGTGTGTATGTTTACGTCCACGGTATTTGGTGTAAACGTTATGAACTAGAGCAAACAGCCAAGCAGGAGAGAGCAGAGCCATTAGGTCATCGTGCTTGCTCCCACACTCGTATCTTGCGCCTCATACATTCTAGAATTAGGGAGTCCCGCGCCGTGGTTGGACGGTATATGGTTGCCCTAGATAAATTACCGCAGCGGTACCACAGGTATGCTAGTTATGTAGCACATACGTGCGCCATGTGGATGGTCCGGGTGGAACCTTCTGTTTAACCGTAACTCAAAAGGTCCCCTGAGCCGTTCCGCCCGCGTGGAGAGAGGAGCGATCCCGACTCGTGCGAGCCAAGGTAATCCTCCCTCTCCGATCCCGGACGGACATTCCACACTAGCAATAAGACCTGTCTCTAAATTCTAGAAGGCTGTTGTTCGTCACCGCTCATAGGAAATTTGTTCGTGCTTCCTTGCTATCCAAGGTTTACAAAGTCGAGGCGAGCGACGAAAGGTGCCCCCTTAGGCTTTCGCCCGTAACGAGTCTTTGGGACACGGTGGGCCACGGTCACATCGGTAACCATACAAGCAAGGGAAACGTACGGGGACAGCAACTGGCTTGCCCGCTACCGATCTCAGATACAGGGTCTTCATGTCTTGCGTGATATGGGTTGTCGAAGTTGCTGGAAAATCGCTCCCAATCCAATATTTCTGCGTGGCTATCACCCATTCGTGCAGACGTCGGGTTCTAAGGGCAGCTTTGCACCTTGAAGTTGCAGTTGGGTTAGAGAAAAAGGGGGGCCTGATGTGTGATATCGATCAACAGGGCAGCTATGCTGCGGTAGTCGATAAGGTTGTTCTTCATTAGGTTAGGAGGTTGGCTAGGTACGTATGTATGATCCGATCGAGTGTGTGAATATTGCCTACCATAGTGCTCTTAATTTGGTTTACCTTTTCTCCGTCTCGCTGTCGTCTTTGGTATCCCCACAACAGAATTGTTCTAATATGGGGATGGTGCGAAGGAGTGGAGTTGGCCTGTCTCTAGCAGCATCCTAGGTAATATATCCTAGGTAATGGGGTTGCGGGTGTGATCCGCGGTGGGGTGGACTCCTCGAATTGTCCATCTTCTGTTCATTGCTTTCTTGACCGATTCTTGTCGAGGTTATGAGACCCCCTCAACGGTCGCTGGGTAACAAGGGCCGGCCCGTTGTGCAGTGACATTTTCCATACGTTCCATATAGAGGGAACAGGGTTCGATGGTGATGATGACGAGGCGTGTTACGGTAACAGTTGATTTTCTCGCCTCATTCAAAGGGGGCAGGTCGCTCTCTCTATTTGCGGAATTTACCGCAGTAATTCGTAGTGCTTCAATTTGCAGGCGGGCAGCCCTTGTTTCTCATCGTGATCTGTCTCACAAATTGCTTCAAGCTTATGTACGTACTGCATACCTAAGGTGTATGCATTATGTGGCAGTAAGCCGCATCGTTGGAGATTCAATATGCGTGTCAATCTGACTGCATGTAGGATGAAGGAAGCGATCATTTTAAGATGCATGAACCTGCCGAATACGGACGTCGTAGAGAAACGATCATGTTGCTACCGCAGTATTCATGATCTTGTCCAAGACAAAAATTTTATGCGGGTCGAATCAAAAAGGCAGTCTTCGATACCAGTCGGGATAGACCTTGGCTCGGTAAAGTTGTGCTATGAAAGAAATTTCAATTAAGGGGCTGATGACTAACCACGATCTTGAGGACGCCGTTTAGGTAGTCGGCGGACTGTGTTACACCGGACTTAGAGAGTTGAACACCGGGACGGTTTCGGTGCTGATGTGCATGATCCTTATGCAAGGAGTAGAAATCTTCGCGAAATTGCCACTATATCGGTGAAGAGACAATCTCGTGGTTGGCCGAAGACGGAGGAGTAAGACATAATAAAAGAAAAAAAAGGGTCATGAGCCGCATCAATGTCCATATAGACTTAGGTAAGATGGCAAGATACTATGTAAGGTGATCTTTTGTGTAACTCAGACCTCGACGTCGGTGCTGATTATACCCATATGCATTAGAAGTACCGTATTCAGGAGCGTTGCTCTTTCAGTCGACCTTGCAATTGACCGGGGATGTTAGGTACAATTGGCATCGCTACTACATAGTAGGTACCTACCTGGTGTAGGGTTTGCAAACGGGAGCTCTTAATCCCCGGCCGAGTGAATTTGTGAAAATAATGAAGCATTTGCACTACTAGGCCTAGAGACGGCGGCGGCTTTGACTGCATGTCTAACAACTCTGAAAAAAACTTGTATTTTACGACCGCGGAACGAGATGCTTTCATTTAAGTCGGGGGATCAACATCGACACGAGTTTAGGGTGTCTTAAACAAAGCCACCTTCTTCTTTCAACCAGGTACCTGGAGTTATGGCGGTTAACGACCTTCAGAATTAGTGCTGTGGCTTGGCCTGGACTGTGTTGAAGCTATGAAAAAAAAGTACGATGACCCTTGAATCTTAACGGGCAACTAGTGGGGTCTCCCCCTTATTAGAGTGCGGGGACTCTCCCGATGATTCAACCGTTCACGATGTAATTCTACCCCTGATCCTTACCAGGATCGACTTCTAAGACATCGGCTATCTCCCATGTCAGACTGGCTATCAGATGACTAAAATAGACTGTCGGTTTTCATTTTGCTTTTCTCGATGTACCGTAAGTACGTAATTCCTTTCCCACAAATACCACGCCTGTTTTTCATAATAAAAAAGGGTTTCGTAATTAGTACCTATATTTGAGCCCTCTACCTATAATACTAGACGCAGGGTTGAGGATCTTCTAATGGGCTTCTAGAATAACTGGATAGTGGACATAGAAGAAAGCTGCAGTAGTGGGTTTCCCAGCCAAATTGCTGCACCCAACACATATCCGCGGTCAATCAATCCACTAAGGACGCGTTCTCCTCGGATTCTGGTGCACCACTACTGCATACACATACATATGGCAATGTCAAGTGATCCACCCTGCCACCCTGCCTGCCTGCCTGCCTACCAACATGTACATGCAAAACACATGGGCATCAAACTAGTTGCAGAAAGCTGATTGAAGGTGTCCAATAGAGTCACGCGCCCCTGGACTGACAAACTGTGTTGTTAAGTTGAGGTCAAAGCGTGCAGATGACTAGTAGTTAACTAATTGCTCTAACAGGCCAAAATATTTTGTACACGAGCAGTAAAAAAGAATGATGGTCTTCCCTAATAGGGGTCATCGACAGTAGTTCTTTGTTGACTTTTTAGTGCGATGGCCGCATCTCATGCGGCCGTCATCATTAGGTAGGTATTGTGGTGGACAATTAAAAAATGGCGGTGGAAGACCCCTTTTCTTCTTCTTGATGTAGAAGTATTGGAATTGTTGATAATTGCTCAAGCAGATTCCACATCCAACCAATGTACGGTAGAAAGCATCTACCTACCTTCTCGTACCGTATATCGAGATATCTTGGCTTCATGGGCATTCTTCCAAAGAGTCTTGGGATTCGACCAGCAGAGAGTCGATGGCAGGGTGGTGGAGTCTCCCGAGATGACCATGATCCTATAGGAGTAAGAGATAGCTAGGGTATTTCGAGAATGGGTCGGGGATAGTGACCCGACGAGGGGGTAGTATGTAGTGCTTCAGGTCGCAATTGAATCTCATGATTTTAACCTTTGGAATGTCTAGCATACGTATTATGATTCCAGCAGGCTGGTTGTTATATAGATTTTGGCATCTGATAAGTCTGTGTCCAAGTTATCGGCCGCATTATTGTCTCGGCAGAGTTGGACAAAACTGCTACTATGTGTGCTGCATAAACCTGTGCCTTGATCCTTCGTCTCTTTCTGAAACCGTCTACTCCATTAGCAAGGGTTCTAGTACGTAAGTGACTCAATGTTGCTGTTAGCATTTGGGGGCCGCCCTAGTTACCGTGATCTCCCTCGGAAAAATTGTCTACACAACCTCTACAAAGCAAAATAAAAGTAGTCTATTTCAATATAAAGAAATCGATTCGGATATTCTAGCTTTCAGTTTGCTGTATAAGTGTTTCAAACGAACTTTTGTAGCAAAGACGGAAATAATTCCTCGGTTCTTTCTTTGACTACCAGGTTCTGAAATTATAGCTCTGCAAGACTGCTTTCTCTAACTGGGTGACTAGCCAGGTACTATTCCGGGGCTAAGATGTAGTAGTGTACATGTAGGCATGATACTTTAAGTATGTACAATTTGCAATTTGTAAACTTAATGGTGTTGGAATCAATATATTCTATATAGTCATTCTACACGCATATACCTGTAAGTTGCCTATGTTTGAAATTGTTCACAAATTAGAGTTATTATCCTCCTAGATTATCCAACAGATAAAAATCGCAATTACGTAGGACGTCTTGGAAGGTGCGCAAGTACCTCGCTGATTTTCGTAGACCCTGTCGCATTTCGTACCACTTTCTGGGCGGTGCAGTACCTACCCAGGTAAGTACCTACTACAGTACCTACATCAGTACCACAATGAAGATACTAAGGTTGGTTGCTTGCTTTACGCTAGACCTCAACTAGACTCTAGTAGGCATGCGCACCCAAATGACATGCATGGAAAATAATAATTAATTTCTTAGGGGAGCCCTTTAGCTTACAAGCCTCGTCTCGTCAGCAAATGCTCACTACTCCCTTCTCAACCTTTAACTCGCCACCACCCTTCTATCCGGTTGGCTCTATCTATTCTGCAACCTTTTTTTTACTACAACGGCCAATTGAGTGAGTGATTCCGGAAAAAGGCCTTCCAAGTGTGTCGTCGGGAGGACCCGAGCTCTTCCTCTCTTTCCTTCTCCTTGTCTGTTATTCTTCTACAAGAAAGACAGTGTCTTCTTTCCTTTCTCGGCCTTCGGTTTCTTATAATATGCTGCCTTAATCTTTAATGTACCGAGTCGATCTTATATCCGATCTGTCGCTTGCTGTGCGCGATCGTACAGACCAAGCTGCGGCAGACTCCCGACACATCGCGCAACCTGCGCCGTAACGACGACAAACGGCGCAATCTAATATGGAGGGTACTCTGCTTGTTCCCCCGGATCGGGGCACCATCATTGGAAGAGCCGTATGGAAGGTAATGGCTCAACGTCACTACCGCCATTTACTCTAAGTTGCTCATATATACTAATTCTACCCGACCTTAGCCTCGATATCTCGTCATCGGCCCTCAACGGGATGCCTATCAAACGAATACCGCCTTGTCCCAAGTCTTATCCGCCGCTCGTATCAAGGACGTCAGTAATCGGTCGTCGAAGTTGCAACAAAGAGCACAGCCCGATGGCATCTTCCTCTCGATATATAAGACTAGGGTGAGAAAGCTCCTGCACTACTTACCTACCTATATACTCATGCGCTATAGGATGACTGGGAACCAGTCCAACAGCACTCGATAGCATCCATCACAGAATGCCAGATCCAACAGGTCGCCCACCGCAAGCAAGGACCTGTGCTCCCGACCCTCGCTGTCCAGATCTCCCCAGATCCAGCCACTGACAAGTTGCGGAAGCGCCGGTCGAGTCGAACTGCGGGCTTAACTACTACCAAGGATTCAGGTCCGACAACATTATACTTTCGTCTTGGCGATGATCGCACATATACACTGGAGGACTGGGCCCGTTATATACAATCACTGATACAACCTGAAGTTCCTGGTAGACATCCGATCAGTCCGATCAGTCCGATTAGCCCGACATCTCCGACCTTCATCAATCCGTTTGCTCCCTCCCCAGGTCGGGATCCGAATGGTTATTACATGGGCGCGTCAAGTGGAAGTTCTTCGAAAACACGGACAAGGGTAGACACCAAATCGTCTAGCCATACGCATGCATCAAGCCGAGATGCCACCACGACGTACATGTCGGGATCACCTAGCATACGCTCCGGGCGCAGCGATATCTCGTCCTCCCACGCTAGTTCGATGGCGCCTGTTTCTTCAGCGTATACAACACAGCATTATACAACAGTCCATCCTTCTGATCTTCCGTCCCCGGCGACAACGGTTGGTGAATATCACGATCAATTCATTGAAGGATGGACATCGGCACAGGGACGATCATCCACTCTCGGCTCTCCTATTCGCACGAGAGAGAGCATTGGCTCTCCCCCAGGCTTTGTCCCTAGTCTTCATTCCAGCTCGCCGCCAGCACCTCGAGAGACGATTCTAGATCGAGCTTTCCAGTTGCGGTGTATCCCTGGCTCAGATCGGGAAATTCCAGGCGAGGAAAAGCTCAGCTCAATCGCCAGATTTGAAGCATTAATGCGCGAGGCAGAGGAGCGGCAAAAAGCTTTCGACAAGGATAGGGCGCCGGTGAAGGAGCCCCTGAAAAGCACTTGGGAGGAAGATGAAAGCGACGAGGATGACAATGCTGACGAGGACGAAGAAGAGGACAGCGATGAGGATGCATTCGAACAGGATGTAGGGTCCGACGAGATTGGGCCGTCCGCTCAGAGGGCGCTCCAATTCATTGCTAATCGTCACAGTGGAAGGTCGCAGTGGTCGCAGTCAAGTACCAGGACAGCTTCAACTTATCAGGAGTCGGGCCAATCCATTCTTCGACCACATACCGCTCATTCGAGATTAAGACCCGCAAGCCAACGGATGAGCAGTCAACCGCACGTCGCTGCGTCCACACTTGAAATGTCAGCTATTCCTAGCAGAGTGCCGGAAGAGAATGTGACTCGACGGAATCATGAGAAACGTCACTCGACATCAGATGTAAAGCGCCTCAGTTTCAACGAATTTACTAAGCGATTGAGTGGCACCAGTAGCCTGTTACTGGTCCAGACTAATGCGAGTGCGAATAGTAGCCGGGGAAGTAGTGAGGTCGATGGAACCCAACAGACGACACCGCCAAGAGGTGCGTTGAGCCCTCGAGGTAATCCATTATCACCGAGCGAACGAGAAGAACGATGTCGATGGCGGGGCAGCGTTGGCGTATTCGGCGCCAACGAAGGCGGGTTCCTATAAAACAGGGCACTCGTGTTATTGCGCATTCGATTCCTAAGGCCAATGGAATAATCACCAGAACCCGGCCGGGGAGTTCTATTCTCCCTCTGTATTTTGATACCACGAAGTTTTGCTTATTACGACCCGTCACGACGATTATCGCGCACGTGCCAGAATCCACGGCGCCAACGATTCCCGACTTATGGAGGCATGACAGTCCCATGCATATTTGAAGTGTTCAGTGTGAATTTATGGGGTTGGAATATAGTACGAGACGAAATATTTTTTTTTTCTTGAGAGTATTACCTGAACGAGGAAACTGTCACGATTTCTGAGCTGAGAGAGAGACTCATCATCATCTGTCTGATATCCATTTATTTAGAAGAAGAATTTTGTTTGTTTCAGAGACTAAGTGATACCCTTGGGCATCATCAAGAAATATACACTTGTTTATATGTGTCCAAGCCAGCAAGCGCCCGCCTTCTGTGCCCTCTGTTTTTCTTTGTTGCGGTGTGACGTCTCGCTCCCCTCACCATCCTATTTGTCCGTTTGCCCCGGAATATTGAAAGCTGCATATGCACCGAGTTCCCAAGTCCGTGGTGGCGTATGAGGCGCGGCCATTCGTGTTCTCGTGGCACGCTTGGCCCCTCCAAGATCGCTTCCCGCTTTGAAGTTTGTGGCCTCGTTTAGCCTGATCGGCGCGTGAAGATCGAGCGTGTTATTGGATAGTTGAACCAAAAATTTTGGTACAAACCTAGGTTATCAGACCGCTGGTAAATCACTTCAGACTGTTAAGAATTGAATGTGGCCTAGATATTGATTCTAGAGCAAAGCTAGATTAGTGACAACGAAGTTTTCTATCATGACGTACCGTTCAACAACGCCTCGGTCTAGTTCTTGTTGCACGTTAATCAAACTTTTCGGGCGCCCCAGAACGGAAAGTGTCAATTTCGGGCGACAGCTCGCTCTCGATGTGCCCTATGAAGTACAACCCTCGATCGCGTACAGAGGTTTCTCGTCGAGGGGCACGAATCTCGTTGCAACCTCTCAGCCCTAGCTCGTACGTGCCATATAGTATCTTGTACTAGTTGTACACAAGTATAAAGCGAAATCATCCGGCCAGTACAATATATCCTCCGCAATACAACCCAATCTAAGCCGAATGGATGGTGAAATGGGTGAAGGACCAAGCGATATGGCACGCCCCTGAGTGGCTGGACTAGAAAAGCCTTACGAAAAAAAGGTTACCGTGCTGCTACACCATGCCTCCGAGGTTGCTATTAGTGGCAGAGATGTCGGCGTAGCCTGCGCTGATGGAGGCATCGCAGGCACTGTGCTTGATGGCTAGGTCAACGGCCTTCGCAGCGCACCAGAGATTTCCCGAGTAACGCGGTATCCGAGTCTGGGAGGCGGAAAAGTTACAGCTTCAGTGGCAGTCGCGGTCTCCTAAACCGAAGCAACATTGATTACGTCGTCCAGAAATGGATCCGAGGTCGTTCAAGAGGCACCGAAGGAGAAACCCGATGATTCAAACTGATTAATGGGTGGGGAGATGTTGTCATTCTCTATCAGCATGTGGCGGTCGGTAAAACTCTACGGTATATAAGTAGGAACTTCTTTTCGGTGTTAACTCCGCTGATATACCCAGCTATATACCTAATGCTTCCGTAGTCTATTCTGCGTCATGGCATTGCTTATATAGGAATAGGTATACGCCGCAAGTCGTAGAAACGTCTCACATATATCTGCCTAAAGTCCCAGAGACGATTTTATCAATGCCATTTGGCCCCGTTGACCACTCGATTTCGGCTCTGCGAGACGGAGAAAGGTACACATAAGACCACCGTATAAAGGGTGCCCATATCGGTAGAAGTTACGAAACGATTGCACATACCTACTACATTTTAATTATTCACCATTTCGTCTCTAATGGTACACACCTACATGTCAGACTTCGGTCTTAGTCAGGTACATCTCGATCCAATTAAATCGAGCTGATGTGGCACATGGTGGCTTAATATAGACGGACGATATTATAGGAATGAAAATGTTAATGCAGGCCATTATACCCAAGGGTCCATGAAGCTTGCCTAATCGGGTAGCTCTCCTCCCGGTGCTGTGGCCTATGCACGATATAAATGGGTCTATTAGATGGGAAAGGGAACTTAATCTTGAGGCTAACCATTCATAGTAATGTTTCTAGGGGCTCGAACTTAAAAACCGTCATGTCAGTTCAACACCAGCCTCATCGCGACTTCGTATCAACAAACATATCTAGCAAGCCTGTGTTGTTGCTTCCTGTAGCATATCCAAAACTCTCCATAATATGTAGCACAAGGAGTTTTGTATTAAGCTTAATGCCAAGCAGCTATTCAACCATCCAACTCCACTCATTTCCCATTGCCCAACTGAAACTTCTCGCCTACATTACTTATGAGCATGCCTGCTCAGCATAGATGGCATTCCCTATGATAACCTCTCATATCTACAGTTTAACCAAAGTTTAATGTTATCCACTTTCGACTTCACTAGGCGACACCTTCCACGTTCCTTCTTTGACAATGCCTGCTCATAACACGTGTATAGGTCTCGCGCTGCATCCCAGCGTTTACATAGCGTAAGGCACTATCCTATGTCTGCTCCAATAGGACAGATTACTAAGCTCTTACATAATTTAGGAGTTGGATCTTCTTTTCGAACCTTACCATTCTCTTTAATAAATGGTTAATTGATGATGCCGGCTTCCGTGAGTTCTCAGCGCCTGACCTTCCAGTATTTCTGAGCGGAGATGCTAACTCTTTCAAGGTTACCGCAAGTTATACTCTCAACTCGGCCCCATGGACAAGTCTAACTATGATTAATAGCCGTAATACTGACATGGTGGCATATGACCTTCGCGACCCTCGCGACTCAGGTGCTCGCGAGGACCACGAGCATTCTTGATGGGCGCCATACAGTCAAGATGACACCTCAACTATATATGAAGACCGTCGTTCCAATCGGTCTTCTATATAGCGGAAGCATGGTCTCTAGCACTCTAGTTTACCTCTACCTAAGCGTTCCATTCATACAGATGCTAAAGGTCAGTAAATAGAAACCCATATATGTCCTAGTATCGTTCAATAAGACACGCTAACAATCTACAAATAACTTCTAGGCCGCCGCACCAGTTGTAACTCTTTTAGTTGGCTGGTTCTGGGGTGTTGAGCACCCAACCCGCAAAACTTTCTGTCAGATTATGCTCATCGTCGTAGGTGTCGCGATGGCCAGTGCGGGCGAAATCCACTTTTCTTGGCCAGGTTTCGTCTACCAAGTTGCCGGTATCCTTTTCGAATCGGTCCGTGTCATCATGATACAATCCCTCGTGTCGAATACGGGTCTAAGAATGGATCCTTTAGTCAGTCTCTACTACTACGCTCCAGTCTGCGCTATAAGCAACTTTCTTCTATCTATTGTTTCTGGATGGAGCTCGGTCGAATGGACACATGCTGCTGAGGTCGGCTTCTGGATGCTATTGCTAAATGCAATTGTGGCATTTCTATTGAACGTCTCAAGTGTCCTTCTGGTACGGATTTTGAGATTGATCTTTCACCACTGTGACCCGTGGAGTATAAAATTAACCATTTACAGATCGGAAAAACGTCCGGCCTTGTTCTCGTCCTAACCGGCGTCCTCAAGAATATCCTTCTCGTAATCACCGCTGTGGCCATATGGGGCACCCCAATAGCTTTTATCCAACTAATTGGCTACTCTTGGGCACTCATCGGTTTGATTCTCTATCAGTCAAACTGGGAGGAGACCAGTGAAGCTTTGAAAACGAGCGTTAGACGGATAACGAACTTCTCACGTCACAGAAGTAGGAAACCATGGCTACTCGCAGCCAGTGTGATCATGTCATTACTTCTATCCATCGCATTTATCAGGGGAGGTCGAGCATTGTTAATGGAATCGTCTGCCTCCAAGACTGTCGAGGGGATGGACCGACTGTCCAACAGTTGGTTAACGTGGATACATGTGAAGGATGGCAAATGGTGGGTCGGCAAAGATTGAAAACAGAATCTGCAGTATAGGAAGGGTTAGCTTGGATCGCCATTTGTAGGTTCACCTTGCCTCTACTCTACGCATTGCTCCAAGGTAAAATATATTGACGTTGTCTTCGTATCGCTTACCCGAGAATATCCGTGCGACTAATTACCTCCTAATAGCTAAAATCTCTAGGAGTGTTTCATGATATCATAGCTTCGCCTTCAAGACCCCCCTCGCTTCTTCTGCTCTCTTCCTCTTACGCTGGAAACCTTCAATCTTGTGGGCGACCATACCAGTCCACAGTTCCAACCACTTCTCATCGAACGCAGGTAACACGCGGCCGGTTGTTCCTGGAGCTGGCTCGCCGGCAATTCCCCGCAAGAACTCAAAGTAGGCACCGTAATCAGGTGCGATCGAGTAGTAGTCCTTTCCGCCGCCTCTCTCAGCGACGCGTTTCCGTTCCCATTCCAGCTGTTCGGGGATAGGGGGAAGAGGGTTCGCGCGCCCTGCGAGATGCCGCGCTACGGCTACTGCTTGCCATTCGTACACGCGGAAGGTGAATCCGCCGCCAAGCTATGAATGGCTAAGTTAATTGGTTTCCCAAGGAAATTGGGTTCGATCTTGATGGGGCAGACATACCATCCCGACAAAAGTAAGCGTCGGATCCTCAATGTCCCAAGTATGCTGGTAAACTCCCGGAAGCCGACGATACGCATTTCTAATGCGCTCCTGTACGTGAGAGATGTACGGAACACTAAACGTGTAGCCGGTTCCGAAGATGATGTAGTCCACGTCATCAAGGGTTGAGCCGTCCTTAAAGAAAACACGTCCAGTCTCCGGGTCTAGACGTGTAATTTCTTTCTTGATGGCTATGTCCGGGTGTAAGAACGGTTCCCACCCGAACGCTGGGATGGGCTCCCCTCGTAGAGCTGCGTAGACGGGGCTCTCTGCGACGTCTAAGATTTCATGGACAACCTCATGAGCTGATATCGACCCGCCTACTACAACTACTCGCTGTTACACAGGTCAGTGAAACCGAAGCTATATCACAGCTAGGTTGGTTTTGGGTTTTGCTTGCCTTTCCCTTATATTTCTTCGAGTTGCGAAAGTGCTTGCTGTGCTGTATCCTTCCAGGAAACCTTTTATCGTATTCCACTAGACCTGGTATACTCGGGAACCAGGGGACATTGTAATGCCCCGTGGCCACGACGACAGCGTCGAACGTCTCCCTCCACTGTAAAATCGAAGTCAGTAATTGGTTTTCTATGATGGGTTCCAGGGTTTTTAAGCATGTCTCGGGAGCAATGACTCCTCATTCACTATGATAGGAGATTTGACTCTCAAGACAGGCTCAAAGGGAAATAAAGAATTTCCAATATGACATACCCAGTAATTCCTCCCAAGCGTCTCCTTTCTCAGCGTCAAGACCCACTCACCGCCTACCTTCTCGGCCCTCTCTACTGTCGTGTTAAGCTCTAACAGCTTCTCGTGGCCACCACGGGAAAATATACCCTCGATCCATTCTCGTATCACAGTGTGATGCCGAAACGGCGCACCAGGCCCGTATTCAGCGAGAGTGCGGGGAGAAAGTTTATTCGGGAAGGGCTCCTGTGTGTAACTCATGATTTCAGGCGTGATGTTGCTATGCAAATTCTCATGTAGCGCCGTATCCGAGAAGCGGCGTTGATGCCCATTGACATCTTCAGAGAGCGGTGTAACGGTTGGGAGGTGCGAGGGTATAGGCACTGCGACGTCCGCTTTACCCGCCAGTAGATCGCCAAGTGATGGGATGGCGGTCGGCAGTTGCGGTGTATATACCCAGGTGCCCCCTATTCCAGCACGCCGGTCGAATACTCGTACCGTGTCGAATGCTTGCTCCTTGACCAGCGCATCCGTGGCTATAGCGCCAGCGGGGCCAGCTCCGATGACGGCTACGCGCCGTGCTTTCACCGGCATGATAGATGTCTTGTAGCTGCTTTGTGATAGCGACACGAAGAATAATACGCTAGATATAGCTCCTTGACAACCTGTGCTACAGACTCACCTCTACGGCCTTGATTTCTAGAGTCCACCCAGAGACAGGTTTCAGCATGGCAACTGGCAGGTTTTATATAGCTGCTAAGCCGACATGTCCCCTCGAGGAGCAGGGTACAGAACTCGCTCGCCGATAAGGATGCTGCATTGCGTGACACATGCCGCGATCACGCCAAAGAGATAGCTATCCTGGATGGTACAGTAGGGATTACAAGCGCTGTGGAGAGCTATCTACTGCTACCTACTCTCTATACCCTATTGGAATAGGAAGTGATCTCGGTGTGCACCGCATTCAGGTCCGGGGACGAAACATCGGCAACTCAGCCATTGGGGACTCTAATTATTGAGTCCCTGCGGCTCATTCTAACCTCTAGAGGCTACCTGAATAAAGACTGGTGATTTCTTGGTACTATTTTACTAGCAGTGGGTCACTTAGCAAAATTAACGATTTTAAGGCAAGGGACTGTGGTGCGTCGATCACGCAATCCTATACTATCCGCACGTAAGGGAGACGTGCATGGTCACACAGACAGCATCTCAACCCCTCTCAGCTTCGGCAGACTTTCCGATATGTACTACAGCAGCTAAGGGTTCTTTAAAGCGAGTAAACACCCATACGGTCCGGTAAAGAATGGGTACTCCGTCTTACTGCTTCCTGCACAATCACCTGCAGGATTTTAACCAAAA
The DNA here is from genome assembly GCA_023628415.1 of Hypoxylon sp. PDH2405. NCBI lineage: Eukaryota > Fungi > Ascomycota > Sordariomycetes > Xylariales > Hypoxylaceae > Hypoxylon > Hypoxylon sp. PDH2405. The sequence continues at coordinate 16,612 of JAMAKT010000052.1, forward strand.
ACACGGCAGAAACGCACACCTACACTAGCGATAACAGAAATATTATATAAGGCGATACTGATATGCCGTCCGTCGTTGCATCTGCCGGGCCGCTCCCGGTGTATTTTATCGGCCATGCCGGGGTGGGCCTCTTATTCAGCGAGTCACCACAGAATCGGATCGTACAGGATAACCTTCGTGCCATCGCGGAAGATATCCGCTCTATATCGCCTCGGCCGAAAGCTATCCTTACTTTCAGTGGACACTTTGAGGCAGGAGAGATCCACGGACCAGGGGTAATAGAAGGTGAGGTCAAATTGCTCATTCTCCACCCAAACTGTTTCCGGTGGTCTCTTACCAGAGATTCATTTAAGGGTTCCGATTGACTAATATAATATGTATCTCGCTTCTATAGTTAATGTGAAGAGAGGAACTTATATCATGGTGGGCTGAAGCCGTCAACATCTCACTTGATGGACTGGCCGTGGTGGTTGAAATCGCCGCGACAGCTATCTAACCTGTAAAATAGCATGACTTCGTCAACGACTTCCACGACTCGGCGCCCTTCGTCTACGAGTACGATTGGCCACACCAGGACGCCCCCGAGCTGGCACTTGAGGTATGGCGGCACCTGAATAAGTCCGGTATCAAAGCCAAGCGTGCCGAACGTGGTGTTGACCACGGCGTCTGGGTCCCCTTCAAGCACATGTTCCCACCTGAGGATCCGCTCGATATCCCCATCGTCCAGGTCTCCACCTTCTACGGCTATGATCTGGAGAGCCAGATCCGTCTTGGTGAAGCCGTATCTTCTCTACGGTAAATCCAACTTCACTAAGGCATTTCCATAGTCAACCTAGCGCTCCCCTCTCCCATTTCCCTGCTGTGCTTAGCTACTGACTCTGGGACGCATAGCAACGAGGGCTACCTCATCATCGGCTCCGGAATGGCTGTGCATTCATTCCCCTCCATCGCGGAGATCCGCGATGCGCCTTCCGATGAGCAGAAGGAGATCGCGCGACAGAAAGTGCTCAAAGAGTCGCGGACTTTTGACACGCATCTCCGGGCCGCGGTTACGAAGCGAGGTGCCGCGGAACGTAAGAAGGCATTACTTGAGCTGGAGTCGCTGCCGGAGTTCAAGCGGTCGCATCCGACGGTCGAGCATTTTACTCCGCTTCTGGTGGCGGCTGGGGCGGCGGGAGATGCGGAGGTCGAACCCCTGGGGGTGGATGTGGTGGAGCCTGGGTTGTCGTATTTGAATGTCAGGTTTAGTTAGAGTCTGCTGTGAGTAGGTACACTTAGAGAAGTGGTTTTAGCTTCTCTTCATGTAGTGAAATCGTGATAGGAAGGTAATTATGTCCTTGGCTTACGTGGGCGAGTTCCACAAGATAGATGTTCCCTAATTCGAAAAAGTGAAATGAGATAGAGTACGAGCCGTATCAATATCCAAGGATGATTGACCCTAAATCCATTCGATAATATGTTCCTAATACCTGATAAAAACGCGGGTACGTCTACCAGTAGTATCTATACTTACGACCCTTTCGATCTGTATACAATGCCTCCGTCTCCAATGATGGGTCATCACGTACTTTCCTAGCAAAACGTCGATTGGACCATTTGAATAGAGATGTCTGAATAATGAGGGTCGCGATCCACACAGCGCCTAGGGCTAAGCAAGCCGCCCATGCTCTGCGGTATAGGGGGGCATCGGACTATATCGACTCGTTTAATACTTAACGTCTGGGGGGTGAGAGAGTTGAGATGACATACTCCTCTAAATACTTGATTACCATACGTCCCGCCTAGGTTAGAGCAACCAACTAGAAAACTGTCAGGACACCTATTGTTAAGTTATGAATCGTGTTCGACGTACTATACACTGCGTACGCAATGGCACGTTTCTGTGGTGTCTTTTGGTTCAAGGACAACCATGTGACATTCAAGGGCTGCCAACTCCTAAACATCGAGGGCTCAGTCAGCTGCGCGTACCCACTGGATAGAGGTATTAATGTTACTTACGGAGCAGCAACCGTCACCACATAGGCGGCATAGAAGGACCACGAAGCCTCCGTGGTAACTGGAAGGTTCTTCGTCGGATTAGACTTGAAATATCATTCCACAAGGGGAATTGAATGCTTACGTAGAGTGCGATAAGCCCAACCATGGTCCAAACAGCAACGAATCCAATGGTGTAGCCGAATCGCTTATATCGATCTACAAACCGGGATAAGACGAGACCAAACAAAGACGCCAGGACGGGGGCGGGAGCGTTGAGTAAATTAGCGCGAATGCTTGTAAAGCCCAAGGACTGAACGATGGTAGCTCCCCAGGTTTGCAGGCCGCCGGCGGATTGTAGACCACTTAGGCAGATGATCAAGTAAGGCCAAGTGGCCCAGTCGAAGAGTACGTCGGTCCTAGACAGACATATAAGCATTCCGGCTCTAGTTCCCTTCGAGCATGACTCTTACACATCTTTAGAACTGATGTTCATGGTAGCAGCCTGTCCTTTCTTCGGATCCGCCCTGATTATTCTAGCAACGAAAATATCCGCCTCACGCTCGGACAGCCACCCGCTCCATGGGACCAGTCCACCGAACAGGCGATTTGTGTCGTGAGGGGACTTCGGCACGAGGGTAAAAGCTATGAGGCCAGTTGCTAGGAGTAAAATAGTTAGTTTCTGGTAACGGGGACGGAAATCTCAAAGCAAATCACCCTTTCTCACCTATCGTAGAAGCACCGCAGATGAGGAAAATCCTGTACGGAGAATGTTGGTATACACCTCTAAGTATCACCCCTGAATACAATTGCAACTAACCATTGCCAGCCAAAAAGCCCCCCAGCGCCCTCAATGCGCAGTGCTCCAGCACTTATTAGAGACCCAAACGCTGCTGAGATAGATGGGCCGAAGAAGTATAACGTGGTACGGCTTGCGAGCTCGTCTTGCGTGTACCATCGCGACATCATGTACAAGCCGCCGGGGATAAACCCGCTTTCGGCCAGACCCAGGAACAGTCGGGCAGCAATCCATCCGCTGTAGTTCTTGACGAACATCTGCAGCACCTCAATGACGCCCCAGACTACGACTTGTAACGGGATCCAATAGTGCGGCCCTACACGGTGGAGGACGATCTGTCGGGGTTAGTTACCTCCTAATATTCAACAGGCACTAGGGCACGCGGATAAGGGGGTGAAAAGGGAAAGGAGATGTTCTCACATTCGAAGGAATTTCAAGGAGCACGATTCCAAACCAGAGAAGCGAGATCCCAGTATTAGCTTGATCCCTCGTCATGTGCGTATCCTTTAGGAACGTGGAGGTTAGGACACCCGAGACGTTGGTACGATCGATGGCCATCCATGTAAACATCAACTACATTGCAATCAGCACTGATTCAACCTCAATAACTGTGCAATAACCTACAGCGAATATCGGAAGGAATAAGTAGTCCGCCTTGCGAACTACTCGCCTCTCCTCTTCTTTAGTCCAGCTCACCAGAACTTGTTGTCCATTTTTCTCGATCTGCTGGTGATAGTACGCATTATCTCCTGAGCAGGACTCGCCGTCTGATGGTGTGCTGAGTCCTTCATCTTTCACGTCAACGCCGGCTTGGTTGATTATTTGCGCTGCTGTCTTTGTCGGGGCTACGACGGTCGCAGCAACTGCTAAGGATTCCGTGGCTTGTGACGCCATTGGAAGTGTTCAATTTAGTCAACCTATAATCCCGAGTATATTACGATTTACACTTAAGTTACAAGCAGAGACAATCGCGCGGACACAGGTCGAGGCCGTGGCTTATAAACCATGTCAAACCCAGCGTTATGGAAGCACGCCGGTGGCTAATAAAGACCCCGAAACCTATCTGCTAGGGGACCAGGGCCGGGAGGTAGGATCCGATGTGATGGAACCGACCTCACATGTGAATAATATCATAGGCGTGGGATTCCATATTGTCCCAAAGGTTCTGATAATTGCTCTCCAAAAGGGATCAAAGTGTCTGATTCGGAAACCAAGCCGATTCTATCATTCTAGCTCTCAATGTTGCGATGCTAGATAACGATAGCATACTAACCGCATACACGCCAGAGATGTGGCGGCAATTTACAAGTGCCGACCTTGGTTGCAGTATAAGTCGTTCTGGATCAGTAGGGTGTGATGTCGTCTTCGACCCTTGGTATATCGTGATAAATTGTGGGGTTGAGACGACCATTGCGAGCTTGTCTTTAATACAATCGTTATTATTGGCTTAATGTTCTCTTGATTTGGATTCTTGAGGTCTGAGATTCATTGACATGGAAATCTGTAATAGACGTGAACGCGAATATACCTGGTATTCATCTCAATATCGATTTGATAGTGAGTTAGCTCAAACATGAGAGGGGGTTAAGGTATCCTGTAGAACTTGCCGTAAAGATGGAGGACCCGATCATGAGTCTTAACTTTACACCAAATTACAGCTAAACTTGAACATATTCCAAGTCCATTTACTAGTGGTCTTATTTTGTACATGTTCATATGATACACTATCTTCGATAATACATCTATCGGCGGCCGTGGGGCATACCACGGATCCTCTTGCTGTACTTCCATAAGCTCCTGTACTTGGGCTTCTGTCTCTTGACTTCCCAGCCTCTTGGCTTCTTCTCTCCCTTGAGCGAGTAGACCCTCTTGTGCTTGAACTCGATGTCGGCGCCCGGCACGCCGGCTCTTTCCATGACGCCAGCTGTGTTCTCATCCCAGACCGTTCGGAAGATGTTGAAGCCGACTGGTGTGAGGCCGAACTTGTCCCGATAGCTCTTAAGACTGAAACCATCTCGGGAGGAGTACAGCTCACGTAACTTAGCAATATCCAACGTCTCTCCGGGCTTCTGCTCTAGGACGAAGACGGACAGTCGGTGGTAAGGTGCGCCCTTCTGGGAGAAGGCGGGGAGCCATGGCACAGCCAATTGAGTCTCCTTGTTGACCTTACCGAGAGGCAAAGATTGCTGATTAGGAGAAATAGGCACGTTTGCCGCAAGATAGTGGCACCGCCTATCAAAAGAATCCGTTTCGACATTAGGAACATCAGAATCCATGACCACAACGGAGACGAGACGCTCGCCTGGGTTAAAGACTTGAACTTTCAAGCGTGGTGGCACTTCTGTAATCCGGGAATCTAAGATCTCGCCAGGGGTAACCTTGTCTCGACGGAAGAAGAGCTGGACATCCGCAACGGGATCAAATTTAGGCAACACATCAGGAACGATGTTCAGCTGCTCGATACGCTGTGTAATGAGTCGGTATGGGTAGCCACGCCATTTGCGCTCTGCGTACCAGCGGTAAATGGGTTTGTCCATATCACCTACGGGACTATTAGCATTTGGATATATCCAAAAACAATAAATAAAAAAAGCTACGGTCAATAAGTGTACGTAGTGAGAGAACAAGGAAGTATTAAAAAAAGCAAAAATGAAAAACATACAACACCAGGGATTCGCTGGTCGTCACCGACCCAACTACTAATCTGGCGGTATCTGGCTTATCTATGGGAGAGCGGACGGGATCCCGAGTTTTCCAGATCCTATGGTCGTATGTGAAAGGCACTGCCTTTATGTTGTCTTATAACCCAGCCCGTGTTTCAAATCCACTCCACACCGAAAATCCATGGGTGCAGAATTCCAACCCCATCACACAACATTGGAACCCCGCAACATAGAATAATGTGAAAGATGCAACTTACCAAGACCATCTTCGAATTTCCGCTTAACAACAGGGTCATTGACATCCGCCAAAATCTTAAGCTCCTCGACGTACTTCCTTAAGCTGGCGAGACGTAGATTCTTCTTGCGCTCGCCGCCGGGGACCTGGTCGGCGGGGGTCTCCTCGAGCCTCTTGATCTTGGCCAGCTCCTTGGCGATGGCCTCGATCTTCTGCTGGCGGTCCTCCTGCAGGATCTTGCGGGCCTCCTGGAAGCACTGGTAGGGCAGCTGCTCGAAGGGTATGTTCTCCGAGGTGCGGAGGGCGGCTCGGCGACGGCGCGATCCGACGGGCGGCGTGCCCATGCGGACCAGCTTGCGCTCGGCCCAGTGCGCCGTCGTGGTCTCCCGGTCCAGCAATCGTTCCTTCATGCGCACCTTTCGCGCCTCTTCTTCCTTGGCGGCCGCTTGGGCTTTGCTGGCTGCTTCTAGCTTTTCTGTTGACGTTGTAGACGAGGTTGGCGGAGAAGGCGTGGGGCCCTCATCTTGTCGCGGCGCACTCCTTGAGAAGGAGCGCGAGAAATGTGATGTGCTTTGGAGAAGGACAAGCTCTTGTCGAAGAGACTGCACGAGGGGCCTCGCGACCCTCTGACAGCTCGACATGACTGGGGCTCTGTCGAGAGGTGATGTGGTGTTTAATTATAGTGCAAGAATAGAAAATCCCGAACTTTTTTGAAGCTCTTGTCGTGACCCACTAAAAACTTGGTCAATGCGAAATATGATTGGATAGCCTCCTTCCATTTGCTTATCGATATGAAGTACGTACCTTTGGCTTGCACCATCAATAATTTTTCCGGGGTTGAATTGAGTTCTGAATCTAAAAACGTGCCCGTTAATATCGTCGCCAGTAAGCATCGTCGCAATTGAAAATACCCCGAGAACGTCCCTTGGGCCGTTGAAGACATGGCGAGCAAAGGCGTAAGGGGCCTCAACGAGGCCTTAAGAAGCCTAAGCCTATCATCACACACATGCCGGGAAGCAGCCTCAGTACGCTACGCATTTTCCAACAATCAATTGCAATCGCAGTTGCTAACGAACATAGCATCGAATAACGCCTTCGACATTTACGCGGTCAATGGCTACCGAGGCACCTTTACCAAAGATCACAACCTCAGTAGACGCTGAGGCTTCTTGGAGACCAGGTACATACACACTACGCACGCAACCTATAGGCCTACCCAGACATTAACACGACTCACAGCAACCACCGTCCCCCTCACAATCTTCAACTTCCCCTCCTTCGAGCCGCAGCGCCTCGAGTCCTGGTCCGCAAAGCACCTTTCCTTGCCCTTGCGGCGGGACCTCCTGCACCTCGCAGTCGTCTTCGAAGGCGACAACACGCGGCAGGGCACCGCGTCCACAAAAACGCGCTGGGAAGTCGCCGGTTCGCACAAGAAGATCCGGCCGCAGAAGGGCCTCGGGCGAGCCCGTCTCGGCACCCGGCAATCGCCCATGTTGAGGGGCGGTGGAAAAGTGTTCGGGCCGAAGCCGCGCGACTTCGGGACTAAGATCACGCGCAAGGTGTACGACCAGGCGTGGCGCACGGCGCTGAGCTACCGGTACCGGCGGGGCGAGCTGATCGTGTGCCAGGACGGCATGGAGCTACCCCTACCCGAGGAGTTCGCGGCGCTGGTCGCGTCCGGCGAGCTGCAGGAGGATCTGCAGCGCAGCTTCAAGGCGCGGTGGGCGCGGCAGGTGCTCGATGCGAATGAGTGGGGGCGGCGGAACGGCCGCAGCACGTTTATCACCACGGATTACCGGGAGAACTTGTACGAGGCGCTCAACGAGGTGCCGAATTACGGGCGCGCGCTGGATATTGAGGACGTGGACGTCAAGGATTTGCTAGAGACGGGCCGCTTGGTTGTGGAGAGGGAGGCGCTGAAGGAGATGATTGAGAGGCATCAGAGTGATCTTGTTACGAGGGTATTCGTTGCAAATGCTGATCTACCGAGAGCGCCTGAGAGCGGCAAGGTATTGGTAGAATAGATACAATCCATTCCGGGGCTACGAGGTCTAACAATAACCGTATATCTGGCTGTGTATTATACGAGTATTCCGTAGAATCTCTTGTAACTAACTACATCCCAAGCATATCCTGACTACTAAGACTTCCTGGAATTCCTATGGGGTTGTAAAGCAAACGTTAATTATTCTGTGTGCTCCAATGGCTTTTTCTGTCTATTCTAGCTGCTGTAGTCCTCACGAGTAGAGGAATCTATTCTGAGTATTCCATACATGTTTACCAGTCACCGTCAATCAGGTTTTCTAGCAAATGAAAAGCCGAATAGGGTCGTGAATAGGGTCGGTAGGATGCAATCTCCCGCCTACATAGATGCGGGTGCGGAACTGCGGGGGAGCAAGCGATAGCCCCACCTGGGTCCCGAGCCCCGAGAGCTATTTAATATAGGGAAGCATGTAGCCGGCGCCGACTGGAGAACATGGCGTTGATATCATTTGTCACACCTACGCGAAATCTACCTTACTCTAACCACTTCCGGTTCGATATACCCCAACATTTTTGGTCCCTTTGGATCATGATGCACTCATACAGGGGAAAATATTGGATTGCTATGGTAAAAGATCCACCGCTTATGGGCTGTATGAAGTCGTGCTGGGGAGAGTGAAGTCATGAATAACAAGTCATTTAATCACCTGACGTGAGAATAGAGTAGGAGGATATGTGGGTGCCGGGTGCCTTGCGTCGTATAAATGAATCAAATATGCTCAGAAAAAAAGCATATGCTCTTTATCTCAATGATAGATAATTGTTATATCGTTACTCTTCATTCTTTTAACTCCCGAGTTTTCCGTCCTTCTAGACGAATAAATAAATCACGCCACAGATAGTTCAGTTCCCATAGGATAGGTACGTTTCAACGATACTCGAGGAGCGTTGTGCTTTTATAACTTATATACCTACGTAGGTAGGTATGTATATTATTCTTAAATGGCATGGCTAATATGTATAAAGTTATACCGCATTAGGGCCTTCTCCACTCCAGGTGACATCACGGCCTAGGCACCCTGAGAATCGTACGAGGCGACGGGATCCTAGCCTTACATAGGGCAATCAGGATCACATAAAAGCACTCAACTTGGCAATGCGGATGAGAAGAACAACAAATTTGTTGAGTTGAGTGCGTCACAGCGGTATTCTTCCGCATTAAACCAACTTCGGACGCCGCGTTGAAGCTAGGAATCGCCAGGGTCCACTAGTAGCGGCATCTATTTATTCTAAATACGATTGATTAATCTGGTTGAAAGAACGATGATTCTCTGGACATATCCAGGTATTCGGCTACAGCGGCAGCATTTGTGTTACGATGCTGTACCACAGAACCCGATATTCAACGCACATTAAAAAGATTTCCTATTAGGATGCGCCTTCGCCTTGAGTAGAATGTGGAATTGGCGAAACCATATAATTAAGAGGAAGTAGCCTCGGCAACACTAAGCCTAGAAAGCGAATATGGGTCTACCCGGTGCCTTTGTGTGCTTTGGCCATATTGGCACTCTTTTAGCATCCCCCGCGACGAATTTGAAATCAGCACTGCAAAGAATCCCCAACCAACCACATATGGTAGCCCTCCGGAAGTTCCTCCGGGTAGATCATGTTCTCATTCAGTCATTATTTTCCCATATTCCCATAACCCATCAGTGGAAGATCCGTCCCATTTTCCTTTCCCATCCAAAAGTGTCAAAATTTAGACCCCGTAACAAAGACCAAGAAAATAGGAAAGAATGATTCAAGACGCCTAGATCCTTATTGCTCCTTTGTTTTATTCCTCCCAAAACCCAGTTGTCGTCATTTCCGTAGCTAATCCTAGAGTGTAGAAAAACTGATGACGATGGTTCGAAGGACAATTTCATACCAGGAACCAAGAGAGCGCTGTATACTAAGTTGTCGTTTGCAATTGTCGGAAACACGCCAGTACCTGTATAACCAAGCCCGATACTATACGTCGAAAGGAATGAATAGTAGGCGCAAGAATTCCACTTGACGTCCTGACATAGGATGTCGCGTGTCCCCGTCGTTGTCCAAGCCCTTACACTCCTCCTCGAGACGCTGAATGCCTTCTCGGCCTCGAAGAATTGTCGATGCCTAAAGCGGATCGTTTGCCATCGCTACACTCTCGAAGTTGGCAACATCCTTAGCTATTGAACTAGGAAGGGTTTCCTCTGTATATGACTCCTCCGCTAGAACTGGAGTAGCGGTCTCCGGGATGTCCGACATCAGGTCAGGTCGATAGAAGATAGGCGAGTTCGATGCCAGAGCCCCAGGAGGGAATGAGAAACTACTGCGCTGTGACCGAGTTTCTGGACTAACAAGCCCCGATTCCGGAGCCATTTGATACCCAGAGGCAGAAGAAAAGCTGTCCTGACGATTGATCATTCCAGGTGCATGGTCTAGAGTGGCCAGCATCTGATCATATCGCTCACTGGCTCCTAGGACAAATTTCTTTGCTTCATTTTCGATCCACTTGTCGATATTGGAGTCGTTGCAGCTGGCATGTTCCATGAGTTGTGACTTTATCTGAGTGATTTCGTTTCTCAGGTTGCTATACTCCATCTGAAGGTGGTTGTGTTGACTTTCTAGGCCAAACCTTGTCTCTTCCAAATCCGACACCCATTCTTTCTTCTTTTGGCGACACTTGGTCGCCGCAGCGCGGTTCCTCTCTAGGAACCTATTTCGCTTGGTGGTCGTTTCGACGCGTTGCCCGAGATTTTCGTTTAGCTGCGGTTCTTTGTGCTTCCTCTTAGTGGGAGGAGAATTAGATGCCATAAAACCACTGATCCTAGGCGCATCATTGGACTTGTCGCCCGGACCAGCATATGCATCATCTTCGGGCGTTGTGTTTTGTTGCGACGAGTGAGGTTCTGATGGTTCCGAAGATCCGCTTGTCAACTCGAGGGATTCAGCCTGGACCGAGCTCGAAATCGATATATCTGACTCGTTTCTGGTGCGATTATTGGCAGGTCGTTGTGATCCGTGGACGTGAACCGAGTCCATTAGGGCGGAGTTTGATGGACAAGTCCGAAATGGCGGGACATGGGTGGAGAGACCGTTCGGATCGGCGTTAGATGGGGTATAATGGTAACCGTCGCTTTGGTCCTTTATATCTTGGCTATCAAACAGTTCGTATCCATCGTCATGATCATCCTGGATGCTATTGTTGAAGAAATTCGGTGTTCCATCCATACCTGCTATTGGGGTTCGCTCGACCCTCGGCTTGAGGGGGTCGATCAAGGTCGCAGGCAAGGCGTGGGTTATGCAAGGCATCGATAACGTGGCACAGATTCTAGATGTTTCTCCTCCAACTGCTAGTGGCCGCCAAACTGCCAAATGCGACTTGCTATTCGAAGAATGAACCTCTGAGGAGATGATGGTTCCCCAACCTTCACGTGTTAGGGACAGTGTTTTTTATATATATGTCTCGCTTTATCCAAAGCAGCACGAGCAAGCTGGGTCATGAAGAAACCACCAATGGTTATATTAAGGTAGGCGAAGAAGAAAGATTGGTAATCAAGAGTAAACTTGGTTTATGAAGAGAGTTCCAAGGTTATGCTAAAATTTAGGCAAGCTTTGGCAGCTCTGGCAGCTATGGCAGCTTAGGTAGGTCAGAAGGCAGGTAGGGCCGAGCCGTGGGTCTCCAAGCTCACTACGTAATAGAAGTGCTCGATTTAGTGCTGGATTAACCAGCGATACCCGTCCAAACTTCCAAACCCTCTGTTCCCTGCAGCATCCTGAGCATGGGTAGCACCGTCTGTCTACCTAATATATACTTCTCAACTGCTACTAATTAGACGAAACTTTCTTTTCCCCTCCCCCTCAAAATTATTCACACTATCAGTCCAATGGGCGATTACTTATCAATGGAGCTTAATAGAGCTTACCAGGTCCGGAAGCCAAGTTTCGAGTTGGGCTTAGTGTGGCAAGGGCAGATTCCGCACGGCGTTCCATGTAGGTAGGCGCTGAGCGATGGTGCTGCTCAATAATCGCCTAAAAGCAGCTTATAAGCTGTAGTATATGAGAGCTATTAAGTAGGGTAGGTTGAGGTACAATTCTCGATCACAGTTGCAATAGGGAGGTAACTTTGGTTCTGCTGTATTCATTTTAATTTTGTAAAAGGAGCAACTTTCAGTGGAACTCGGAAATTTTAGTCCAAAGAAAAGAGCTAGAATATGTCGAACCTCTCACAGAAGCTAAATGTCAAATCAAAATTACCTGGTATTGGCAAAATCGAGATTTAACAATTGATCATTTCAGACATCTCTTTCGGCTCCGTTATAGTGCTACAACAGCATTGAGCAGGACTTCGATGTTTTTAGGTCCTTCATCTGATTGTTCTTATTCGTAATGGTGTGATGTTCCTTAACAGGAACGAAAGTACATAAATTAGTTAAGTTCGGACGATGAACACTAACTCTGAACCTACATGTGCCTCCTAGGAGATCTCATTGGCTTCGACGCGTTGCTGAAGCCTGAGACCGGGGCTGCAAGATTTAGCTATTCTAGTGGATGCAGATGAATGTCAAACTGTGAGCTTTCACTGGGGATTAGCGATTACGGACTCTAATTACCAGCATGGGGTTTTTAGAGTATCTTTGAGCCGGAAGTACTCTTCCGAAGCTCATTATACGGACAGGGGGTTAGTACCGTACATACACGAGTAGTTGCGAGTAGTTCGGATGTGGGAAACAATAAAGACGAGATTTGCAAATGAGTTTAGCTTTAAGTTCACGCACTGGAAACTTTAATCGACCCTCCAATCCCGATGCAACTAATACCTGTCATATGCATACTGTTGGAATTCAAAAATCGATCGATATCACACGAGAGCGTCAACAGGCAGCTGACAGGACATGCCAGAATTCTCTTTCTTTCTAAACTTTAGCCTTACCGAGAAGGAACTTGGTACGACTTCTCCACATGATCTAAGCTCCTCATAACGAATGGTCGTGTTTCTTCTAAATGAGACCAACCATTGTCGCCACATCCTTGCACAAGAGTCTATTAACATACGGCATCGCTGTAGTCTCACGAATTTCTCTCTCCCTCCCCCTGGGACTAGTCGGACTAGAGCAAACCGATACCCCCCTTTACATTCCGCCACCGAAGAGAGAAAATCACAAGACAAGAACGGATATACTCGGTACCCTCGGAACACGATGCCAGGATACAACTAATAGACGTGAAACTAAAAAAAATAATTAGCCTTCCATTCCCTGATTTACTCTATTCATTGGTTGCCCGCACGTAGATGACGGGATGCTAGTTTAAGTTGAAGAATTAGTATGCGGTTAAGCGTTTCGCCCCCCAAGACACTCAATCCCGGTATGTTTGCATTGATTTGTCTTCATACAACACTTGTGATGGGATTAGCTATCTCGTATTATCTGAAATTTATCTGCCTCTCTACGTATATCTATCTACATCATCTCAATAAACCAATCGAATGCTTCGGAAAAGAATAATGCGCCTCCGAGACCTTTGATTGGCTCGACGAACAAAGTAAATAAATGTCGCTCAGCCCCAACCGGGTTGTGGACATAGGCAGGGCTGCCGTGTAACCATGCAGTTCGGAGCCACCGCCGAGATTGGCAGCCGATCCGGACGGCATAGTGCCCGTGTAAAATGATTGATACTTTGGGCGTATCTTATCCCCCCAGCCCCCCACACCGGATCACCGTATTTTATTGGCAAACCGTTCTTGCTTGTTAGTGGCTGAATTTGTCCCAGAATGGAATGCCACAGTTTCATTAACTTTCAGCTCAAACACCGGGCAATCAGCCCCATTTCGACGCGTCGCGCTTCTTTTTTTCAATTCAACCTAACTGCTCCATACCTTGATTCATCAACTCCAGGACCTATTTTGCGGGCCATCGACAAAAGAAAAAAAAGGAGTAAAAAGAGACAGTCGCACCGAAACGATTTTCAATCCTTCAATGAGCCCCTGGCAATAGAAGCGAATTTAGTCTTGTAGTGGCATCGTTGGCGGTTACACACAATGGAGTCAACTTCGACACCCCGCATTTCCGCGGCCCTCATGGATTCGTACGTTGGCCAGAACGTTATCATCGTCGGCAAGGTAGTCCAGCTACGTGGCGACACCGCCTTTCTCGAGGCTGACGGGCAAGTTCAAGCCAACCTCAACAGAGTGAGTCGGATCGATTGCTCCGGGAGACTTTGCTTTTTGATCAACGCCTCAGTGTCAGAGCCGCATGACGAATGCTTGGCTACCTAGTTTTGCTTCACAGTTACGATGCACGTTACATGTAATATAAGCTAACAATTATACTACCTATAGGACTGCCATCTTATGGTTGGAAATGGGGCTCAAATCATTGGAAAAGTGAACCCGGACCTAACTATTAAGGTCCTCAATGCTATGGATCTTGGCCCAAACGTTGGTATGTACCCCAACCTCCCATCTCATCGGTATCTACCATGCCTATCCAGCATACATAAACCAATGAAATATGACTTCGGTTCTCGCTTATCTCATTTATTAAGCATATTGTGTCATATTTCATCCGTTATCATCGGAGACCCACTTGAAACAAGATGCACTGGATTTCTAATGCTTGACCTCGCAGACTTTCAAATATGCCAGAACGTCGTTGAAGTTACGCACCAGTTCAAGGAGATCTTCGTGTATCCCGACCGGAACGGCATGAACTGACGGTTCGCTCATGGACGCGTGTCTCTGGGGTGGCCGGCTGGCTCGCAACAGCAGGAACGGCAACAGTTATTGTCTCAGCAGCCCCAATCTCAGCCTCATATATTACCCCAGACTCGATCTCAACAAAAGCAAAAACAAAAAGAGCCAACCATTGCTGAATCATCTATTAGTGTTGCTGCTGCTTCTACTACTTCTTTTGCCGCTTCTTCGAGCTCTCAGTCTTCTCGAGTGATCACCCCGACTCTATTAACCAACCAGCTTTCCCAACTGTCAATCCAAGAGACACAGCAGTCCTCTCAATCCGCCACTCAGCCATCTATTCTTGACAGCACCCAATCATCTCAGTTCAGTACTCAGCCAACCCAACTTAGCACTCACGACACTCAGTATAGCCCCCTTGTTCAATATACACAAGAAGAAGCAACGAGCTCTCAACGAAGGCAGAAGCAGAAACAGAAAAGTAGCTACCGCCCCGTGCCTCAGTCCTCTCATCAACGCCAGGCAACGCCAGCACCAGCACCACTGCCCTCTTCTGACAAAGCCAGCACTCAGCAATCCTCACCTCTGCCTTCACTCCCAGCTCCAGCCCTAGCAGAACCATCCCATCCCTCATCATCGTCCTGGTGGTCCCCATTCTCATCCTGGCTCACCGCCCCACCCCCTCAGCGGCACGGGCGACTCTACCGCACCAAATCCGGCAACCTAGTCACAGCTGCAGAAATCCGTTTACGTCGGGAAAGGGAGAATGAGCTACTAGACATGATTCTCGAGGGATTCTGCGACGAGCAGTCACAACACACCATCACCTTCTACATGGACGAGGTCGGGCGTTGGCGCATCGTGAGGCAGGTCCCGCTGGAGGTGGAAACGTATGAAGTGCCTATCCCTAGATTAAGATTACGTGATGTTTAGATTTAGGTCTCCTTTCTGATAGTGAGTTTAGTGATTAATAAAAATGAATTATAATGTGCCTATGCTGCGTAGTTCGAAGTGTGTTTGCGATTCACGTTGTGTGGCTACCTATGTAATCTACCTCTACTTGCCTAAGTACTCTTATCTTGCCCCTTACCCCTTTTTATTGGGACTTCTTTAAGTCTCGATTACTCAATGTTCTAGCACAGAGCAATTGATAATAAGCTGTATTTTTAAACTACGAATTCACAATCAATCCGGTTAGCAGATCTTTACTTTAGAAATCGTTGGGGTTTTATTCTCATGTCAATTCATCTGCCTATCTTATAGGGGAGAATTGTGTACTGCAACAGGGATCTCGGAGAGGCCGAGCCCTGACCTAACATGAGAAGCCTGATCACCCCTTCACCCTTCATGACGACAGTCGGCGGACCACATAGTTCGTGTGTAGCAGGGGAACAACAGGTATTGCGTAGCAATAAGCAATGTTTCTCAGCTCCTGTTTCTCAGCTATGAAATAGCTGGTCCTGACATCAGCGGGGGTATGAGCGGTAGATGCCTTCTTCGCGCACGACCGTCAACAAACATAACTGACTTCCCTAATCTCAGGCGCCACCAGCCATGCAATGCGATGTGAATCCTTTTCTGTAGTATCCTTCGTACAAACGCCGCCAGAAAAAACAACTTCCTATATCGGGGGTATCTTACAGGCCACATCCGGGCCTGATTCCAATGAGAGACCGTCTCACATAACTAGGGAAACGCGCATCAAACAAATGTAATAGGGCCTGAGGGTGATTGATAGCCAACAGGCGTTTTTTTCATACCGCCAATCCTCGAAATCGTACCAAGGCAAAACTGAATGTGTAATGCAAAGTACTTAATGGGTATTCTGACCGTCGTTCTCCGTATCATGGACAGTGCCCGCGTCCATCTTTCTGAAGTAGTCTGCAGTCTTTTCGCTGTAGGCGAGGCTGTGACCGAACTTCATTTTCTGGCCCGAGCTTCGTTGCATGGGAGGCGAACTAGAGCTAGGCATCATTACATCGTCGTCGAGAAAGCTCAAGTCGAAAGATGCACCATTAAAGCCATCGAGAGACATAGAGCTCATATCTAATCCGAAATGAGGGGGCTCAGGCACCATAGATTGACCTTCACCGGAAAATATATGGCCGAGGGCCCTCGACATGGGTGTATCGAAGATTTGGTTATCGAGGAGATGCGAGGGGAAGAGGTCCTTCGGCGAATGGAGCTTAGCCATACTGGACCGAGGGGTCCTCGTCGGGGTATGATCCATCGCTAGTAATTGGGTAGGGGAGGTGATGGATCTACCAGAGCGCATAGACCTGGTAACACTTCTAGTGACCGGTCGATGGCCTGGAGTCGGACGAGTCGGAGTCTTGAAAGGACCGCCGCTGTTGGTCTTGGGAGGCGGCGTCGAAGGTCGAGGTGGAGTACCGAATATGTCAACAAAGTCGTTCTCCGTGTAGACTTCACCTGATTCGCGATCCATGTTCTCTTTCTCTGGCTCACAGCCAACCTTGGCGGTAAGGAATTCTGGGGAAGTCTGCACGATATTGACGGCAACTTCACCTAGAATCCTCTGCTCGCCTTCTTTTCGTGGAGACGGGAAGAGTAATCGTCGAGTGCCCCCCAGATCATCATCGACGGCAATTGGGCTGCCTGGAGTACCACTGCCTCTAGAGTGAGTAGATCCCCGAGAAAACATCGAGCCTCGACAGATGGCTTCCGTGATAGCATCGCCTTGATGTTGAGTTGCTCCTACTGTCAGAGACGCGGTACTGTCCGCTGGTCCAAGAGGATCTGTTGGCAGGAAAGCATCTGAAGTCGGATTCGGATTCGTATCGCTCTTCGTCCGGGGTTTCTTCGCACGAGGTAGCGCAGCACCATTCGCCCTCTTCTTTCGTGTCTGAGATAGTCTCTGCTCGTCTTTTTCCCACTTCTCTGCTGGTCTGTGTTGTTTGAACTTGCTGAACCAAATTCCACACGCTATAGATAATTAGTTGTTAGTCCACACGATATCAATATGATGTAACACCTACGATTGCAGAGGAGCATCACGGTCCACTCGGCCTTAGTATCGGCTGGACCTAAGGACTTCTTTATGACTTCATAAGAAGTCGGGTTGTGCTTGTCATCTCTTGTGAGCACGTTGATTGCTGTGACATGGCCAGGTTTGTCTGAATATTCATGATATGTAGGGATCCCACTGAATTTTCGCTTCCATATCTTTCGCCAAGTTGGTGTCTGGACAGCTCCGCAATTACTACAGAATGACGGAGGTTGACCTTGTGCGATCGCCTCGTCGAGCTTCAGTCGGATAGTCTCTCTTTTCACAAAGTTCTTGTTTGCTTTCTTGTCCATTGGGCCAACAGCATCAGTTTGAGGATGTGCTGGCTCTGGAAAGGGTGTTGGCATTGTTAACTGGGAGAGGATTGGGTCGCTTGCAGGCACCGTCGGAAGATCTCGTTCTACAGATGTATCTTGGCTCGGTCGAGAAAATGCAGCTGGTTCCATTTGACTTGTCGCGGCCACGTCTGCGGTTGGCTGCTTTTCCTCATGTTTCGATGATTCTTCAGCAGCTGGAGTAAACGAGTGACCACCAGGACTTGTATTGTCTAGATGTTGCTGGTGCTGATCCACGAAATTCATCGATGAAGTCGTCTCTAGACTTGCAATGTTTCCTTGTGTAGCTACTTCCTCCCTAGACGTTACTTTCTCGACATGTCGCCCCTCAACTTTTTCGGGCTGAATAGTTTCAGGTGACGCTCCACCAAATGCTGATCGGTTCTGGGATTCAGAAACTGCTGACGTCTTAGCGGCCTCGCTATTTTTGCGACTGAGATGAGGTGGATTGTATATCGACGTCTGGGGCAGTAGCTCAGGAGGGCCAGGGATCTCCTGGATAATGAGATCACTATGTGTTGTGGCTGGCACCTTCTTCGCTCGACTCTGACGCGGCTTTGGCTTTAAAATAGGAGCTTTAGACGCATTATCGGCAGGTACCTTGTTTGCGGTATCCTCCTCTGCTCGACTATCGTCCAATGCTCCACTCATATAACCCGAATCGGGCTGCACAGCAGTCATAGGCATTGGGGGTAAGATAGGACTCGAAGGAGTCGGGCTGGACTGGGCGCTATACAGTGCAGACCGTGGAACCGGTGGCGATGATGAAATGTCAGCGGGACTAGCTTCGTCTGAATAGAACTGACATGGCGACACCCCAGTAGATTCTACAGGAGATCGAGCATCCTGACTATAGGATGCAGATCGGTTAAAGTCTGAATAAGATGACGTCAACGAACGGTCCATTCCTGAGCCAGATATTGATTCGCGGCTTAAGTTGCTAGAGCCTATGGGCCGTGCTTGGGGAAGGTTGAACATTCGTTGGCCAGGAACTGGTGTTGGGGCTCGGGGAACTTCCTGAACATGGCTGCCTGCTCGGGTGTCACCGGCGACAGCAATTGGACGAAAGTTTCTCAGAGATCCCGCAGTACTGGCCGTGACTCGAAGTGATTCTGACGTAGAGCCAAAGGTAGCAGTATTACTACGTTCAACTCTAGTTGTTGTGGCCCTTTTCTTACTTCGTGGAGGTCCATCATCCGCATCTGTAGCATCTTCAATGCCGGAAGTACTACCTTCGGCCGGAAGAGGCTTCTTGCGCGGTCGTCCTCTAGGTCTTCCTGAGGGAGGACGGCTGGATGCTCTGGAAGCGGGACGCGACTGAGGCTTGCCTCCCTTGGCCGGAGCTGGCGCTATTGCCAGTTCCTCGTTAGTCTTGCCCTGCTTCTCGAAAAAACCAGAGCCTTGGGTCGAAGTCGCTCCAGGGGTTTCTCTTGCGCCTGGCTCAACCGAAGCAGGACGACTTCCAGACGTTAGCTGTGGCCCTTGGCTGCTTGATATTTGCTGGTTCCCATAATTCGGATAAATGGGTTGAACCGGTGTGGGAGTCAGAATTGTTGAGTTATTAGGTGGCCCTCTGGGCTGGGTTGAATTCTGCCTGGGTTGATGGGAGGAATCGATCCTGTCCGAAGAAATAGGTGTAGGTATTCTTTGCATTGGAACGGGTTCTGCACTAACTTGTGCAGGCGGTGCCGAATTATCCCGCGAAGCTCTCGGGACAGCTATTAATCTGAGCTTAACTTCAAGTGTCTCTTTGACACCATTTCCGAAGACCGCAAGTACGTTCTGGGCAATGCGTCCTGTGATAAAAGATGGTTGAGCATTCAGCGTGTTGGATTCTTCATCGAGATTGCAGCTGAGCATCCCCTGTCCGACCATAGGCAGCTCAGGTTCGGAGTAATCGAAGGCGTAAACCGAGTAATCCTTCTCTTTGTCGCGAAGCAATTCCGGACTGCAATGAGTAACAGCCAGCAGACAGGTCTTTATGTCAACAATTCCAATAACTAATTCATCGTTCACTCGAAGCGTCTGGATGCGAAGAATATCGGGCCATCGGGCTAGGCATCGGTCGTTTGGATCTGTGCCGAAGGTGTAATGGACTTTCACTAAATAGATTGATCAGTCCTTGAAATATTACAGGAGTAACCGATGATGCTTACACCCCATAAGTTTTATTTGTAGTCCGTACTTATCGACTTCTTGGGGTGGATTGGCCCATGGGGCAGGATTATTGTTTTTGTTCGCCATGCCGAGAGTGAAAAGGCGCTAGCCTTCCTTGACAGGGAGAACTTCTTGATGCACACAAAACGAAGACAGAAGTAAGATCACGAAGGGTTTAATTGAAAATGGCAGTAACAACGGTGGCAGGTTCAATTGGCGAGATCTTATCGTTATTCGATGCGTGTCATGTTCGTGGGAGTTGAAGACGTCGTGTTGATGACTCTAGTACCGTTACAACAGGACGCGAATGTAGAAGTCGGAATGTTTACCAAGATGGTGAAAGCAATTGAAGTAATTGTGCATTAGATGTAAGTTTCAAGACTCAAGTCTCCAATCCAAAGTGATCGCACAAGCGAATGCACCTAGCTCAATTGAGATTGGAGACGTTGAGACGTTAAGGAATGAAGTGAAGAAGGATGGCAGGTTAAGGGTTAAGTGGATGAGAAGGTGAAGAAGTTGTGGATCGCCAACTGCCAGGAGAAAATACAAGTTAGGTGGAGGGAATCCCTTACGGATCCAAAGTACTCCCCGGGGCAACGCGCTGAACGGTACGGTAGTGGGGATTCGCGCTAATGGATAGCTTTTAAGGCGCGTGTTAAAAGACGTGTGCGCGTATATAGACGTCACATCCGGTGGTTGGAGACTGTGCATGTGCTTGCGCTAGGACAGCCGTCGTATATGGGGCCGGTGTGCACAGACCAGTTTCGCCGAGTACAAAAAGGCGCTAACACCTAGCACCTAGCACCTATCAGATCCCGCACACTTCGAAGGCAGACACTCTCACATACACACACACCGGTAGCAGGTATTCCTCTTCAAAATAAATGAAAAAAATGTTGGGTTTTGGTGTAAGTTTTGAAGAGGGGAAGCCCGAGCTAGTATTTATACCCACCGACATTCCGGCAGAACCCCACATTCACGAGAATATATGACTCAGATACATAATAAGGGATGGGTAGATGCAAAAGGGGGTAACACGGGACACAAAATTCAATGTTCTCAATTTGCGACGTCGTTGAACTGGATGTAACTGGGTACATATGTATTTATCTCGGAGATCATTTAGGTATGTATCCATCCAGGTAACACCACCCACCTGAATTCTTTCAATTATGTCTGCATTAATACTTTGTACAAGTTCAGCACCAGTGTCTTACTATTTTACTTCTAGCCAGCAATGGCTGTTTATAATGTACATCAAGACTTAGTGCACTGTGGTGCAGCGTTCTACCAGTCATTCCATTCTGCCTTGCCGTCTCTGTTTATTGTGGTCTTTCGTGCTAGAATCTCATCCACAATAGTGCTGATGCCTTGTCGGCCTTTCTTCCTCCGAACAAATTCTTCACGGATCTCGTAAGGAGATAATTTGCCTTCTCTGACGAGTAATTCAACATCCAGCTCCGTAGGCACGCCGAAGGACTGGTATGGGTATTCACTATAGTCCCTGTCGGTCGCCAACTTCAACTTTGGCGGTCCACCGGTCTCCCGGAAAAATGGTTCGGCAATGTTGCTGCCTGGCTGAATGTCTTCTAAGCTGGCCGGTTGCCACCTCGGTTTAGGTTTTGGTCTCTCTTTCGAAAGTTGTGCCGTGACACCCTCGACAAAGTCAGGATGCTTCATGAATCGAGCGGCTATCTGGTGTTCCCTTTCAAAGGTTTCCGCAATTGACCAGTCGCCTCCGACCCGCATTTGTCTCAGCGCTACGTGAACCGAAGTTGGTGATCGGTGATGCAGAGTATCCAGTGTCTTTTCCGCCCAGGCTTTAGTGGGGCCCGTTTCTTCCTTCAGGGCAGCTATGATATCGGCAACATTGGTTTTGCTGAAGCACCTGTCAATGGCTTCCCGAAGCTTGCCACCTAGAAAGATTGGCTCATCATGTGGTAGACCGGTCGCATACTCCTCAATGGTCATTTCAATAATGGCCAGACGGTCTTCCATAGTATCATAATCCTTGAACCGCAATTCAGCTAGCCGTGATTCCAAGCTCGGTAAACTTGTCGAGTGTAGATAATGTGTCGCAACTCCAGAATAGAATACGTTGGCCCCAGTTAATCGATCGCTCGTGAGGGCTAGGTAAGTGCCTACAGATCCTGCCATTCTCGGTAGGAAAAATGAGGCTCCAACGTCGGGAAAGAAGCCTATAGTAGTCTCCGGCATGGCGAACACCGTCCTCTCTGTAGCAATTCGGAATGGGGCATGTACACTGAGCCCTACACCGCCGCCCATAGTGATGCCGTCCATGAACGCTATATATGGTTTCTGGTATGTCGCAATGTAGTGGTCTAACTGATATTCTAGGGCAAAGTAGTCCACCGACTTGCGCTGGCCCTCTGGTCCTTGCTTATTTTGCTCCGCAAGTGTGGCCACATCGCCTCCCGCGCAAAACGCCTTGTCACCAGCGCCCTTCATAACAATGACATTTGCCATATCTGATTTCTCCCACTCGACTAATCGAGGGAAGATCTTTCGAATCATGGATCCGTTTAGGGCGTTGAGCTTCGTTGGTCGGTTAAGCTCAATGGTCCGTAGCCCATAGATATTGTTGAAAAGAACATCATGGGGTTCATCTGTATCTAGCTCCTTAGGCACACCTCTGACAGTACTCGTAGACATCTGCTTTAGACATTCAGTACAACGTTCTCTTGGAAAGGGGTTTTCAACTAGTCATACATGCGCTCGTGCCGTAACCCGGGGATCTAATACCATCTTAGCTCTCAATGGCATCGTAGAACTGGTTCTCCAGCATGGAGAGGCAGCAGTGGTAGCTGCCGTCCCAGCTCTCCGTATGAGGACTCTGAAAGACATCTAATATGTTTTGCTTCTCGATGCGCAACCCCAAAACTACGGGCGCATCGAGGGACCGGGGTTAAGAGTGTCAATGGTCCAGAGTCGAGGCGTGCGGGCAGATTTGCATGTAGTAGGAGCTGATATCCTCGGCCCCAAAAATATCTTTTACCGAAGTACATGGGTACCTCTTTGTCGCTATCACAAAGACCCGGCACTGCACCTAAGTGGGTCCTTATGCAGTTTGTGTTATTCGATTAACGCGGCGCGATAAGATAAGTTCATAGTGAATTGGATCTCTTTATCCATTACAGGCACCAAGACTTGGATATTTCTTGAATTGGAGTTACAGCACGTCTCAGCCTCGCGTCAATCATCACTTTGAAGTTCGCTGCCATTCGATTCAACGCAGTCATAGCAGTCAACATGGCGGACACAAAAATTCAGTAAGTTGACCAAATCATGTACAGATCTATAATAAATAATAAAAGCTAACATTCTAACTAGGGAGCTTCTTACGAAGCCTCGCAACGAGTTGACGTGCGTAATCTATCCTCCGCCCACGAACCTTCGCTTTTTCTAACTCGCGAAACAGGGAATACGAGATCTCGCTTCTAGAAGAACACGAATTCAGCGCGGGTCCTCTATCGATCCTCCAGACCGCCGTCCGAAGCCACACCCAAGTCCTCATTTCCTGTCGCAACAACCGCAAGCTACTAGCGCGTGTCAAGGCCTTCGACCGCCATTGCAATATGGTGCTGGAGAATGTTAAGGAGATGTGGACCGAGACGCCTAAACTCTCCAATGGAAAAAAGGGCAGACCCGTCAACAAGGATCGGTTTATCAGCAAGATGTAATTTAGGTCATATACCATGATTAGGCATCGGTGGCTAACATTATATCTTACAGGTTCCTGAGAGGTGATTCGGTTATTTTAGTACTACTCAGTTAGAGGAGCAGAAGGAGAATCATCCATACGGTTCAGGTCATTTTATACGGCATACCTCTTACGGCGCAATGTCTGAAATAAGTAGACGAGGTGTGAAGGCCAAGACAGCATACTGATGCAATGGTTTGCCTTGTGGGCGTGCTCATTACGCTACTGGCGGCTTCAAGAAGCGGCCTAAGAGGGACAAAATGAGCAACGGACATTTTCGTGGTCAAGGATCAATTAGAGAGCAGACACCACACCGAATTTAATTACATGTTCTGACCAGTCAAACCGTCTTATATTATCATTATAGCTTTGTAGGTGAACCCCTGGTTAAATGGCCTCCCAGCCTTCCTCATCAGGTTTTATTCCAGCTAGACCCAAGAAGAAACACGCCAAGCCCCAAGCACCGGGATCTGGCACCTGCTCAAATCCAGTGCCTCCAACGTATACTGCCCGACCTAGGCTAGGTCGCATGCCCTTGGTGTCTTCCGCAGCTTTCTTCGAAGCTTCAGCGGCCTTCTTGAGATCGCCCGTCTTACCAAGAACCTCGACAAAGGGGTATAGGGCATCTACCAATGTTCGGTCTCCTGGTCTAGCAGGCGTGTATCTCGATAATGCATCGCAGCTCTGTTTGAGGGCTCCGGCCCAGACCTGTGGAGAGGCATCGCCTGGTGAAAGGACACGGAGCGAATGTACGAGAGCATTGAGGAAGATAGCAAATAACGCTCCGGAAGTCCCGTCCATCTCTTTTTCTACCACCGTAACGATATTAGCAACATCGACAACAACGTCTCCTGTTGGAGGCTTCTCTTTCAAGTGTTTCAGAACGGCTATAGAACATTAGTTTCCGATCTCTCTTGAACACAGGTCACATTGGCTTACCTTCGGCACCACGCTTCAGGCCGATACCGCAGTCTCCATCACCGACCACAGTATCATATCTCGTCACTTCTGGCTCGGCCGCGATGATAGCCTGTAAGCCCGAAGCTAGAGTATTACTGAATTTACTCGGATCAGTCTTCAGACCACTTGGCTTGATGCTCTGATCAGACTCTGTTGTGCCTTCTCTAGTAGCAGTGTTTTTCGCCTCCCAGGTAGTTTTCTGTATCGGCGCTGACCAACCAGTAGCCTCACATGGATAGTCCAGTAGCTCAATCATGCTCGGCCCACCAATGTCTGTGTTGACAACATTTAGTAACGAGATACTAAATCCCAATCCATTCAAACTTGTCACTGTAGCATTGATTATCGGTAATTAGTGTGGGCTACTAACAAATTCATAGGCACGAGAAACTCACTATAGGTACCACTCAAAATCCTTACAGGCTGAATACCCCAGGACCCGAGTTGCTTCACAACCTCCGTGGTGATACCGCCTAGTTCGAGAACACTGACACCTCCAAGGTTGTTCAGGAGCAAGACCACTTCATTAGAGTTCACATTAAGGAATGCCCGGTCCTTGTCGTTCTGGTCCAATAATTGCGACAGCATCGTACTCACGAGTTCCGGGAGCTGAACTTTGGCCCGTCCCGATCCTGGTTCATTGTGGATACCCATTCCGATCTCCACTTCGTCGGGCTGCAAGCTCTCAGCGGACTTCGGATCCTGCACTGCTCTTCCAGGTACATGGACGTGCTCGAGACTCGCTCCCACGCTCACGATGTTGGCTGCCGTGAGTTTCGCGACGTGGTAAACTTCCTCGAGGCTGCGGCCCTGCGCCGCAAGAGCGCCGGAGATCTTGTGTACGAGGACTGTGCCGGCAATTCCTCTCCTGCCCACTTTGCCTCCCTTTGCTCTCCCAACGCCGACATCGTCGCCCACAACGACCATCTCGACTTTCAGTCCGGCAGCCTTAGCCTTCTCGACTGCCATGCCGAAGTTTAGGATATCGCCGGTGTAGTTCATAACTGTGACTAGGACACCTTTGTCTGTGTCTACTCTTGAAGTTATGGCCCTGCGGACCTGCTCCGCACTAGGCGACGCGAAGATAGTTCCGGCTACAGCAGCGGAGAGCAGGCCTCTGCCAACAAAGCCGCCGAAGCTCGGCTCGTGTCCACTGCCGCCACCGCTGATGATGGAGACCTGAGAGGGCTCATTGCTAGGTCTCTTGTAAATAATCTTGTTTTCGGGATCCAAAGCCACGGAAGGGTTAGTAAGTGTTAGGCTCTGGAGAGCCGAGTTCACCAGTAGAGTGGGGTCATTGATGAAGTGCTTGGCTGACATCTTGGGATGGCACTGGGAGGGTTTCACTGGCTGCACAATTGGAACATGTGAGGTATGCAAGCTTCTGGGATGGAAATTAAACGGTTTCAATGGGCTTGACTTGGTATAAATATACTCGGAGATACAGAAGCAGGGAGGCAGGCCGACAGACGCATTTACCATCTGAAAGACTAATACTGGGGGGCTTCCAAGGTTGGTTTTAGGCCATCAATTAGTATGACGATTTCGGCTCAACAGGTACCGTCTACTCGGGAAAGCTGTCTTGGGGGAACGCGGGGTCATTTCGCGGGGTTTGCGGGCTGAGGATACCTAGTTCCTAGTCGGTCTCTAGACGGCATCCTACCGATCCTTTCTCTAGGGGAACGCCCAGACGAAGGTCGGAAAGACGCCGATTGCGAGTTCGAGTTAGCTAGCTTCGGGTATTAAACACGGTTAAAAAGAGCCGTTTGATTCGACAGACTAGCTGGGGAGATACGTTAGCTAACTTGGTTGAAGGGTATACGTAGAAACATTTCCGATGTCGTACAAATGTTGTGCCTATTGAGGACAAGGACTAGAACAACCTTGGTGAAATAACATCATAACCCTGAACATCGGCTTTCTAATCTGATCCTACAACATGAACGATAAACGCCCCTAGCAAATTAGTCAAATCTCCAATCAAAAAGGTGAGTATGTTAACCTGACCTACCTATACCTTAGATACCTAGTACCTTTTTAATCTGTTCGGGGAGTTTTGCTCTTCAATACCCCGCATCAAGCACTTGCCTAGCAATCATCTAAGACTCTATTTTCTTTCCATCATTTTACCATTTCGACTTGGTCGATCCATGTAGCTGATGAGATCTCTGGGACGAACCTACTCGAGGGACCGTAATAAGCTATGCTCTTTCCATATTCTACCTATTATATATTAGGTAAAGTACGAATGAAAAGACCGGACTACGTAGCGACGCTCATGAGAGCTACATAGTAGTCCTCTCCGCGTACGAAGCTATGTATTGTTTGAACCATTTCTACTTCTTTATCAGTCAAGTTACTTAAAGTTACATCTTATGAAGCTGTCAAAACATGGATACTATACCAACAGAAATTCTGTTGCACATACTGTCCAACCTCGATAGACCTCTCGCCCGATACGCCACTGTCTGTCGTGCATTTCAATGCCTGATTGAAACCAAAACGTTCAAAAATATCGCCATTACCAGCACTATACCGCAGACACAGAGATTAGAGAGCATTTTTGGGGATGAGCGTCGTCGCTATCTACTCCGAAAGCTTGACTACACTATCTCCCTGCCTGGCAAGCTTAAAAATAACCGCAAGAGGCCACTCAAGTATCTACGAGACAGAGCATTCACATTGGCCGTTAGTAGACTATTTATGTGTTTGGAAAAATGGAACTACATTCCGGAAGGGTTGGAGAAACTGCCATCCTTCGCTCTTCATCTCCGAGGGACTACACCAGATGTCGACTACAGAGCTATCCGTAACTACCATAAGCACATGAAATTCGACGGGCTCCAGGGACTTCCTTCGCTGGAATGTGTCGATAAATTACAAGTCATGTCCCTACACATTTTCCCAAGGGACATGGCAATTATCTGCGAAGCCTTGCCTCATGTGAATGATCTCAGGTGGACTCTTGCTAATGTTCCTCGTCGGCTGAAGGGTTTGAGGGATGAGTTAAGAGACTCTATGGCGACGACACTACTACAAACCGACTTTTCACGTCTTCAAGCCATAGAGATTCGGTGGGGTGATCATGATCCATTGGATCATCGGTGGAGCCCCGAGAATTACCTTGACGCAGAAGGACACGACCGCCTAAGTATGGGACTGAACCGGATCTTGAAGTTACCGAACCTGAAAAAATTGACTCTACGTGGTCTCTTCATCCTCTCGCCTGATATGTTCGATCTAAGTGGCGAAGACATCCCGAACTCCCTCGAGGAACTGTACATCGACGGTTCTAAATTGTCGCCCGCTAGAAGCTAGTACTCTACTGGCGATCGGAGGTTAGCAGAGAATGTCAATGGAGAGAGTATTAATTTCGGATGCCATTTGTACGGAGACAACTTGGCTAACTCCCATGAGGAGAGACAACGTGATGGGGATTGGCCTGAAGTTAAATTCCGCCACGAACCTGATCCATCCACATTCGACCCATTCCTTATCGCCATGGCTCGTGCAGTCGTCAAAATGCCGACCCTGAAGTCTTTCTTTTATTTTTCCATGCATGATTACATCTGTTATGACCAGCTAGAACGTCCCGTTGCCCCAACCTGGTCTCGTCACTCCTGGAAAATCAGCCTTATGCGCATGAGACGATGGAGTGGAGCTAAAGAGCCTTTACCCCGTACCTGGGATCTGCCTTTGGAGATGATTGAGGTGTTGGAGGCGGCAGGTCACAGTATCGAAAAAACGGGATTTTATTAGTCTATTTCAAGCTCGACTACTTAAGCATACCTAGAGAATGGTGCTTAGTGGCCGAACTGGTAGCCGAACTTAACTAGGTAGTTATCCCTTAGCCAGATCAAAATAATTAAATAAACTAGGCATAACAGTGGGAGCCCTTCGCTGTTAGATATTTTAATGCTAAAAGCAATCCATTTCGACATAAATATTGTTATGGGCTCTGAGATTATCGAACCGAAGAGTGAAGTATCACTTTTGTTGGTCATCGTAGAATTTGGAAATACCTGACATCATCATAATGGGTTGTGGCTGTTTGTGTGGCTAGTGCACCCTCTAGTTCTAGCCCCAGCCCCTCTATCTTAGATAGCCGGTTGTGGCTCATGCAGCTTAAGAAATATTCGGGCTTGCACACACCCCGCGCTATGAGTGACTCAAGTCTCTCTTGGGCCGCGTCTACCGTAGATTTATCGTAAAAAGGAAAGAGCTGGTTTAAGATATTTTTTTTCTAATTTTGGCAATATCTTGTCTCCTCCAAGTCTGCCCTAGTGTCCACCTACAATTCATTTCACACGTCTCATGAGGCTCTCAATGAGGCTTTCATGATCCTCTTGCGACATTTGTGTGATCCTGGTTCTTTTTATTTGTGAACCCCATAACCACGGAAGCTTCACCATGTCGACAACAGCGAATGGCTCTGCTCCAGGGCCAGCCTCTCAGCCAGCTGGGAAACCCGAGAAGACCCAGGCATCTGCGAATAATGATAAGAATGCCAAGAATGAATCTGGTGAAACCTCGAAACCAGCGAAGCTTTCCGGCGCAGAATTGAAGGCAAGGGCTAAAGCAGAGAAAGCCGCAAGGCGAGCGCAAGCGAAAGCATCTAAAGAAGTCGCTAAAGGAGAAGCTGCTGTGTCATCCGCTCCTGGTCAATTAGGTCCATCTGCAGGCGAGGTGAAGGGTGGCAAGGCGAAGGGCAAGCAAGATGGTGGGGCATCGACTGCACAGGGTGCAGCTGGAAAGCCTGTAGTGTCTAAGGGACCTGCGCCTTCTGTTCCGGCTGAACCAAAGTTCACGATACCCGAATGCTTTAGTCACCTCTCAATGGCGAGAAGATTACCTATAACACAGGCAGACAAGGACGTCCATCCAACTGTCCTGGCACTAGGTCAGCAAATGGCCACATTCACAATCGATGAGAGCATCACGCGGCTGAAGGCGACCTTACTAGCTTTCAAAAAGGTATATCACTTCGACAAGTATTGGCGCTCATGTATATCCCTTTTGCTAATAATGAATTAGGTCATCGATTCCTACACTACCCCTCCTGGTAACACCCTCGCAAGACATCTCACGCCTCACGTCTTAAACCCTCAGATTGAATACCTTACTGCATGCCGGCCAATGTGCTTCTCCATGGGAAATGCAATTCGTTGGCTCAAACTGCAAGTTAGCAAGATTGATCCAGATGTTCCCGAGTTAGAGGCGAAGAAGCAGCTATGTAGCAGCATAGACACCTTCATCCAGGAACGAATCAGCATGGCCGACCTCGTGATTACCGAGAAAGCCGCGGAAAAAATTCAGGATGGCGACGTCATACTAACATTCGGCTGGAGTACCATCATTGAACGTGCCCTCCTGCAGGCTTACCTGATCACCGAAAGGAAATTTAGTGTCATCGTTGTAGATGACCCGTATGAGAAGAAGGGTCAGGTGCTAGCGAAGAACCTGACTGCCCAAGGAATCAGGGTATCTTATTATGGGGATTTTGGCGGGTTG
Source organism: Hypoxylon sp. PDH2405 (assembly GCA_023628415.1). Taxonomy (NCBI): domain Eukaryota; kingdom Fungi; phylum Ascomycota; class Sordariomycetes; order Xylariales; family Hypoxylaceae; genus Hypoxylon; species Hypoxylon sp. PDH2405. The sequence goes on from JAMAKT010000052.1 coordinate 46,693, forward strand.
AGATGGCATCTACAAGACGTCACGAAGGTTCTAGTCTCTGCCGAATCCATGTTCAACAATGGATCTATGTATGCGCGATCGGGAACTTGCGACCTTGCAATCGCCGCAAAGCAGCTGGATATACCTGTCCTTGTCCTCTGCGAGACTGTTAACATCACCGAGCGAGTTTCCACAGACTCCCTCACATACAATGAGATCGATCCTGAACGGAGTTCGGGTGCAGCTTTCAGACTGCTATACGATACCACCCCGGACAAATATCTATCACTCGTCATATCAGAGCTAGGAACGGTGCAGCCTACGTCGGTACCGGATTTACTACGAAAACTCGAGGAGTCCAACTAGAAAGGGGGCTCCAGAGAGTGATTGTAGTCAGATAATGAGGTATATAGACTCGAGGCGGTACTTCGAATTTGCTCGAAGGTCTTAATGATATAGCGAGGCTTCTCCTAAAAATACCTCATCACAGGCAGCAATAAAGGTTCATTGACCCTGTGAGGTTCTTGTGTTCTGTACTTGCAAGTGAATGTTGACTTGCTCTTCTTGATTTTGACCCTTTATCCCGTGACCCCTCTATATGTACACTGAACCACGTAGGCTAGGTGCCATAGGATATTCCTCACGCAGTGGCTGCTGCCTTCTCGGCATCTCTTGCTGCCTTCCTTGCTCTCTTCTCCAGGATAGCTTGTTTCCGCTCTTCCAGAACTGCCGTTTGTCTCTCATCAACACCTTGTAGCCAGTATCCGAAACTTGCACCGACTCCGGCGAAGACTGGGTAGGCCCATAGGGAACCTCTGTTAAAGAACGGTCGCATTTCGAGGCCGAGTTGCCAGAAGCGAACGGCAACGCCTGCATTTCCAGATTAGCTACAGCCCGTTGATTGAGCGTCGGACTTTCGAGGTCATACCGAAGCCTGTCCAGAAAAGGACTCTGTGTACCATTGTGGATGTTTGGAGCGGAGTGATGCCTCAATGGGCCAGTTTTTGGGCTCCCCTTCGTATAATTCAGGTCTCGACTCGGCCTTTGGTGGTGATAGGCTTTCGTGGTTGATGGACGGTTGAGATAGGACGTGCTGGTGAGGACTTGATTGCTGGGTTGAAGTTCGCAGTTGTGAATTCGAACGACCAATCAGATTAGGCAAGAACTAAGCTAGCGCACGAGCCACTCGCACTCAACCCAAACGCGTGGATCGTACTGTACTATCTACGTCTTATCGATAAATGATAGCAGTCCCTTAGATTTCACCCAAGGCTGCGGCTGCTAATCTCCAAGACCCTTGTTGGGACTGCTTGGACCTTCATCAGTTCAAGCTTCTTTTCGAACGCGATCTTTTACTGGTTTGTTTCCTTTCTTCATCCAACGACGCGCATCTCCTTAATTAAGATTCTGGTGATTCGTAGTACCGGAGTTTGAATACTCTTTTCGAATTACATGGTCATTCACTCACTTGAGTAAACATTCTTGTGCAGGCCAGATGGCCTCGTCGGCTGCGACTATGACGCCCGCAGACCAATCGTCCATCCCTGCGACTGCGACCGGTACTACGGCTCTTGCGCCTAGAAAGTTCAAGGCTTCCGACTTACCTCTGACATCCGCCACGCGATCGGCGATTGAGGGATTAGCACATAGCTTTAAGAAGAAAGGTGGATACGACGCGATTCGCAAACAAGTCTGGGAGAAATTCGAACAGAGTGTGAGTAGTCGCGATTAATTATCCAAGACATAATATATTGTATTGCTAGATGGTATCATATACTAACTAGCTTGAACAAACAGGACTATGAGGCTCAAGTTACGAAATCCATCCTGGAAGTCGCCGAGCAAGAGCTCGAGCGTAATCCCTCTCAACTCTTAACCTTAGATCGCCGAAAGGCTGCTACCCTAATTGACGGTGCCCTTGATCGATCTGGGGTTTACCAGAATGCTGAGGAACTCCTCGACCAGCTCATCGATGTTCAAGCCATCGAGACGCGCATGCGCGAACTGCGAGAGGCTGAAATAGGTGCCGAGGCAGCTAAGGAAGAGCAAATACGCGGTTCCAAAACCGATGCAGAGTATGCTGCCGAGTCAGCCCGCAGCTTGGATGAGCGCGAACGCATCCGGCGAGAGCTGAGGGCGAAAGAGGAGCAGATTCTGGAAGAGAAGCGCAAGATTGAGAGAGAGGAGCGAAAGAAACGGGAGCGTGAGAGAGAGCGAGAGCTTGAGAAAGCCGAAGCTAAGCGCAAGGAAGAACGAGATGCGAGAAGACGCGAACGCGAGAAGAAGGAGGCAGAACGCGAGCGGGAGCGCGAGAAAGAGAGAGAGGAACGTCGGCGTGCTCGAGAGAGAGACCGAGAGAAGGACCTGGACCGAGATACCCGACGTAGGTCCAGAAGCAGATCGAGACATAGATCTCGAGACAGATCACGTCCTCGCGAACGTGACCGTGACCGAGAGCGAGACAGAGACAGAGACAGAGACAGAGATCGTGATCGTGACCGCAGCCGCCGTCGCGACAGTCGAGAACGACGGCACCGAGATCGGTCTCCTAGGGATGAACGGGATCGGGGCAAGCCTGAGCAACTCAAGAAACAACTCACCAAAGAGGACCATGAGAGACTCGAGAGAGAAGCGCTCGAGGATCTCTTGCGAGAGAGTAAAAGGAGTACTGCGAAACAACCCGAGCTCGAGATCGACGAGGCTTTGGTGCCGCCTCCTAGAAGGACTAAGCCTGCTTCTGCGATACAGCCCATTCGCCGTGATTCGATTAAGAACTCGGACCCTAAGAAGACTCCTGAGCTTGCGAAGCCTGAACCTAAAGACACAGCAAAAGACACGGCGAAAGACACGAAGGACGCAAAAGATGTTAAAGAGGTGAAGGAATCAAAGCCTACTAAGTCAACGAAAGAGTCTAAGGAACCCAAAGAGCCCCTTGAGCCTAGAGAGATCGACGAAACTAAGGATTCCAAGGACACTAAGGATTCTAAGAGCACCAGGGAGAGTAAGGACACTAAGACCAAAGATGACCGGCGGCCTAGCTCAGTTTCTTCCCGACATCATCGCGATCGATCACGTGGCACGGAAGATGATCGCAGATACCGCGATCGCGACCGAGCTCGAGAGCGCAGTCGGTCCCGCGCAAGACCCGATAGAAGAGAACGAAGCAAATCAAGACATCGATCAGATCGTCGAGATCGCAGTCGTTCCAGAGATCGCGACCGGGCACCTGAGAGAGACAGGGACTTTTACCGACCCGGCCAGCGAGACAGAAGTCGTTCTCGCGTACGGTCTCACCGAGACAGGCCTGAGAGAAGCCGCTCGCGTGACAGGTACAAACCTGACCATAGAGAGCGAAGCCGTTCTAGGCGTAGAGAAGACCGGGACAAGCGTGACCGGAGTCGCTCGCGTGTTCGCACTGACCGACGGGATGATCGCCGTGATAGGTCGCGCTCACCTCGGCCGCGAACTGAAAGAGTTAGGTCACGCGTGTCTCGAAGTCGGTCCCGCTCGCGACCGGTAACATCTAGCAGGCCCGAGCTCACAGATGCCGAGGCCTGGAAGCAGGGTGAAATCAAGAAACGCGAACAGGAGGCAAAGGCTTACTTAGCCGCCCAGCGTGAAGCTCGTGAGAAAGGTCTACCTATCCCAGGAGTCGACGACAAGTGGAGTACGGGTGAGCGCTCACCTGAGATCAAGAGAGCTCGTGCCGCCGATGACATCGACCGCTATAGGCCCGGTGATCGCGATGCAGATCGCGGTGACAAGTACCGGGTGCGAGATCGAGATAGGGATAAGGATGAACGCCGTGACAGAGACAGGGATGATCGACGAGAACGTCGGCGCAGCCGGAGCAGAAGCCCCAGTCGCCGCCGAGATCGCGATCGAAGTCGTGACAGAGACAGGAGTAGAGATCGTGAGAGACGTCGCTCTCGCGATCGGTACCGTGGAGAGGGAACTAGGGACAGAGACCGAGAGGACCGCGATCGGGACCGCGATCGCGAGAGGTATCGCGAAAGAGACCGGGACCGTGAGCCTGACCGCGACAAAGATCGCGACAGAGACAAGGACAGGCGAAGCCGTCGGGACAGAAGTACCGATTCACGACGAGACCGAGACCGCGATCGGGATCGGGATCGAGACAGAAGGGAGCGAAGCATTGAGTCTAGAAGAGACAGGCGCGATCGAAGTCTCGACTCTAGGAGATCTCGAAGAGATCGAAGCCGTAGCCGAAGACGAACCCGGAGTCCCCGTTAGTCACGGCGTCGAGCACCACTTCATCGTTTAGTATTGCTACGGAACACTTATGGAGATCTTCGTCCTGAGCTAGGCCGTTTGATTGCTAAGAGACTTGCTCAAGACCATATCGAGGATAGACAGGGAACTTGGACTGGCAGACAGGCAGGCAAGCAGGCATCATTGGCACCGTAAAGGATAATCATCGCGTTTGTATCTGGATGGACTTAAGCGAAGATAGTTATTTGGTCATCACGGACTACAAAGAAAACTATACCCAGGGGGTTGTTAGGCGTTTGCAAGGTTGGTATTTCAGACATAAGCACGGTCAAAACCTCGAGAGACCGATTGGTAAGTAGCTTCTCTAAAGAAAGATTTCAGTAGAGAAGATACTATAATGAACATGTTTTATATCTGACCATCTCTCACTTTGCGTATTCGGCGACTTTAGAGACATGAAGAACTTTAGGTTGGTGTATTCCCGGTACAGGCCGAAACTTACGGTTCATTTAAAATAAGATTCCAATGCGCATAAACATCTCAGCGTCATGAAGGCGCCTAAAGACAGGTTTTGAGACGAATGCGCTTGCTGATACAAGCCCCCCTGGCAGATCTGCACTTGCGGAGAATTATAGCATCGCCGCAATTAGAAGGGCCTTAATGGAATGCACTTCCAAAATAATACCAATTTTATCAAAATATAGTTCAATTTATTCCTACATAGTAATGCTAGACATTAAACTGCTTACCATTAGGAAGCGTTAAGGGATGATCAAAGTCAATAATGAAGTCAATTATTGGAAAGATATAGAACCAGGCGACGATGATACAAGGGAAAGTTGATCCAAGGGGACCAGGGGGGCTTCCGGAGGTGGGATCTTCAACAGTGTACCTAATATACATGCCAATACCTTAGAAGTGTCAGCAGCGTCATTACCTGGATTGGGAAAAGATTGAAATGTGGGAGAAAGCCATTGTTGGATCAGTGGAAACAGCATGAAGTTTCGTGCCACTTTCCACTGTTAGCGGCACAAGGCGGGATTACGTCAAGTCAGCTAACAGGTAGTGACCTAAACCTTTATCAAGCCACCTTCAATCATGTCGTTTCCATTCAATACGTCGTACCCAATCCGGAGGTTCTAAACCGGTACGTACATACATGTATACATCCCGCACATTTCCTGTGACGCGCACAACCTTTTTAGGTAAGGTACCACAACCTTGCAGTGTCACAGGCTACACGCTACCACAGCTCCCCCACAGCGCCACATCATAGGGCGGTGAAAGGCAGTAACTCAAAGGTGCAGTGCGGTCCTGTCCTGTTACTAGGCTGCTACATCATGTCTGGTAGGCATTAGGACTGGAACCTAGTGACCGAAGATACCCAACTAGAAGCTGAACACTCACTCATTCCTTCCTCTCTTCTCGACCATTCTTCTTCCCCATTTCCCATCTCCAAATCTATTGATACGCAGCACCTGCAAGGCAGGCATTCTCATTTTCATTTTCATTCTTATTTCTTCCTTTCCATTAGTCCCATTCTTCCATTCAATCAGTTAGTCGAATCAACTTTGTCGGATTGAATAGTACATGCCATAGCGACCCAGTGTGATTTTATCGAGCTAGACCGGGTACCTTATCTTGCGAACCTGTACTTGCGCGGTGCAGCGGGAGAAGTTGTATCAGTAGTACGACGACACACGACACTGACACCCGACATCCCTCCAAGACTCAAGGTCCAATATCGCTCCTCAATCGAACACAACCTTCCATAACCGCCCTTTTCCGTAGCGATCGAGAACCCTCTTCTATTAAAACTTCCGATTACGACTCCGAGACTTTCGTTCCCTTTTTTTTTTGTCTATTATTTCTTTTTAACCATTGCATCGAGGTGCACTACCCTCGACCAACCCACACTCCGAATGCTTGAGATTCCACGGTGACGGAAACGTCCCCCGGCGACATTAAAATATATATCCCTTCGTACCGCCGCACCGACCGGAGACGACTCCCAACATGGCGAGCCTCGACGGCATCCTGATCGGGATTTTATCATCCTTCGGTTCCGCTATCCTCATAGCTCTGATTTTCCTTGTCGTCTATTTCTTCAGATACACAACTTCCGGTCGTATTTTTCTTGATCGGATCGGTCGGCCGGGTGAATATGACGACGAACAAGCATTTGCTAGGGAGGAGGCGGAGGCCTTGGAGACGATGGATGATATGCAAAGGACAGAGTATCTAAGGGCGAAAGGTATTTAAACTTATCTCACATCGACGACAGTCACGTATCCCCTTATCATTGAAGGCAGTGCATTAACAACCCCATAGCTTTCATCCAAGCAAATCCGCCCGAATCCCTCCAAACGGATATTTCTTTGTCGCAATATTTAGCTATACAAGAGAAGGGAGTTTCAGCATGGGAGTTTGAGCCCGAGCTGGAAATCGCCAACTGCTTTGTCGAGGGGAGAACAGAGATCGAATTCTTTGACTCGGAATGCACCGTCATGAGCAATTTACCCGTACCAAAACAAAACGAAGTCTATTACTGGGAAGCCAAAATATACGATAAGCCTGAAACCACGTTAATCAGCATCGGCATGAGCACGAAACCCTACCCGCTGTTCAGGCTTCCAGGTATGCGGGCTCGTTCGAATCACCCCTACTGTTCTTGAGGCTAACAGTCATTTCAGGTTACCATAAGTATTCCATTGCCTACACATCTACCGGCGCACGACGATATAACCAACCCTTCAACCCAACACCTTATGGACCTCAATATGTCCAGGGCGATGTTATCGGAGTCGGTTACCGTCCTAGGACGGGGACCATTTTCTTCACACGAAACGGCAAGCGCCTAGACGATGTATGTCATGGCCTAAAGTCGCAGAACTTCTTCCCCTCCGTTGGTGCAAACGGGCCGTGCTCTGTCCATGTCAACTTTGGCCAAGCTGGTTTTGTATTTATTGAAGCAAACGTGAAGAAATGGGGATTAGCTCCAATAACCGGCAGTCTGGCACCGCCGCCACCTTATGGGAGCGAACAGGGAAGTATATTACTCGAGACAGGGCGTAGGAAAGACGAGTACTCTGGATCACCGTCTAGAGGTCACAACCACACCCACTCGGTCCAGAGGTACACTTATAATGGCCCAAGTTTAGACCCAGGGCATGGACGAACGAGGAGTGGCAATTTTAGAGTACTTCCGCCCACGAGTCCAGGACCACAAAGGAGTCCTACTGATATATCCCTTGCGCAGCTGGTTCCTTCAGATGAGGTGGGCGAAGCAAGCCACACCGGTCATGCTGTCGGTCCCTCGGGAGATCATATTATCGATGTGGTTGGATTAGGGCTACACGAAGCATCCCATCCCCCGCCCGAATACACCAGCCCGGAGCACTCAGACGAGGAAAGTTCTGGCAGCGGCTCTGATAGCGATCGAGCCCCACTGATTAGGACGACACGAAATCGTGGAGCCTCGGCAGCTGCATTGAGGCCACATAATCCGCCGATTCCTAGTTATAGTGATGCTGTTCGTCAAGGCGCTGGTAGGGACAGGAGCCGTAGCGAAAGCGCCATGCCCCATAGACGAAACGGCAATTAGATCATCAATCAGAAATGTCAAATACCGTGTACTACCAATGTCTATATGTAGTCCACGAGCAGCCAGCGAAAACATGATTTTGTCACTATAAACATGGAACGGGGAGTTTTACGGTTAGGAAAGGGGAACAGAAGATCCTTCTTGGGGGGGGCTTGTTTTTTTGCCGCACTGCTTTCTGTTTTGGGCTACGACAAATCATTTGGCATTGGCACAGGTTTATACTGCTACATGATACCTCAAGAGAAACTCTTTTTTTTTTGTTCTTCGCATTGTTAGCGGCACTGGCGGTGAATGGGATGGACGGAGGGCTTACCTAGGGAATTTTGTGTTTTGCGAAAGAGAAAAAAAGAAAATGAGAAAGTGCGAAAGTGTACAGAAAAGCACGCCAGGGCGCAGGGCTGGACTGCTCCAGGTTTGTGTGGAGTCGGAGATACCTGAATAAACACCTGATATGTCACATACATGCATCACGGTCGATATAAACATACATATACACTTTCAGGTCACTGTGTTTGAAGTTTGAGTGAAGTGTGTTGAGCTTGTGGCTGCTAGATAGTGCTGTGACTTGTCGTAGGTTGATCTTGAGACTGACTGATGTGAGTGTCGAAGGTGACAAGCTAGTCTAGTCCTTGGGTGTGTATGTCTTCCCTATACCACTACTAAGCTTCTCATCTATCAGGTAATGTTTCTCCCGAGATGGTGGGATGCACGAAGACTGTTGGAACCACCTGAAGGCCGTATATGAAGCCCTTTTTATGCGGAAGAAAGGTACCTTGACGAAATACTAACAGGCAAATATAAACTCTAGCATTTCTATATAGAAAGGATTATATCTTAGAGACATCGCTTAACTTGGGAAAATCTGATCCAATAATAACCAACCCGTCTACCCCTTTTCACTTCTGTTAAATCCAACATCAAAGCAACGTGCGTAGTTTCTATGTAAGTGTCAGCCGGGAGCACTAGACCAGAATGTCGGGGGTTCTACCTCCAGCCCCGTAAGGCTGTTATCCGCGTTCTTGCCGTCGTGCGGTGATAATAACACACCAGCGAGCTGCTTCTTTGACTCCTGGACTTGCATGACTTGCTATTCGGGATTAATGCGAGTAAGGATGGCATACGGATAAACTTACCTCCTCGAACGAGTCGCGGATATAGAGACGCACGGTTGTCACTTCTTTCGTTTGTCCGAGCCGATGGACTCGTGCTAGGGCTTGCTCCTCGAGAGTTGGGTTCCTGCATCATCGGTAAGTATTAGATGAGGTCTTCAAGCTAATGGAGGTCCCCTAGCGGGTGTAGAGCGAGGCTTCTTACCAGTGTGGCTCCATCAAGTAAGCGCGCGATGCTACCGTGAGGGTGAGGCTATTATGTATAAGCGGATGTTCAGTGATAAGTAGGTAGGTACCTTCTAAGGTGGGTAGTCTGAAAGTTAGGTAGGTTATTAATGGGATGGCAGATTCTCACCCGACTGCGCCACATGATAGAGTGAGCAGCATTACACGGATCTCGGGGTTTGTTCTGAAGTTGTCTATGACCGATTGCCGGTCCTTTTGAGGTACCTTGCCGTCGAAGCGGATGCTACGTATTCCTGCATCGCTTAGACCGGCTTCGACAATATCAAGGGTAAGTCTCCAGGTAGAGAACACAACGCTGTAAACAGTCAGCTTGTTCTATGTGGACCTCCTTTTGGGAGAGTTACATACCATTTGACGCCGGTGGGCACGGTTTTGAGATCCATCACCAGAGCTTTAATTTTTGAAGGAAGCGTAGAAAAGGGCATGCGTTTTTCAGTCGCTACAAGATCTGGAGTCTCCTCTAGAGCAGTGCTGCTTGTCGAAACTGGCGCGACAGCACACGAGGGGATATGGCCGCAAGTCACTGGGCGGCCGTGACGGTGAAGTTTATCCATGCAGTCACCACACACGAACTTCAAACATTCGAAGAACTGTGCGCTTTTCCACGTTATGTTTGACTCGTCTAGCCATGCTTCTGTTAGTTCAACCACTGAAGAGCATTGCATGCAGACAATTGGCGTTATTTCTCTCTGCGAATCGAAGGTGCGCTGCGCTACTTTAGTCCATCCTTCAGGCCCTGAAAGAAAACACCCATTCTTCTGGTGTCTTGAGTGGTATTGTAGTCCTAAGTTGCTGAATAATCGTAATGACTCGATTTGCTGGAGGACGTTGTGATATGAACCAGCTCTGGAAGCTCCCGAGGTGTCATGGAGAGCTTGGTCGATTTTGGTAATGACTTGATCTCGCATACTGTCATATACCTCCCTTTCTTCACTATTGAAGTCAATCGGTAATAATAGATCTTGCCGAGGAGGAAGGTTAATAGTTCCTTTAGGTCTACGGAGTAAGAGGAACGCTGAGAGACGTTTTAGTCTTCGGACGGCTTTCTCCTCTTCTCCCGATTTCCATAGGTTCGAAATATCGGTTTCAAATTGTCTTGGGTCGCTATATGGATGAACTCGAATAAATTTAAGCAAGGTAGCTAGATCAGTAAGTCGGTTTTGAATTGGGGTACCCGTAACAGCCCACCGTGAGTCAGACTCAAGAGCGCATACGGCTCGGGACATTCTCGAGTTCCCATTTCTGATGAAATGTGCTATATGATGTTAAGATATAACGCACGGAGACGAAGATAAAGGGGCTCACCTTCATCTAATATTATTCTGCGCCAGCGGACCGCGAATAAAACAGAGTCGGATGTGCCCTCATTTTCCTTCCACTCTGCGGAAACAGTATGGTAGGTTGTTAATACCACGTTCACGTCTCGAAGTTCCGCCAAGTGCGCTAATCTGGTTTTGCCATGATGGCGACGAAATTTCAAACAGCCTCCGATGACATGTCTATTTTATTGTTAATGAGGTAGTTACCTAGGTAGAAATATGTTGTGGTGTCAAATGACGTACTCAGTTAACTGTTCCTCCCATGTACCGATCACTAACAACGATCAGTTTTTGTAGTCGTGATGTACACATAAAGTAGAACTTACGTGGTGGGGGGATTATGACAAGCGTAGCCTGCGTCCTGAAGCTATCTAATCCCTCCTCGGTACTGAGAGCTACGGACCCGTAGCGAGGATCAAGGTCGGTGGCAGATAAGGCGATCATAGTCAAGGTCTTGCCGAGGCCCATAGGGTCTGCAATGATGCCACCACGGAACTGCGGAGGCTCTTCGGTCTGGTGAGTATTGGCAATAGTATTGACGAATCTAGAATAGTGTTAGTTAGCTCAATAATATATTGATGATACCGTCAATTCTTTTAGTGACAGATGCCACAAAGTAACACTTACACCCGTCCGAAGTCGTTGTCGACGATCTCCCAGATATCTTTGCAACCCTTGGCAAACGTAAAGCCCCTTTCTCGGCCGAGCATGAAAGTAAGAGCCTGTTTCTGATGTCTGTTGTGATACATACCTAGGTAAATATGGCAGAAACGCAGTCAAGTTAACGAAATAGCCTACCTCTTTAATGTTGCTCTTATAACTTCTGGCTGAGGGGTCTCTTCTAAATCGGCACTATTACTAAGAATATCCAGCATGTCGGTTTGCTCAGCGACATATTGGGACGTGATCAGTGAGCATGTCGATCTTATAACCTCTGAAACGAAAGGGCAAGATCCTAGATCGTCTGATGAGAGTCTTTGAGGGTTACAATATCTAAGATCCAAGTGGCATATCCGAGGATCCTGCAGGTAGATGTCATATTCTTGAAACCAACTGCCGATTTCTTCGTAGAGCTCTAGTGGTCCGTATACCGTGATCTCCAATGTACATTGCAGTACTTTGGAAGTCCGGAATGATTTAGTCTTTGTTGACTGCAGATTCAAGACGCAGTTTACGTGAAGATCAAGTGTTGGCTCATCGAGTAACCCCTGGATCATCTGACTGTGCGTTGACTGAATACGGCCGTTTATCTCGTTATCGTTCGTCCTAAAACGATCTGAGGAGTCAATCAGAACGGGAAACTCAGGTAGAAACTCGCGTCCGCCCAATTGCTCGTATGTGCCGGTTATGTGTGGTACCTTTTGATGTTAGCTCAGGGGAGTACGTAAGGCGCATTAACCAACCATTCCAAAACAAACCATCTCTTTTTGCTCTGTGGTTGGACTGGATGGGACCTTCGGTGCGGAATTAGCATCATAGGCATGCCATGTTTCATTGTTTGCAACATCCTGATATAAGGTTGTCGCTGGGTGTGCCTGTGAGGGCACTTCTGGATGCGATTGGGACGCATGGGTAGAGTTGTGAGTTTGTAGAGACGTAGAAAGGTCGTGGGACTCTGGCAACGGCGGCGTTGGGCAATTGACCGGCCATAGTTGCGTTGGTGGGGGGTAATTGGGTGACACGGGTTGTAAGGAGCCAGGCTCCAGCCAAGGGCCAGTGACCAGGCCTCGGTTGTATACGGATTCGCATATATTTGGTAACTTGTTCGGCCGGCTACTGCCACTGTCCCACTGAGAATTGCCCAAAAATGGACCAGAAAGAGCGTTGAAACCATGACTATTGGTAAAATGACGTTGGAATGCTCTACTATGGACGTTGTTTAGTGAGAATGACATAGATTCATGATCCGGTTCCACTACGATAGGAGGGTATTGCGTATATTGGACAGTCGATGTCTCTCGCGTTGATGTTGCCCATGAAGTTGGAGGTGAGTCGAGCCGAGGTCGCTTCACGGCGCGGTAGGATTCGTGGTCAAGATCCATTCGGACAATAAGGATAGTAATGAGTGCTCCGCAGGAGCACGTAGCCGCAGCTTACAGATTTGCATGAGGGTGGTAAGTATCCGGGCATGGACCGGAGCTTATTAGACTTAATAATTAGAAATGGCAGACAGAAACACTGTATTTCATAGAGTAGTATAACGTGGTGCATGATCCGGCCATTTCGAGACGCCTCTCTGGTTCAGGCTGCGGTGGCGGTGGCGGTGGCGCTGCCCTTCACACGCTGGGCATAACCAAAGGCAGACAGCATAGTCCTGTATATTTTCCTAATTTCGCAGCCTGATGATAAAAACGCAATCATCAGCCAATGCTATGATACCTCGACTTGACTCATTCAAATCCACCCCTCACTATTCGAAATGCCCTTAAAACCAGCAGTTTCGGCATTAGCTAGACAAACCATAGGAACGGCATTCGAGGAACTTAACCGTACCATTACTCCTGCCGATTCTCGTGATTTTCCGAACACTACGCTTGACCATGTCAGAAAAGCAGCCCTTGATATCGAAAATCAACTTGCCGCGAGACAATCTCTTCGCAATATGCGGCGACTTGAGCCATTCTTCAAGGGACTCGAACACTATTCTAAAGTTGTAGATGTCCTATGCAATGGCACTCCATATCTAGCTTGGATATGGGCTCCAACCACCCTGATCCTACGAATTGCCTCAGAATATGTGGAAGCTTTTGAGAAAATTATCAAGGGGTACTCGAGGATCGCAGAGACGTTAAAAAGGTTCGAGGTTCTTAGTAGCGCCTTTAGCAACAAGCAGGACTTCCAGCAAACTCTAGGCGTGTTCTATGCCGACATTCTTCAGTTCCACAAACACGCTTATAAATTCGTCCGGCGGAGCAGTGAGCCACACGTTCTTTTTATTACTTATGGTATATCTAACTGTCCTATAGGTTGGAAGCTGCTATTCCTTACGTCATGGGGTCGTTTCCAGCGGCGTTTTAATGATATCCTCGAAGATATGGAACGGCACGGAACGCTTGTAGATAAAGAAGCGCAGGCTCACAATATCTCAGAAGTACAGCAACTACGGCAAGATATATATGTATGGAAAGAAGAGACCCAAGAGAAAACGAGCTGCTTAGAGGAAGAACAGGCTGCCAAGCAATATCAGTCCATTCTTTCCTGGTTGAAAGCAGACGAATCAGATCAGCTGGCCATATTCGATTCTATATCAGCGGAAGGTTCCAAGTACCCAGGGACATGCGATTGGGCTACGAAAAATAAGAAAGTCGTCTCGTTTCTCCAGCCCAAGCCAGAGATACCCATACTCTGGCTACAGGGCGGCCCTGGATCCGGAAAGAGTGTTTTATCAACACAACTCGTCAACTTCATGAGAGCAGCGAAGATGTTCGTTATCCATCATTTTTGCATGCATTCCTACGCTTCATCTATCACATATGAACAAATTCTACGATCTATGCTTCTTCAGCTACTTCGAAGAGACTGTGATCTGGTTGCTCACGTCTACGAAGAGTATGTCTTGGGGAAGAAGCCCCCTGCCATACTCACTCTCGAAAGACTTTTACATACTCTCCTAACAAGTGTATCCCAAGAGCCTCGTCAAAATGAGTACATCTGGATTGTCATTGATGGCTTGAACGAGTGTGACACGCAAAAACAGGTCAGTGTGGCCACCTTGATAAACCAGATCACTTCAAGGACGCCATCATCTGCCCGGGTGACTTGCAAGGTTCTCATTTCTAGCCGCATGTCACCTGCTCTCTCTTCCCGCCTTCGAAAAAAGCAGGTTCTTTCCCTCACAGAGGAGAAAGAGAGCATAGGGCTAGCTATAAAGCAGTATGTCTCACAGAGACTGATAAGCCTCCGAGACAAGTTCAATCAACTCCACATGAATTCAGACGAGGTAGAGGAAATTGGGAATGAAATTACAAAAAAGTCTGATGGCAAGTCGAGTCAAGTTCACGCACCTTGATCACAAAAACTGATTCTCCCTAAGGAATGTTCCTTTACGCGCGCCTAGTACTTGACTTCCTCGATAACAAAATATTTTACAAGAGTTGTGAAGTCAAAGCATCCGTGCATGAGCTTCCTCAGAAATTGTCTGACTTGTATACCTAGCCTCTCTTACTAGTTCGACAGCTTCATACTAACCAGTTCATAGCTATCGAAAGATTCTAACTCAAATCCTAGTTCGTCTCGACCCCGAATCAGTAAATCGCGTCAAATCTATTTTCTGTTGGGTTGCGTTTGCAAAACGGCCGCTCAAAAAGATAGAGTTCTTGTCCGCGATATCTTTTAGTGCTGGGGAACCAGATATCGCTCACCTTGCTCCCACGTATATCTTAGATATCTGCGGGGCTTTGATAGAAGAACGACGAGATAATACGTTGGCTTTTATTCACATATCAGTTAAAGAGTGGGCACTCATACTAGAATCGATGAACGGACTTTAAGGTCGCTAATATAAATTCTAGATTCCTCCAGTCATCTTCGAGCGACCTTACTATTATCGAAAGAGAAGCAGTTGCGGAACATGGTATAGCTACCATCACTTGTCTCCTATCCGGACTAGATGTCTTCGCCAAGCCAAGCCAGAACGATACTGGGTATCTTCGAGTGGCTAGAGGTCTACATGGGTTCCATGTCTACTCTACCGAATATTGGATTGAATATTTATTGTCTCATGCAACATCCACTGTTTCTCATAGTACAACTGTTATGTTTGATCTTGCAGGTCGACTAGCAGAGAAACTCCATGGTCTCGGGAGCCAGTCAACGGACATACAAGATACTACTGACCCAGTTCTCCAGGATAAACGGTTAGCATATTTATATAATCCTTTACTCCGCAAGGAAGTAGGGAGGGCCTTGTGTGCCAGATCACTCAGGAGACTTGAATCAGCTCTTCGAGGGATTGGTAAGTCCTCTTAGTAACATCTGGACTTAACTTACTAATAATAATCCAGGACCTCCTGATAGCCTTGTTTCCCCAACAGGCCCGTTATCACAAGATGGGATATCAATCATGCTGGAATCTTATGAACAGTCTGTTAAATTTCTCCTCGCACAAGACGATTATCCTGGCATCTCTGCTGAAGAGCTTGAAACTTTCAAAATCCATTTTCGTGCATCTGCGTATACCTGTCGACTTACCTCGTGCCCGCGAGCCACAATGGGCTTTAAGTCCGAAACGCTTCGATTGGATCATGAGATGACTCACTTACAAAGAGTTCGATGCAGCTTCCCTGGTTGCCAGAGTCCCCCCTTTGTGTCAGCACAGGCTCTGAAGAACCATGAGAAGAAATATCATATTTCTCAACCAGCTCAGAAGTCGATACGACGCCTTTCAAATAACGTAGCGAACAATCCTCGCATAGACACTATAGAAATTCCAGGGAGCAGCCCTCAACAGATCACCCAGATGTCGTACAACTCTTTCCCGCAGCCCAGGATCCCCCCACCTATTCCGATTGAGTTCGTTATGAATGAGCCTCCTAATGCGTTGATGCTACCCACCCTCACGTTCACGCCTACTAATGAGATACCCATGGACACGAATCTGCTTGGCCGCATATACGCCCCTATCCCATCTATGAATGGAGGTCATCTCCCGAGTGCTGTAAGACATTCCTCCCCTTGCCTTTCAAAATCCACTTCCTCTATCTCCCTCCATTCTCGCAGTCATTATGATCTGTGACTTAATTCACATAATTGTGGGACTATCAAATTTCGCTCTTTCCAGGACAATCTAACTGCTTTAACAGTCGTACTCACACTTCTTCACAGCCTGCATGGCTCCTAAAGGCGCTTGATAACTTAAGGCAGCAAGAATCATTTGCCAACGATAAATTCGAAGCCGAAATGGAGTACATTGCCTACACTGTATTGACTGTTTCAGTATGTTATATGCCCCCGGTGATCTGGAGGCCTCGAAATTTAAGGCTCATCTAATGAGTGGTGGCCACAGGAGTAGAGTACAGGAATGGCTGCCCATGACTTCTGATTCTACAAACTACTAGAATTCCTTTACAATGTTCACCTTCTTGTCAAATTTGTCGGGTTGCCAAATATTCCCTATAGATGCCGGTCTATTACCACGTTCATACTGATTGGTGGTATACGGCTGTTTGCGTACCTGTATTTCTCTTCGCAGCACCAAACAATCCTCTCGAGCAATACTGGTGGATCAAGCCATTCGGAATTGGGTCATCTTTAATAAGCCATGTTTCAGCGGGCCAGCACTTAGGGTTCTTTCGACACGTCAGTTACTTCGTCGATGAGCATCAGTATATGCAACCTGGTGGTTGCCGAAGAGGCAAAAATGTGCCTGATCTGAATAGGGGTTAGAGATTACCGACTAAACGCCCCTCTGGTTCAACTACAAGTCGCTCGGGCCGAAGTGAAAGTTGGTTAGAAGCTGCAGAGCCGATAGATTGTGCCAGCTGCCGCGTCTTTGGACCTGAAGACCTGGTGATTATCATCCTTATCGGCCTGAAAGCGATGGTTGAACACTGTGGTCACTTTGAACAATTCACTCTGATACGGATGCCAAGGTCAAAAGAAGAGAGGGAAAATGGAATCATTCTATGTGTCGCTATGAATTTTGGACGAGACTGCAAATGATATTGGAGTTGGTATTTCTTATGTGATTTACGTACAACTATCAGCTACAGCATATGGTCTAATCTACCTGAGTTTGAGCTTGGAAGTCTCACGATCTGATCGCTAATGGAACCTCCCCTTTGAGTCTCACGCTGTGTCCACGATACATATGATGAGGAGTAGTTGCATCGATTACTAGTCAATGTATACCTCGCTTCTTGCCAGCTGAACGAGTTAGTATTCAGCCTTCATCCCAAAAGAAATACCGCAACACCACGAGGTGCTCATCTGAATAATCTCGACGTTCTCGTTCGTGATACGCACCTAATCTACTCCGGGTCAAAGACTAGTAGGTAAGCCCGTACTTTCCGAAGAGCGTAAATGCCAATACGGATCAACGCGTGTAAAGAGCAATATATGAATGAATCATCGAGACATTAGAAATAAGCCGCAAATCGCCTCATCGTCCCTAATGCGCCGTTTCGCGCATAGACCATCGCGGGTGCTTTGAAATTACCACAATCAGTTTACATAGAGGCGAAGTCAAGTAACGTTGGATTAGGGTGGGAAATCGGCGGTGTTGTTGCCATTATATTGTATTATATTATGCCCGCTATTGGGGAAGCGTGCAGGGCAGGGGGGCCGTGCAGACGGCGCTGTCAGATCCCTCCTGCTGACAGCGCGACGATCTCTGGTACTGGAACTTCTAGCGCCCGAAAAGCGCCTGTGACGTCTCTCCGTGTCTCCCGCGCATAAACACGTAAGCGGATGGGATGTTCGAACTCTGGTACCATCACTCTGCAGATCTGTAGTTCAACCCTCACCTCTGCGGTAATTGGCTTGAGCGTATCCCACGCCAATCAACACCGCTTGCCGCTTAGAAACACATCGGGCATCGGGTCTTTGTCGGTGTGGCTTTTACCAATACACGCAGAATTGGCGCTCTGTCTCCCTCGATATTTCCTCCAATAGGGAGCCCTGACGCGGTTATGAGGATACGTAAGGGGAAGGCTTAGTCTCGCGATCCCTAGTAAGCATTCGTCATGCAAATGCGCTCAACCCCCCGATGGAAATCGGGCTTTACTCGCCGGGAACTTCGGCTATCTTTTACTTGGTAACGTTTGGGTCCGGGGATGTTCAGGGTTCCCAGCCGGTCAGTTACCGCCGGAGCGGAAAGGCAGGGAACTTTGGCATGGCATCTGTTCTTGCTTCAAGGGTTAGGTCCCCGTTGTTTCTGCATGAAATAAGGCTGATCAATCAATGCTATAGATCCACACCGCATGGCGTGCTACTGATGGGGTGAACTTCCTTCGTGGAATTCGTTCTAGAATAAACTTCTGATAGCCTATTGATATGTGGGAGTGCTATTTACCGGACCGACAAGGCATACTGCGAAGCTCAACCGAAGATGATATCCTTCTGGTTGCTTCGGCGGTGATATTCTAATTATATTGCTACCTAAAGTTCTCTCGTGGGGAACTGCATATCCCCGGTTTGATATGGAACCCCACTCAACTATGAAGGGTTACAGTCGTTTTGACTTAGCTGAAAGATGACAGGTGCTCAACGAGTTTCAACCTTCCAGAGGAATTAGTGGGAAAGAAGTGCCGAACGGACATGGGCGAGCGCCTAGAGTTTCTAAGTGGATATGATCGTAGTAGGTCCGTCGTCTAGTTTCGTGGATCAGACAACGATATACTTGGATCGCTTTGTCTTAGTTGTTACAGTGGGTCTTCTACGGTGTCAGATATGCTCAAGTCGGCGATCACAATTCTTCAGACTGCTATGCAGGATGAGGGGGCTGACAAGAGCTTGTTGGCGTCAGGCACCATCCCTTGAGATGTTTATAGCCCTGTCTTAAGGCTAGCATGAAAGCCACTGACATGTCTTAGTCTCAACGTAGAGTACTATAGCCTAACCGTTAGCTAGGTCAAGGAACTTGTGATCCCATTATCTCCGAGTCACGTAAGACAGACTAGAGTGATGATAAGTGTAAAGACCAACTTACTACTACGACCATCATGGCGATGAGAACTTTTGAAGTGAGTATAAGCATCTTCACCTCCTGACGACGTGGGTCTAGATGAATCAAGGGTATGACGTTGAGACCGAACTCAATAACAGTATAGTCTATTTGGTATATGTCCACCAAATTTATAACCTCCCAGTTCCTCTGGTACAAACCGGTCTGTTACTACTAATAGGCGTTTCGGAGACGGAGGCTCGGTGTTTGGGATCCGTTTATATGTTACACATTCTAGGACTAGACCCATATGTTGGTGAAGTTGTCGATACACAAAGTACCTTGAATATTGATGTAATACATCGGTAGGGTGATGATACTCGAGGTGTACAATGCATGGCCTTAACCGGTTTTACGGTGAACGAGAACCTAAACCTTATTTCCATACATGTCCTTTACATCAGCCCTTAGAAGAAGCGGTAAGAAGAGCCTTGGTACTACTTATCATTTCCCATGTCCATGACTAAAAGGTGGCATAGTAGGCTATTAGGAGGGTTTACTCCTGTTTGGAACCATATGGAGGCCTGTGGCTCCAGAGTTGGAAAACTTGGAAACTATAGCGGCTCCCGGAAAGTAGACCTCTTAGCATGGCTAAGTCTTCCCTCCTCGAGTCCTCGGCCTAAAGGAAAGCCCCCATCTAGATGGCAGGCTTCTGTGTTCGGGGCCTGGTATGAAGCGGTGAGGAGTAGTACAAACTGTACCGTCGTGACACTTATGTCTCACGAGGATAAACATCTGATCTCACCGCGCTGCATGGGCACGGCGGGTAGGTAACCGCCGAGGACGTTTATGCAACGCGGGATGTTGACAGAACGCGTAGATGTTACCCATCCAAGTCTTCGAGGTGGTATTTCCGTGGCTATAATGCAGCGCCGATACCTGTAGGTTATTGAAAGAGAGTAGCCATCTCATATAGGGAGGGAGTTTATGGCGAACCAATAATCATTATAGGCATACGATGCCAAGGGAGAAACGCGGCGTAGACTCGATGAGTAAATGAGCCCCAAATGGGTAACATTGAGTTGACGCCTCCTGACATGTGCCCCATGAGGCAGCGCGTCCTAGTTGCACAACCAACTCAGCTTTCTGCACGAAAGCGATAATCGTAGGAAATTGAAGGACGGCCAGCTGTGATCAAGAAACCAATGTTCAGAAGCATCTAGCCGTGGCTAGATCGGCCGCCTGGTACCGCGACATGTTGGGTGACCATCCTCGCTCCATTTTTCCCTTGATTTCTTAGCTAGAATGGGCTAGCTACCGAGTAGGAGATATACAGCCTAGACCGCGTGGGAATTTCCATCGCCTTGCACAGCATACTAGTTGCGTCATGGCTTCTGGTCGGGCGTCGGAGTACCTGTGTGGCACTAGACATGCAGGCACCTAATTTCTCTGTCCCGTTCCCCTGGATCAAAAACAATAGGTGGAGCATGGCAGTTGAATCAAGAAAACCTTGCGAATGGTCATGTTGACGAGACGTCTAACATGTTGAAAGCAAAACGAGGAGCCGAGGCGATGGAAGGGCATGTCACTCCAAGCGGGACCGTCTCCAGGGTTATCCTACAAATTCTCTCAGCCACAAGGGCCGATTAGATAGATATTATTATGACAGGCTATTGACGAAATACGTCCGTATGAGTAAAGGTATGTACCTGGTTGCTGGGGAGGCTGGTGAGCTTGGCTAAATGGAAATACAAGCCATACAAGCCATACCGAGTAGGTACTAATGTGTCAATTTTCATTATGTAGCAGGTCTGTGCATAGTGAAAGGGTATGGTTTACCCTGTGCCGGTTCCCGGCTAGTTTTGCTTACTGATTCAACTGTCAGCCCCTGTTATAGGCTCTTTTGCCTTGACAATTCCCACTTAGTCACGGGATCTAAACTCTTTTAGGTATTAATGCGCGGTCAACTATTATAGCGACTTGAGAGCTATAGTGGGTATATATAACATACCTTTATTTAAGCTCCTAATCTGAAGTCATTGAAGTCATTATCGTATCACAATCAAGTAGTTTAAGATTGATTTCAAATGAAATGATACTCGTACCCCGGGTGTTGAGGGATAGGCCTAAAATATTGCTGAGATCATGGTAATAATGGAAGGGAGTTCTCGGGTTTAGATTGATCGCGACGATTCCATGGAAGCCGAAAACTTGTTCCCTGGCCAATTGAAAATTGCATTGTTTTCCAGGGTTGGAAAAGAGGTAGGTACATAGTGTACACGTGAAGCCGTGATGATAATTTGAAATTGCCTATGGCACCTAAGATAATGAATGAGTTTGTGTATTTGTGTAAAAGTTGATTCCAAAAGGAGTTTAATTCGTGTGGGCGGGAATAGTGAGGGAGGGAGTACGTACAATAGAAAAATAAGGGCGAATGAGGAATAGTGTAAATTAATGTTGTCAAAAAAAGTTACCCGTGGGTTGGTGACACTGGGTGATGAATCTAAATATAGCTGCGCCGAACTGAACTGACGAATCGGCTGCTTGCGTCGGTGTCGTCATGGCAGCTCGCAGGGCGAAATTGGGGAAATGGAGTTGGGAAATTCGACCATGACTTTTCTAGTCCTTCTTCAGACCTTCCATGCTGCTCCACTTCGGTCCCACTACGGCCGTGTGGGTATGATCTGATTAAAACTTTGGGAACTTGGGGGAACATCTCTCCAAGGTTCTTTTCTTCCCTTTTCGAGCATTCCAGAGCAAACCCCTCACTTACAAAAAATGCTAGCCAAACTCTTTTTCCTTCTTAGCTCTTACCAATGACGCCGTTCTTAGCGAGCTTTGAAGCAAACCAGACCCCTCGTGCAGGGTGAATTGCCTCTAAAACCAAACTAATGATGTTTTGGTGAATACATACAGATTAAGGGAAAGGGGATAAGACATTTGATTGGGCTACGGAGATATAGGTACCTGGTTAGAAGAGAACCAACTCATAGAACGAGATAAGAAAAACAAGAAAATGTGCGGGTGTAACGACATACCTATAGACCCCAACATGATTAAAGCAAGCTGCAATTCATATTGGAATCGTCCTGCAGGTGATTTATTACTCACCGCCTCTCATGTGCTCTACTGACTGGCGGCACGCAGCAGCATCTGAACAATAGTCCACGATACGTGGCGTGAGGACTAACCTTAACTTAGGCGAGTAGCTCAGGTGAATGAATTTAAAAATAGAGCATCTCGATCAGCCACTTGGCCCAAGCAGATGGGCTCCTGTTGTGCCCATACTATGTCCTCGCAAGCAAGTGTGCTGTAGATATCCGGATTATGGTAGTTGTCGCGATTCATGCACTCAAAGGTGCGTGCGATCGAGGGTCTCCCGATGATAGTCTCATGAGACCACCGAAAGACTATCGGGGTCTAGACGGTGTCCGAGCTGAATGGAGTCGCACCACCCTACTATGCTAGATCATCAGGACCGCACATAGCGGCAGTCCGCCCGATAGAGTGGAATTATGGGGTTTAGTGCTGAGCATTGCATTCTGACCTCCCTAGTAGCCGGTGGATAAGCTGGGTAAGAAACGCCGCGGCCGAATTATAGGAGCGACTAAGTTGTAAGCCGGTACAAAGATTTGATAGTATTGTATGTAAATGCGAGAATAGGATATGCATTGAAAATAGTGAAACTGACTGGTCAATAAAACGAATGTACATAGCGGCATGGAGCTATCCTATGCTTGTTTGTATTATTATGTCGAGTGTTAATTCAGAAGAGATCTTGCGGAGGCGAAGTCTTGAAGATCATGAAACGTTGTATCAAAAGAGGATCAGATCTCAGAGAAGCATATCAGATAAACAGATGACTTGCCGAAGTGTGCGTTGGGGTGGAAGACGTCAGGGCAGAAATGCATTCTGTACTAGTGCAATGCTGGGGCTATCACAGGCGCTCCAGTGACCATTCGACCACTAAAGCTAGAACCTAGTCCAAGCCTATAGTAGTTAGATGTACCAGCACAGTAGCGCATTTTGCGAAAGACTTGCGCAGAAATCTTTGGCCGAGACAGGGATCTTCCAAAAGGCACTACTAAGAATAGGATCAAGCTAGCACCAATTTGGTAAAACCCGTGCAGAACCAGCCTGCAGGGAACAGCAGATCAGATTCTGACGGCACCGTACAGTACTTCAAGCACAGTGAGTACTTGCTCAAGTATTGTACATTGAGCTGGCTAGTAGCACCGCGCGATCTTCACCCTTTACAACAAGTTCGAGATAGATACAAAACAAAACAACCACACGCATAGTAACTAAACTACTAGTTCAAACCAGTCTCATCTATCAAAACCTTATGCAGTTGACTTTAGCGGAATCTTGACCCGTTGATGTGCGGTTGACGTGAAGACCCTTAATATCCACCTTATTAAACAACCTGTTTTGATCTGGTTACCAACGGCACCTCCCTTGTGGCTGAGCCGTAGCACAATGAGGAATTCATTTCTTAACGTTGGCCTATGAGATGTTATACACACGGGGTGAGACAAAATGGATGCGATGTTGATGAAAGTCGCATATTAGGTACGCAGGTACAGTAATTCTGGGCAGTCAGTCGCGAATGCAGCTCAATGATCTGAGCCCTGGATGTGCGAAGATCGACGATTATGGGTCAACCTGCTTATGTGGGTGTCGGGACTCGGCATCGAACTAAACGTAAACCTCAGTGCTGGATCCATTAGCTCATTAGTAGCCTATCATCGAGACAACGGCGCGTGCATGAGACCTCAGTTTCTGAAAGCATAGTCGCGACATGTTGACTCTTGGTGACATTGTGCGCAAAATGGTCCTTCAGGGTCTTGTGATGGGACCGGAAATTGATGAGGCTGTGCTAGAAAGGGCCGCGGTAGTTTACCCAATCAATTAATATGAGAAAGATTCCGGAGTAGGTGGATACCCAAAGCATTATGGTTCGATTCCTCACCGCTGACCGAGGCGCTTTACTCGATGAATATCTTTCCTCTTCGGAATAGGCTACTACAATGCATACTATGTTACGTCAAGGACTGAGAAAACGTCAGGGACTCAGGGCTCAGGGCTCCGGGGCAGACAGGGGTAAGGAAGCGCGACAGGCCAGGGTCCTTGTCAATTTACACGTTCCGCGACGAGCCTATCTGGGTTGACTGGGAGGTGGACTGGGTATGCAACCAACTTGAGATGCGCTCCAAAAATGGACACGAGAAACTATTGTTTCAGCCAACCACGTTGAGCAAGTCGGCATGAACCTCTCTTGAGATCGGGGATTGCAGAATGCCCCTGTACAATTCCCCATCCACTATGAGAAACCCACGATACTGGGCGTGCCTTTCTGGAAATGCCATGAATGACCATGTGAAAATCGTTACTGGTTGAAGGAAGGCTCTCTGTAGGGCTATATAGTGTGCTTCATGAGTGGAGAGAACTAGAAACAGACTAAGACTAGATACCTAGTTGATAAGCCTGAAGATTTTCAAATCAAGATAACATTGCATCATTGTTTACCTTGCCGAAGTCTTACTAGTGTAAACTGAAGCAAAAATGTCAAGAACATCTTGGCAAAATAAAATAGCTGCAGCCCCGTCCCCGAAAATTGTGGATGCTCCCGACCGGAGCGGAACCCCTGGGTATTCGGATATATACTCCGTAGAGAGTAGGGATTCTCGGATAATCTTATTAGCATGTCCTCCTTATACTCTAAAAACCCAGATGCTTGCAAGTTGTGGGCCAAGCTAGAAGAACGAACGAAGCTTCAACTTCTTTCTTTCGCATTTCTATGCATCGCAAACCTGACTAACGAGTTCAATACTCATATATGCGCCGTGGCTCAGCTGGTACGTGCTTTCGGGGCTCCTATCCATTTAGGACAGGTGTAATTCAACGATATTTTTACCGACGATGCTGTTGCCCTACGGAGCTAGAACCGGAACTGTTGACTTTTTAAGAAAGGCAACATTCAATATGACGTTGTTGCAATGCTACGCGAACATGGACATGCTTGCTTAATGTATTTACCCAGACACAACAGAGCAAACTTCGGCCGCTATTCTCGGCCTTGCTTTTTTCTTAATTATGATGCTATGACGAGTTATGCGAAAAATTCGGGGCCAGTTATTTCTTCATGACTGAACAGTCGGGATCGGCACCTTGCTACTAGTCTCCGAACTCCTTGTGACGGAGCCTCGGGACGCAGAAATTTTAGCCACTATCTCGAAACACAAACCCACAAGCCGCAACTGAGGCTCAGGCGCCCGTTCTTCCACCTGAAACCACTGGCTCTTTTTGAAGCCATTTTCCAGGCACATTTTCTTGGCGAACCTCTCAGTCCCCTTAATCGATAGGAAAGTTCCGTTTGAGTCCCTGACAGTGTACCTCATAGTCGCCTATCAAAGAAACTTCTGTTTTCAAGCTTGTTTCTAAGTGGCTAGCTAAAGGGGTCAAAGGGTAACTCGGTAAATCTCTGCAAATCTCTGGATTCTTCCATGTATAACAACAGGTGGTTATGCTAGGTGCTCAATTAGATATCTCCGAGGACAACCACTTGAGTGCTTTTCAAGGAACTATACCTGAAAGGTTAAAATGGTGCGACAATTATTCAGTGTTGAGAAAGTGGTTTGAATTTCTGCTGCGAACAGAGTAGCATACTGTATCATGTGTGGTCCTTGTATCAACAAGTACGTGCAGAATGACTGGTTCCTCCTTCATAGGATTTGAAGCGTGCATGTGGCATAGACTTACGGCGTGACCCTATAAGAGATATTTACTGTATGGATAATAATTTCTACGCGTACGGATTGATTCCTACAGACTAGGCCTCGATATAGTCCGGCGTTGATGCATGCTACCACACCATGCTGATAGAAGTTAGACATTACCGTTAAGGTTGCCTTGTGATTACTTGGGAATATGAGACGTGATGGAGGGTTTGGGCATCTTGCATCGGCTATCTGCTACTAGTATTCATATCGTGTCAGCCACGTTTAGTCAGGCCGTTGTTTTCCCACGAGATCGAAGGCGACTATTCAAATTTGACTGAATATCTTGGCATAAGGATGGATATCTCGTCCAACATGGCCATCTTAACAATCCCAGTGGAGTCGGGGGCTGCTTCACAGCCCCGCCACGCTGACATGTCCAACAGCGCAGCCAATTATTCTACCTCTATTGTATGTCCAGCACAGAATTGACGAGAAAGCTCCGATGGTATGACAAGAACATTTTTCAATATACAAGACGCCGTTCGAGACACTACACGTGTAGAGGGGTTCGCCGTCGCTCGCCGCCCTATCTTGGGATGATGGGATGATGGCAGCCCAAGGCCAGCCCAGGCCCTGTAAATGCAGGTAGGAAATGCCCTGGGTTGCCCTGGGTTGTTGCGAAAGTGATGATTGATGCAACTGCTGACTTGCCGGCTGCCCCAGTGAGCTGGAGGATCCAGTCCGATGGGGCCGAGCAGTTGGCTTCGCCTCCGTGGTGTCTAAGCCTAGAAAGGTTTAGAGACGCATACTACATTATACTTATGTATGTACAACTTGTAGATTCCCATTGGCAGGGATCTGAGTGAGATCATGGAACGGTGAGAAGTACATACATAGCAGGCAATACCACGCTGGTCCCTTCACATCCAGTTGGGCTCCTCCACCCACTCCTCTTGAACAATGATTCGCATCACACACGCCCGTGCCAGTGCCGGGGCTTTGAGCAAGTATCAAGCTGTACAGTGCAGAGAAATATTTGGAACTGTATTATCCGGCTAGGAGCGTTGTATCGTAGCTTAGGCGCCCGGGGGGTTTCTGGTGACAACTAAGGCTCAGCACCACACACCCCCTTCACTCCAGCATACCAAAGTATTGCGCACAGTCAAAGCTACACGACAGGTAAAAAACAGAAGAGACCAGAAAAGACCCAACCACCGTGCGTCCAGGACGCCGGGCTCTTTGGTACTAGCAGCATAGTTGCATCGTTCGATGATGGGTTTTCTGGACTCGGATTGGTGGTTGTTTTTTAATGCATTCATTGTCTAGTAGCCTACTATTACACATGCCTATAATGCCTCAAGGGTACCTAAGTTAAGCTACCTATACCTAACCCTACATGTAGTATACCTCTTACCTTCCACTGAATCTTCTGTTATGCAGTACATGCAGTAGGTACTTTAGGTACATCTATAGTATCTTTCCCCCACAGCACTAAGCCCAAAGGTACGGGACTAAAAGTGACGGTGCTCCGTACTGTATAGGTACTTAGGCGGAAGGGTTCCATTAGCGACCAACATCCCGCCGCCCCCCACCCATAAAGACACTATAGGAAGCCCATAGCAAGCCGTGCTATGGTCCTATGGATGTACACCTTGTACTGTATTTTCCCTTTTGCGGAAAGTCGCCCAGTCGCCAAAAAGTGGCTTGGCACGGTGTACACCACTCTACACATGCAACCCTTCAAAGCCCGCGCCCAACAGCGACAAGTCTCGGGTAGTATGTATTTAACAACCCTCCGGTCCCCCATTGATTTTCTCCATTCTATTAGTCTCCCATACAACAACTATTTCAGCCCTGAGCTTTGCTCTAACCTCAAACCACACACTCGCTTTAACCTCACCTCCCTTTAGGAAGTCCTCGTTGGCTCCTGTCATTCGCTTTTTCCTTTTTTTGTGTGTTTGGAGATTTTGGACTCGAAGGAAATCCTCTCGTCAATCGTGAACCCGACTTGTTCGAAAAGCAGTGTCATCTGAAAAAGGCCAATAAACTCCACTGCTATAATCAACCTACTACTTGGACATCGCACGTTGTCTTAAGAGAGTCTGTCCACGTCCGTTGACCAGTACTCCGAGTCTCGAGAGAAAGATATTCAATCGCTTAAAACACCTGGAAGGGAACAACCAGCAAGAACCATTCAAATATCAGGCTTTATCATCAACGACGTCAGCATCTGTCTTGTCTGTCTGCGTGTGTGTGTGTATAGACACCCCGCCGAACTCGACAACGTCTTGAACCCTTCAAGACCCAACGCCAATATAACTTGTCTATGTTATGATATATAGGCGCAGCTACTACTCTCCGATTTAATCAAACGCATCTTTCAAAGGAGGCACCCCTGATATATTTACCTCTAAGCTGCTGTCTAGGAAGGCCTGGTAACTTGCAACCACTCCTATACCCATTCGCTCGCTTCACCTGACACGAAGATATTTCGTGTCGATCTTCACGTAAGTCGTCGTCGTTTCCGGCTATCCGACTAAGTTGTCCTACTCTCGCAAGGGTCGACTACCAGATACGGATGTCTCGGTGACGGTATACTAATTTGGTCCTCTTTTAGTTCTTTCGTTCAACTTTATTATATTACAGCTTTTACAATGGCTGGCCCAGGTGGTGGTCCTCCTCGACGCAGGTTTGTTTCATCTAGCAAACTAGGAGCTGTAGGATCGGTAGGCTGATTGCTTGTGTACAGTCACACTAAGTCGCGCAAGGGCTGTGATAACTGGTATGCTTGGCTCATGACTGTCCTCTCCGAGCCGAGACTAACTAGTCTATAGCAAACGTCGACACATTCGATGTGACGAGAACTTCCCGCAATGGTTTGTAATATTCTCTCTAACGATGTCTATAGCTTGCTGACCCGAAGCAGCCGTAATTGCACCAAACATAAGGTCCGATGCCCTTACAATGATGTGCCTGTTCCCGATGAGAGGGCAGCAACTCCCGACAAGCCCGATCTGATGTGGACCCCCGAGATCGAGGCGGCCATTGAGCAGTGGCAGCGAACTGGGGTTTTCCCATTTCCGAGCCTCAATATCTATCCCGCCCCAGCACCTCAGTACTTTTCGGTTGAAGACCTTAGGTTGATTTTCCACGTCGCTGCTATCTGCAATGAAATGAGTGCCATGGATGCCAACGGGTTCACTCTTTGGACCCGCCAGATTCCGACGTATGTCTAACGTCCTTTGTCCTCTTAATTAGGGATTTTATGGACTAATCACAATATAGTATTCTTAAAATCGGTGCTACTCATGGCTACGTCATGCATGCTTTGCTCGCGTTCTCGGCTGAGCACATCGCCTTTTTGACGAACTGCCCCCATGTGGGCAGCATGGCTTACGAACATCGCGGTATTGCGCTCAAGGGATTGCAGGAAGCTATTGGATCGTTCTCGCGTGAAAATTCAGATGCCGTTCTGGCCGCCTCGCTTGTGCTCTCATGGCAAGCGACAGATTGGTAAGCAATAGAATGCAAGTATCCGAGAGACCGTGACTAACCCGACGGAATAATAGGCGAAGCTGGACCCAGCTGATGCAGGGAACCTCATCCGTAAGTACAAGAATGTGTTTGTTGGAAATGGGCCATACTAACTACTGTTTGTAAAAGGTTATTGATGCTATGGAACCCTGGAAGCATGAATCTCAATTCGGAGAGTTCATCGCCGAAAGCAGTACATTCCCTACTGCTCCTCCGTCCCCGACCCCGGATCACAAGCCTCATCAACCACGCAAGGAGGACCTTGATGCGTTCCAGCGCACCATCAACCAGATCACCAAGGTCGAAGCTCACCTGAAGCAGAACAAGGAAGACCCCCAGCTGGCGACCCAGCTTGTATGCTTCCTCAAGGGTGCTCGCAAGGTTAGTCCGATCCAGTCTATCGAGGATCAATTTGATCGACTGCGGCCTCTCCGCACGTGGCTCTTCTGGCTTCCGGTGATGTGCTTTAAACAAAATGGCACGTCCCCCAGTGCCCTGGTTGTCGTTGCGCATTATTACACTGCTGCAATCATGATGGAACGACTCTTCCCTGAGATTGGCGCCGCATACTTCGGTAGTCTTGCAATTGGTCCAGTGGAGGAGATAGCCCGACGACTGCTCTCGATCAACGTTTCTGGAAGCCTCGATGGAGACTCGCAGACACCGCTCACGCTCATGGAATTCCCCATCGACACCGTCAATGAATTCAGATCCCGCATGGGTTGGGTTCACCCGGCTCGCACGCCGTCGTTCCCACAGTTCGATCCACCCAACTTCTACATGAGCGAGAGCATGCAGCACGGCACTCCACCTTCCACCGGTTCGTATATGCCATATGAAGAAAACCCAGCCTTTAGCTGGAGCACCGAAGATCTTTCCGTGCTGGCACCCGAGCAGGATTCTGGGGTCAGTCCGTTGGCTATCTCTTCACCGTATTCGAGCCAGCAATATCTCAACATTCCGTCGCCATCGTACGGGGGCTACAGCCCGGTGTCTTCCACGTTCGGGGAAGGGTCTATTGGTTATAGCGACCATGATGAATTTGGCTCGTGGGACTCTGGGATGACGGCTTATCCGCCTCTAGGCTCTGCTGGCCCCAGCAACTTTGGTGTCGGGTTCGTCTCTCCAATCCAGACCGTGTGGATCTAAGCTGTCAAAACTCCCACATCGGCTCTCCGTTTTGACATGGAAGAGGATAAAGTGATTGACCATGCCGCTCAGGAACACCAATACTCAGCACCCAGCATCTTCGTCCTCGAATTACCTTCCACTTGAGGTTCCTTCGCAACAGCAGGATTCCATCTCCCTGCATTCTCCGGCCTTTCATAATACGCCTTCGCCGTTCTTGAACCCCGAGCAATGGCATGGCCTTCCGGCGGAATCCACCACTCCTCTATCTCTCTCTGCACCGTCACCCAATTTCTTGTCGCCACAAATGTTCCAGCACCACCGTCGGCAGAACTCTGCAATTTAATCGGCACCTATTCCAGTCAAGAGAGAGTACGAGGAGTGACGAACCACACACCCGCATCACCTCAAAGCCCGATTTTTTCCCATCACCAGTTTAATAACCTTTTTTCGACCTCGCCACAGACGCAATTGTACACCACACTCCTTTGACTGGTTTCAAAGACACCCACATGTCCACTATCGACACAATGATACCCACGGTCCTTATGTTACAACGAAACGCATAATACGCATTGCATACCTAATGAACAAGCTTACGACGCTCCTTATGATATTATCGAAGATACCCCATATAGACACTCCTTTCGCAAGATATCGCATTATATAGACCGACCATTTCACACTCCTTTTACGATTTACGACGATATCTACACATCGGGATAGAATCTCAGCCGCTCCTTCCGGAATCGCATTGTTTTGAATCAGGATACCCCTATTACCATCTACCAAATTGCATAGCGACTGTTTACCACTTTTTGATCCGGGAACAAAAACTTGACGACCTTGCGGGCGGTCTGTCATATTGCATTGGGAAGGCGTTATTTGATTTTTATTTGATTTTTGTGTGTTTGGTTTTATTTGCGGGATAGAAGAAAAAAGATCACGAAGTCAGTGTATGCTGAGGGATCTGGATGGGAGTCGCATCGTAGCAACATGACGCCTTTGGGCGGTTGTTAAAGGGCAATTCTAGGAGTTAATGGCGTCGATTCAATTGGATTAGGATCGAAGCAAAACATGTGTCTTAAGGAGGATATATGGAATGGAAGACTTTGATCGGAGCATATAGTTATCGCTTGTTGCTCCGTCGCCCGGAGGGCATGAGGGTTATTGGTTGCGGCAACAGATCAGCCATCTTACTTGGCTTGGATGCTTGCGGACGGCGATTAAGCTGGTCTCGCCAACTTGCGGATAACTAATCTTAATTGTAATACAATGAATTGCGCATCTTCTGCTACATCTAGTCTCTTTCTTCCTGCCTCTAAGTGTATATGATTCATTAACCATATATTCCCTGATCGAAGTAAACTTAAACATGAGCCGATATAGAAAATAAAACATTGTACATCTACTAGCAGGGCTACATCCTCGGCTAGGCATTTCAAAAAAATTCAACCGCCCCTTAACTCGCTAAACGAACCACTCTCAGACCCTAGAATGTAACATCGCCATTTGAATCGGGACGTCCCGCGTCTTGTCTACTGCGTAGGCGGTCAGCCTCGGACCTTTCCTTGCTTACTCTTGCGAGACATTCATCATCGTCATCTATTGCTGTTGCGTTTGCTCGTTGCATGCATGCGGTTTTGCTAATAACCTGAATGATCGTTTACTAGCCATACATCGTCGACCACAGCGAAAAACAGACAAAGAAAGCTAGGTAGTCGGCCAAGAGTCCAGTCTCGCTTATAGCTAAGAGCCTAGAACCGGGCCGGATATCCCTACGCGCTAGAGAGCTCGCCTCCTCCTTCACGGTCACGAGGACACGGGCATATTTACGCTATTATTCTTCACCCACGAAACTTATGCCACATTCCTAGACGATATTCAACCTTGATTTTTTTCGGTAGCAGAACAAAGCTAAGCTAAGCCGCCGGACCCTGAACTAGGCGGACGCCGGTAATTTCTTATTATCGTAATAGGGCTGCTTTGTCGCGAGCGACCAATCGGGCGCTGCGGCCGGGGGTCAGCCGCGGTATACGAGATTTTGCTACGAGGCTATCTATTCTTAGATTACCTACCCTTTTACTATTTATTTTTTTAAACTTCTGTGCGTCACCACTCGATCGAATTGGAAGATTGCCCGTTTTTTTTCAGCTAGGCTGAGATCGTGATTCATTGTGCCGAGATATTGCCATGTTGTTATTGTCGGCTCACCATTGTCACGATGACGAGAGCATGTCGTTAGGTTGCGGTCGCGATATAAGAGGAGGGGGAGGGCTATGCAGCCCTATATGAGACGTTACACTTGAAATCGCCACACAGCCAACGTGCAGAAAAACAATCAGATATCGGATGCTCTTTGATAATTGATATTGTCGACGGCAGGTGTCACATGGCTTGTCTTCCAGGTGGTCTCCGATGCCGTGAGGGCCGTGAGCTGATAACATCGCGTGTTGTGTCGTGGTCAGGTGACCGAGGTTAGGGGGCGGCGGAAAGGGGCGATAAAAAGAGACAACAACCCTCGAGGCAAGGCACGGCCCGTCGCGGGGTGTGCTTTCCGGAGTCTCTTGGGGTTCATTGCCGTGATGGAAGTTAAACGCCTTTTCCTCGGGTATTGCCGTCCTATCTGCAGAGGCTATCACCGACGCAAGTAGGCTATGCAAGTCGCTTCACATCGCTGGCGCTACCTATTGCCATCTGAAGTATCATCTCCATGAAGGATAAAGCCGGCTGCTCACGGACACTGTGGAAGATGTACCGGTACCTACCGAGCTTTACTATGAAGGCGGTTACATAATTTTAGGCCTAGAGCACCTTGCAGGAGATGAATGGACGGCCTCAACATTTTGTCTAGGCCAAGTGTCCCATTGGGCGCCAGTCCATGTGTCACTCGGGCAATATGCCACGGTTTCTAGCTCACTGGGGTTCCGCGCTTAAGGAGAGACATGGGCTGAAGGGGTCTGCACGTTTGAGGGAGTACCTTCCATAGTACAAAGACTATCGAGGCTTATAGCTCAACGGCGTATTTGCTCCGAACCGCATGAGTCCACAGCACTAGAACGCTGCAAGAATACCCAAAACCCAAGTTTGGCAGGACGCCGATAGGAGGTAGACTTTCATCTTTGGATACTGTGAGCGATCACCGTCCATCGTGATTCATACTAGGTCTTGAATAGGCTACACAGGCCGCCCATGCAGTAGCGTTTAATGAGGGCTTTTTGCCGCGCCTTCCATGTACGATGGCACTCCTCAAGATGATCTATAGGCTTACTATCGTTCGATTCTAGCGTCAATATGTGATCTACTCCTTAGCTGAGGGCCTTATCAGGGGTCGATCTATGGGACTATCGGCTACACCTACCTCCATCTCTTGCCCCTTTTAACCCAGATCATTTCGATCTCGGCTCCTGAAGACCGGAGACATGTGTAGCCACTCACTGGATCTAACGTATGGAGCCTGGCCGCTCTACTCCGATTCGGCAAAGTTCTTACTGCATCTGTAGATACGCCCCTCTTCACTGGAAACCGGAATAGGGAGGCAAGGTTGGTATACAGAGACTTATTAGGGCCATTAGTCACGATGAATAGCTCTGCTCATCGATAATCATGTAACGGTGGCTCTTCATGCCCTGCAAGTGGCGGGCCATGTACACCTTGCCAATGTAGTGTTAAGTAGGTAGGGAGCTATAAGTCAATATATCAGATCCTGCATGACGGCCCCTTGTCACCTACGTAGAGGATATCGCCAATGTGACGGCGTCTACCTTGCAGGCGGTATGAATAATGCATATGTACCTAGGCAAGTTAGACGGACACTTCCCCGTCCTACGAACATCGGAATCTGTTCAGCATTCTATTAAATAGGGGGGAAGGACAGAGCAGCTCAGGTCCAAGATCTCTTCTTTCAAATCTACTTATTTTCACCGCTTATCTTGCACGACGAACAAAAAATGCCCGACCTTCCATGCTGCAGGTTTTCTTGACGCTTGTTACTCACCCATCCAACCCCCAGCCTCCGACGATCTTTGGTGGTGACCAGAATCTCGTATTCGCTAGCCCCATCACGCCAACAGCCCCTGTCAATCCAAGCAAGCAGGATCCGCTCCGAAAGAACCCCCTCTAAACCCCAATGGAGAATTTCTGCATTCATTGGTAAGGTAAATAGTCGATTGTTGCTGCAGTTTCCGGGAGAAATCGAGTATAGCCTGGGCCGCTTGGGGGTCCGGTTGGGAAGGGGATGGGGGTGATGTTGACGATGATCCTACTAAAATCCACGAATAGGCTAGGTTATTTTCTACCATAGTTCCTAAGGGCCGACAACTAGGA
This sequence comes from Hypoxylon sp. PDH2405, assembly GCA_023628415.1. Classification (NCBI taxonomy): domain Eukaryota; kingdom Fungi; phylum Ascomycota; class Sordariomycetes; order Xylariales; family Hypoxylaceae; genus Hypoxylon; species Hypoxylon sp. PDH2405. The sequence goes on from JAMAKT010000052.1 coordinate 81,495, forward strand.
AATAGTAACTCAAAAAACGTTAGCTAATGGGAAGATAAACGGAGGTACATCCGCTCTTAGGTCCTTGTTGCAACTGTCCCTCAGGGTCGAGAGGGGAGAAGTATTGCAACTATCTACTGTATACACCTACAAATGCATGAGATAAAGATATACCCAAGCATCATGAGTTTCTTGCCTTCCTTCTCGAAGCCTTCGATGCCCTTTGCTGCAACTACAAGGATGTGATGCTGTTTTGATACGTCAAGAGCATCAAGAAGTTGGATCCCCCATCTTCGATCCCTGCCATACCATACAACAGGATTTGATATTCCAAAAGGAGGAATAGTGCGTGCAGTAGGATTACTTACTTGTAGGGATTAATTGCAGCAGATACAGGACTGAAAAATGCATACTCACATATGTGCGTAACTTAGGTACCTCTAGTATTTCTACCTAGATACCATCTTCTTTCCTACACCTCGCATACATGCCTAACAGCCTGCTTCGAGAATCATTCTAGAATACTTCGAATAGTATTCATAGCAAAGCGTCTTCATTTCCCCAGTAATTCTTACAAACAGTGATATTACTCGACTGAGTCTTGGTTAACAAGTATTCTATCTGCTCTCCTCCCATATCTCCTCACGCTATGCCTCAAATGCTTCCTGCTGTGTACCGTTACACGGCGACCAGAGACAAATGAGATCTTACGTAGTAGGTATACATGGACGCGTCAGGTAGGCCAAATCTCGGCGACATTGTCTAGAGTATATGGTATAGTGAGTTGACAGCAAACACCAAAGACCTCGGCGATATTCCTACTAACATTCACGCCTAATCCTGCAGGTACCCCATTATGCTACGGAATACCACCCGGGAGGTTCTTTAACTATGGCGAACTATCTAAAATCAGTGTCCTTGCGTCCTAGGCCATCTCGTCTCGGTCAACAAGAGACTAATCCAACGTAACTATTCCGGAGCCCCCGGTGAAGAGGTAACTGCGGGGGTCTGTTTGCTAGAAGCTTCCCACACCTAATACCGTGATGGGCATATGGATACAGATCCCGAGGGACTGGATCAGTTCGATCCCAGAGCTGTGGAGGCCAATGGACACGACACGTCCTGCCCCCTGGCGTGCTAGCAATCGAAAGCTACTACGTACGGGAGTGAAGTCTAAGCTTTTTCAATATCTTGGAAAATATATGTCTGTTTCAGGTAAGACGCCAGTTGATAGGTCACTTCGACCCAGGCTTCAGCATATCTGATCCTCGATGATTTCCGAATGTAGGTATTGGAATGGTGCAATCTAGGTGCACAAGAACGATTCCGGAACACTCTGATAGACGAACTGAACTAGAAGTCTAGCATCAGACTGCCAAATAATCCTCAAGAATCGCCATGACGCAGCACAAGAATCAATAGCGTATATACTCGAGTTCGAACATACAAAACTAATTCCTCATATATACTCCTAACCAAGCCAGCCGTCCAACTTCTTTTTCCTATCCTATCATACACTCTCCCTCCTCCGCCTAACCCTAATCGTCGCCTTCATAGGCGGTATCCTATTCATCCCGAACCAGAAGTTCTCCGGCCGCTTCTCCTGGATCTGGATGTCGTAGTTCATGATGATGTACGCTAGCATGAGCTTCAGCTCGCTCGACGCGAAGAACCTTCCCGGGCACGCGTGTCTGCCGTGGCCGAAGGCGCAGTACTCGGGACTCGTGGTGGCGAAGGCCTGGCGCGCGCGCTGGATGTACGATGACTCTTTGCCCTCCTTCCCTTCCTTCTCCTTGTCGTCCGTGGTTGAGGGCACGGCGCGCTTCTCCGCAAATCGGAAGGGCTTGAACTCATAGGGCTCGGGATACACGGCCGGGTCATGGAATACGGGGTACGAAGGCGCGCACACAACCGTGCCACGCGGGAGGTGTACGCCGTCTGGGGTATCAATACCGTCCTTATTCACAACACTCCGACTCGTCGCAACCGTGGCAAACGAGTTGAGGCGCTGGCTCTCGCGCATCACGCTATCCAGCTTCTCCATCGCCGCGAGCGCCCTCTTATTCCACACTCCCCCGTGCTGCCCCAGCACCGCCTTGATCTCCGCGCGCAGCTCGTCGAAGTTGTCCTGCGTCGAGGCCGCGAGGTCCAGGATGGCGTGGGTGATGGCGAAGCTGGACGTGTGGATGGACGCGAAGTTGAGCAGCAGGATGCGGCCCGCGAGTGTGTCCGGCTGCGCCAGGTACGGATCGCCCGACGCCTTCGCCTGGTCGATGGACCACTGCAGGAAGTCGTTGGGTTCCTTGTCCGCGGCCTTGGTCTCTGGATCCGCGCGCCGAGCGTCGAACTCGCGGAGGCGCCGCTCGATTTCGGGACGCAGGATGGAGTAGAACTTGCACGTGTGGATGCGGTTGGGTAGCGTTAGGAAGAGGGCTACAAGAGGCCGGAGTGGTGCAGGCGTGAAGCGCAGGGCCGTCGAGCTCATGGGTACGTCTCGCGCGTATGCGATGCCCATGTTGAGGAGGTCCTCGTTCCGGCATAGCGGTAGCCCGATGAAGACCCGGTTTGTGGCCTGGCCGATGATGCGCCGCATGACGTCGTACACGCATATCTCACGGAAGTTATCGGTATCGGTGCCCCAGAGATTGTCAACGGTGAACCGAGTCTCATCTAGCAGTGCCGGGACCAAGTTACCAGTTTCCCGGGTTAGGATGGTGGAGATGAGCTTCTGGTGGATAGGGTTGTGGATGAGCTGAGGGTCCATTACGGTAAAATTGAGCTGGAGTGAGTCGAGGACCTGCTCATGAAGGTCTAGTTCCGAGTCGGGCTGATCGACAAGCCATTGGAGGTCTTTGGCTGGTAACATGACGAAATTCTGCCCTCCGGCGACGGGAAGGATTACTGTCTGATTCCGGTATTCAGTGTACGCTAATTCGGTTGCGGTCTTCATGTCCTTGGTATTCCGCCACTTGGCCCGAATTAGCGGGAACCACTCGCCGGGTTTTGCGCCGACAATTGGTATTTTCGGGAGCCCGGAGGGCCGGAAGAGCTGGTACAAGACATACCCAATAGTGAGCAGGATCGGCGCCAGCACCGCCGGGCGGGTTAGCGCATCCTGTAGGATCATGGCGAAGTCATTTACCGGCTGCGGGCACATAAACGGGTTAGACGAAAGCCAAGAAGACGGGAATGGGAAGGAATATGATATCCGAGATCACGCATGGCGGCATTTATAAATGTCTGTTGAATCATTGGAGCATGTCATTAAATTTACAGTTTTTGGTTAATGTCTTACGCGAATACGACCTCGCATCGGAACGACCACATGCCGTCGAGGATCGCTAAACGAGGCAGCTCAAAGATTGGATGGAGTGAAGGAAAAGCGGGTTGGTACCTACGAATAGGAAGGCGTATTTTACCGGTGGCTCGTTTAGCCATCTTACTGCATAGCAATGTTGACGCCATCAGATGAGATAGCTAGGTAGGTTTCTACTCAAGCTGTCAGATATACATAGGCTGGGTGATCCAATCAGCATGTTGGTTTGTTCCTTATGCCCACCTCGGTTACATCTCAGTATGGAAGTTATACCATACGAGGTAGGTAATCAACGGTCTCCATCAATGTTAATTGCTTATTCTGTCTCATCCTCTATACGCTAAGCCGCGATCTTACTATCTACAGTTACACAATTGGATGGGTACGAGGCACGTATAAACACATTCAGAGCTCGCCGGGAAGACTTTGAAGATGGTTTTGTTTCGGGGACTTGGAGGCTCTAGGCACAACGAATACGGCCATGCCATGATGTTTGTACTGAGGCAAGGACACTACTAGGGGACAGAGTGAGATTAACGTAGTGGATCAGACGGTTGCCCTCCATTCTGGCTGTATCTGCGTATAGTAGTTGGTGAATATGATTTAGTATGCCTAGCCCTTATAATGCTACCGTACCATTCGGGTCCTTGTAGAGAGGAAGCTTAACGTGGGGATAACTACAAGCGAAGAAGATGGAAGAAATTCCCTAATAGAATTGTGTATCTGGTCTGTACCTACCATATCTGTATTCCCGCTGTAAGTCCCCTAACTGATATTATCGAAGACGTAGAGCCGCTAGTAAAGGGGGGGATATGCTAGCATAATGACGCAAGACGAAGCCCTAGGCAACCAGTTATAATAAGGAAGAGAATTAAATAACGTAACATGTATAGCTTCCGTTCATTTGATTGTACTCTGGCTGGCGGTGATAGAAGTGAAGGGAAACCAGCAAGTTGTTTGCATATCGAATAGCTCAAGGCGGCCGTACAATCATGTAAATCTTGACATCTTATTAACGCGTATGGGTCCTACCTCCTTATTCGTCTAGTAGTCATAATGATCTTACTTATTAGAAGGGCATTATACTCATATTTGCCATAATATCTGCCTCTCCACTTCTAAGGTAAGATGACCACCACACTAGACGAAGTGACCGATTCCGAGTAGATGCCCTCCCCATTAGAAACGCTATGCCTCCGAAATAGATAGTGAACCTGAGCAATCTTGACTGATCCCCTTCCTATTTTCCGAAACCATTTTTTTCCCAGGCGAGATTCCTCTTCTCTGACTCTCATGCAAACCCTAAAACGATAGACCTCGACAATAAATGTCAACGCCTAAATGCAGATGGCCACCGCCAAAACTCCTCCAACCCAGAAGAACTTAACCGATGAACCACCCATGCGTATCCGTAATCCAAGGGTCCATCCGTATACGCCTCGAGAATCCGTAATCCGTGACCCCGCTGTGACCCCGTGACAGACCAACACCTCTAGCTCCCGAAATATTCGTAAAACATGAATCGACAAGCTTCGGGGTCGGCTGCGGGTATCTAAACGGCTCGATCCATCTCTATCCAGGAATACCGAGGCCTACCAACCCAGAACCCTCTCCAACCCATAAACTTTCTCGTCTCCGTAGAAACCCAGGCAAAGCAACCCACTCATCATCCTCCCCACCTCATCTCTCCTCAAGCAACGACCTCACACGCTCCAACCTCCCCATCGCGCTCTCCAACCTCTCCAACCGATCCCTCTTCTCGACATCTCGCCTCTCGAGCACGTTAACCCTCTCCTCGAGCTTCGCCCTCGCCCGCCGCTCCTGCGCCACCATCTCGTTCGCCTGCTCGAACAGCGTCGCGCTCAGCTCCTCCACCTCCTTGCTCGTGTCGTTTAACTTGCCCTCCGCCGCCGCCCGCAGCTCCTTCTCGCGCGACAGCTCCTCCAGCAGGTCGTCTGTGCTGGGACTTACGCTCGTGCTGGGGGTATGGTTTCTCGCACCACCAGCACCGTAGCTTGTCCCGGGGCGCGGTAGGTGCGGCGACGACACCGAGGCCCTAGCGTTGCCGGCCTGGGCCGCTAGGTTGGGCGCCGACTTGCGCGGCGACAGGAGCTGGGATATGCGGGCGGCGGCGCCAGTGGGCAGGAAAGAAGAGCGCGGGGAAGCGCCTGTGGCGGCGCTGGAGGGAGGCGGGGAGGCATTGGAAGTAGCGACGGAAGTTGTGCTCGCGGCTCGCAGGCGGGATAGCTCGTCTTCGTAGTCGGCCCAGCGGTCGACTGCGGCGGTGGCTTTCTGGTTGAGGAGGCGGACTTGGGCTTGTAGGTCTTCGATCTGCTTCTGTGCTTGTAGGAGGGCTGCTTGGGCGTCGGAGCCGGTGGGGAGGGGGAGGGAGAGTCCGCAGTTGGGACAGCAGGTTGTTGTGGTGGTGGTTGTTGTACTTGTTGTCATCTTTGGTATTGGGATTTGGGTTGATGATATCGGTGGAAATGTCATAGTCATTGTCGCCGTCATGGCTTCTGTGGGTTATTTAGCCGGCTGTGGAACAACTGGCTTTGGGTGCTGGTGTGGCCCTGGCTAATAGGTATTGGGAGTACAAGAGTGTATGTTTGCTCGCAAGCTCGATACGTTCGCTTAGGTAGTTGGAGTCCCCGGTAATATGAATTGTCAATAAAGATGAAACGTATATTTGTGTTCACCAGGTAAACAAGATCAACTTCCGAGACCTAAAGTATAAGTATAATTAATAAGGTGGTTGGATCGTGAGACATTCTCATTATTTCAAGATTCATATGCATATGTTTGCCATCATCGGCACCCAACTGTGAGATGTGCACATAAAGTAATGCGAGAGGTATAAGACCCAGTTGCCCATTCAGGTGTTGAGTTATTTGTGGTGGCGGGGCTGCCTTTCTCTGACGGGACCCTTAGATTCAGCACCTGCGACCGTCGCTGCGCCACGTTAAATTCGTCTTGTATCTTACGCGTGCGATTAGAGAGGTGGGTACTTCCTACGCGTATTTTGTTTTAGCTATTTTCTAGTGTCCTCCTTCGTCAGAGACGATAGTTAATTACTTTAATTTCTCTTGCAGTGAAAAAATTTAGTTTAATTATTTTCTCTCCTTTAGCGAAGTTGTCGAGAACTTATGTTAGTAGACAGAATGTTGAGTAAAACATGTCGCACTTTCATACCTTTTTTTGAGGCCAGTGGCGCAGCATACAGAAGCATCGCATGTCAATGTGGCGTCGCAAAGGATCAATGGACGGCTGTGAAACGTTATCAAACAAACCTGGTTTTCTAGCTTAACCTGGGGTTAATAAGTATTCCTGTTAAGCATAGAAATATGCATGGGTTTGGGTTTGTCAGTCAACACTAGTGACGCTGAATTTTAGAAGCTCTCCAGTTCAGATATTTGTCTCATCATATCATGTTGTGAGTCGTGCGACGTGTAAAACTAATATGGTAAATACCTGGTTTATATTCGTGTTTGGTAAGCGGTACGGTTGATATCCCGTACATTCCACAACCGATCTTTCTGTAATATCCGAATGCATGGCTTAGATAGTCTGTCATTGTGATTTCAAATAGACAGACCTACATCTATTCTCGGCTGACGGCTCCACCACACATTCCTCCAGGGCGACTTTCGCACTTGCTTCCTTCTGGTAGCTCGTGAACTACTCTGCAGTCCCCGAGCTAAAGGCGAATCTCCATAATCCACCATGTAGTCATGTAATGTATCTGACGAAACCTTCATCCACTTCTGGCGCTTGGTGAAGCTTGGCAAGCAAATCGGGGGTGAGAGCTCAACGTCTTGGCTGTCAAGCTTGTGCCGTCGGATCCGGATTCTTTATGAGAATAAGTCCATTTCAGAAGCAGTAGAACATGGCCGAAGATATCGGCTTCTGATGGCGGCCCGGTAAAGCCAATCCACAAATCCTTAGAATCCAGAAGAGTTGCTCCATATCGAGAATCATGATAGCCACGAAGCTCAGAAAGGCTTGGCCACCTTCCGAGGTTCACTGAGACCCGTCTCCGGGTCCTTATACTCCTTCCAGCTAACAGGAAACATCGTATTCCCAGCCTCGCTCGTAGCCATAATAACACCAAGTTCGTTGCTCGCCGTCGAGAGGTAATAATTCGCCTGATCACCAAGTGAGATCTTCAAAAACAACGTAGCATTAGCCATCAAACCCTTCCTAAACCACAACAAAAACAACAAGCACAGCAAGTACAGCAAAGACTTACCACCTGCGCCCTTACGATATCACCCGGTCGGAAGCTCTCGTATATCTTAACCCTATCCTTCTCGGTGGCCCTTACATCCTGGACGCGGATCAAGCCCGCCCACTCCGCCTCCAGCACCGTTTCGCCGACGACCAGGATCGCGACCGTCGCGTGTCGCGGCGTGATGCGCGTGACGCGGCACAGCACCGTGTTTCCCACCTCCGGCAGGACCTCGCGCTTCTCCGCCAGCCCGGAGCGGGAAACGGAGATCGTGGGTAGACCGTTACCGTTGCTGCTGTTGCCGTTACCGCTACTGGTGTCTTTGCTCTGTGCCAGGGCTGCGATCCGCGTCATTCGCTTCGCGGGGCCGGGTGCGGGCGTGGAGGACGCAGAAGACGACTTCTCAGCGCCGGTGACGCTCACGGTGCCGAGGAGCGACGAGTACAGGTTCGCGTCGTGGATGTGCGTCCCCGCGCCCGCGACGTACCTATCTGCGGGACCCAGCAGCTGGCCAGGTATCGCGACCGCTTGCGCCATCGTAGATGGGGGATTGGGGATTTGGGGGAGATTAGGTTCCGAGGCGCAGTGAAATTAGGATCGGAATTGAATTGAACTTGGGCGGTTGAGATCTGGTTCCTCTGATTGGCTTGATGCGGTAGCTCCAGAGCTGTGATATTTTTTTTTAATGATGCAACAGATTTTGCGGGAGGACGGACAGCTTGGGCTCCGATATGCCAGAAAGTGGGCCGAGCCAAGCTTCTTGTGCTACCCAATTGCAAACTGGCACGCAGGCACACCGCAGAAGATCGTGCGATCCGGCTGTCTGGACTGCCGGGTCCCACTTACCGTAAAGAGCAATAATTGTGAGAAAAAGGACCCCTATTGACGGGTACGTACCCGGTCCTCACAGAAAAAAAGTTGACGATTATCATCGAATTTCAATTTCGCATCCTTGCTTCAATTGCAGGAACCTTTATATAGCGAGGGTCGTGACCTGTGTTTTTTTCGCCCTTCCTCCCACCCACCTATTCGCTCCCGTCGTGTTGTCTTGTCCTGTTGTCTCAAAAGCACTGCAGTGTAGCCATGGCGCCCAATAAGAATAATTCGCCTTCGTCTTCCTCCTGCGGTCTCACGAGGCTGCTCACCATCATCGGCGTGCTGATTGGCATATTTACCCCGATTGTATATCTGGTCGAGCGCAACCTCGAGAGCATCTCCGTTTTCAAGACCGATGAGTTGCACGACCTGGCCCTGCGCGGCATCAAGGAGCACGGCAACGACACCGCCAAGATCGTCGAGTACATCGTCAACGAGCTGCACGAGAACCACCCGTCCCACGTCAACCCCAGGTGGAACGACCGCGACGAGTGGGTGTTTAACAATGCCGGTGGCGCCATGGGCGGCATGTACATCATCCATGCCAGTATGTCCTTCCCTCTCTTCCCTCTCTAGAATCCGCTTCCTGTGCAGCCATACATAGTCCATGCGATCCCACCGACTAACACGTCTCTTGCAGGCATCACCGAGTACCTGATCATCTTCGGCACGGCGGTCGGCACGGAGGGCCACACGGGCCGACACACGGCGGACGACTACTTCCACATCCTAACGGGCGAGCAATGGGCCTACGTGCCCGGCGAGTTCACGCCCGAGATCTACCCGGCCGGCAGCATGCACCACCTGCGCCGCGGCACCGTCAAGCAGTACAAGATGCCCGAGAGCTGCTTCGCGCTGGAGTACGCGCGCGGCTGGATCCCTCCTATGCTCTTCTTCGGATTCGCCGACGGTCTCTCCAGCACTCTGGACATACCGACTCTATACCGCACCGTCGTCCTCACCGGCAGGCAGATGATTGGCAACTTATTAATTGGGAAGATCTAGATGGGGCATTATACCCTGGCGGGTTTGGTTGAGGTCGAATCCAAAATTAGATCTGAATTCCAGGTGTACGGAGTGATCTACCTTGGTGGTGCCATGTCTACGAAGCCTGCTATTTAGAGTACCATAGAGCTAGACGGCGATGCATCCCGCGTATCGCTTCCCATAATGTTAATACAACTACGAAAAATATGAGTCTTATTGAATGTGGTGGTTTGTAAATCAGAAATAGAGCTGCCAGTTGAGAACCGTACTATCCGCCCGAAAATATGAATCTCAGTGAGGAAGTACACGCACGGTATTAGCGATATTCCGGCTATACTCTCATGGTTCTTCGTAATGATCCGAGCTACCCTTCATGCGGATCAATGATTAGTAAGAGTAGGGTTTCATCAATATTTGTAGCTAAAGGTGTCGTAAGATCTTGAAAATATATGATACATCCTACACAAAAACATAAATCAGTGTGAACACATTATATAGCTTCGTAAATAACTTGATGCCATAAGATAGTCTAGTAACGTTTCTATTCGTCTAGTCATAGTTTCATGAGGCACCTTCCAATTGCAATGCCCACCAAAGCCCAACGCCATCTTTAATGCATCCGGGACACTGAAGTCCAATACCCTTTTCTAATGCAGCGTCCTCGCAATGCAATGCACCAATGCACCCCCAATGCCACTCTACCTTCCTCTACGCAATTCCCACATACCGTTTCCTCCATGGATCCATGTCTCCCGGCTTAGCTCTTGCAGATTCTATATCTGAAATATCCTCTAGAATCCGCCAGTCGTAGACGCCCACCCATTCGCGGTCGCCGTTCTTCTTTTTCAGGGCGGCTGCCTCTATCTTCTCATAAAATGATAGCGTTGCGTCCTGACGCCGGGACTCAACGAGACAGATCTTGCGAATCCGAACCTTCTTCATCTTTCGTGAAGACGGATCCCACTTCAATGTTGAGTCTTTAGTATTAGGCGACTGGGACCACGACTGAGGGTCAACGAGGAAATCGTCGATGCCATGATCCCGTAACAAATTCTCCGTTATCCATGCGTACTGAGCAATACATGGAGCCAGTAAAATAGAGCAATTAATAAGTGTGCATTTCTTGCCCACGAGGGAGCAGCATCTAGATGCTGTGTTTTCCTTAGGTGTACTCTGTCCTTCAGTAGGACTCGATGAGTGTCTGCAATCAATAGCACTCGAAGACAATACAGCCTCAGGCATCGATATACTAGTTGGGAGCCCTTTGCACATTCGGGACTGCGATTGAGACTGAGACTGAGATTGCGATTGCGATTGGGAATTTGCGTCAATCTGACTGAGTGCTTGCCTGTTTCGAACAGGGCTTGACGGCACGCTCGTGATTTTATCCGCTGGGTGAGTCTGAATACAAGGTGTATTAGAAAGCTTCCGTGACTTATTAGCGTTTGTTACGGTGTCCGGAAGAGTTCGTTTTCGACAACCCGAGTTCTCTGGCGATCTTCGCGAAGGACCACAAAGAGCACGATCTTGCGTGCTGTCAACAGCCGATGACCCTCGAGGGTTTATCGGAACTTGGACTGATTCTATCGTATCGAAACAGGACCCTACCGGCTGTTCTCGAGGCTGCAATACATTCGTGGGTTCCACTTCTGAGTTGCCCCAGGTTTCCCCTTCTTGGCGAGTCTTGAGAGGTGGCACGGGGGATGCTCTCGCCTCTGTCGAGGTGCTCTCCTGGGTCATAGCATCTATAGCTATCCCCCTTGGGTCCGCTTTCTCCAGTGCTGATATCCATTGGCGCATTTCCTGGCTATCTTCGACTTCTGGCGTTTCGATTGCGTTTAATGCAATCTCTTGAAGCTCGGTAAAAGAGATCGTATCCCAGTATGACCTATCATGATGGATTTTGGAGACAGATGGAAATCTCATGCTCCAGAAGGTCGTATTTTGCGCTTTATCGAACGAGAAGCAACGCATATCGAATACTAGTGGGTTGGTGAAAATGTCTGTTGGTCGTTTCTCCATCTCTCCCTTCCCGAAGTCCAATATTATAGAATCATTTTGTTCGAAGGGGACTGGAGAAGGGAAACATTGAGTTAGGAGGGTCGATAGAAGCGCCACAGGAAGCTCAACGATGTTGGTGATTATGAACCGAGGTTTCTCGATCCTCGCTCTTGCTTTGTCTTTGTTGTCCATGCATCCGATAAAAAAATGCGTCCATTTGATGTTGGACTTCTTGTACTCTCTTGCTTTTGCCGCATCATAAGAAGCGCCGACAACTGCAAAGTCCCCAACATCACCCCAGCCTTGGACATATTCCTTCTTCAACTTAATGTTGCAGCAGCTGAATGGCTTTTGTGCAGTACTAAAGTCGAAATAGGGCTCATCAGGCTTCAAAACAAGACCTTCGCCGCGACCCACTATACATTTTGCAAAGGCCTCACGTAGTTTTGCTGCGGCAGACGGTCTAGAGAAAGATATAATCTCGCGCTGCACCAGCTCGGCATATCCCTTTCGGCAAGTTATGAGCTCACTCAGACGCCTAAAACGTTCGGATTGTCGAGCTGCCAGCAATGATTCGTTGTCAATCATTAATACGTCGTAATAGATGATCATGAGGTGCTCATAATCGCGTGGCTGTGAGTCATGATTGATTCCTATGAAAGTACCGGAGCGTGAGACGTGCTTGCGAATTTTATGAAATGGCAAGATCTTGTTTTCCTATCGTCCTGGTTAGCATTGGCTCCCCGAGTCTCCATTAGGTATACTGGTATAGTACAGTACCTTCGTACTATATACTACTAGCTCTCCCTCGAGAATACACCCAATTTTCAGGGGGCATTCCGAGGTTCCCAACTTAAGCGAGTCTCTTATAGCTCTGTTGGAGTTAGTCGCTGAGCTGCTAATAAGGGATCCGAAAGAAGGCTTACCCATGAAGACCAGCACGATCTTGAGTACTATCCTTTCCGCTTTTGGAGAATATTTGGATGAGAGAGCCAGGCTTGCAGAGATTAATGTGTATCTGGCAGTACTCGCCGTCGATCTTCTGCTCGCAACTCATGTCCCGCGACCTACCCATATCTAAGCAATGTTTAATACTTCTACCCTTGAACCAAGTTTGCCGTCCAACTTTTGTTCCAATAGATGGCTTCAGTAGACCCGCAATGGCAGCCTGATCGTGAGGAGACTGGCTAATGTGTCGTAAGAAAGAAGTAGCCATGGTAAGGTCGTCTCTGACCTTTATCATCTGGGGTAAGAGGACATGGTAGCAACGAAAGATCAAGCGATCATCCATGACCACCGGTTGGTAGTTCTTTAGTACTAGTCTTGTAAACCATTTTGCATCACGCGGGCTGAGCCGTCTATAGATGTTGGTTAGGGATCGATCCTGGTCCTTTACATTTTGGGATCCGCGCGAAGCTCTAACCGACGGTGAGCTGAACCTACAAGCAGCTGCAATACAACTAAGAGTATTGTCAATCTCCTCTACTGTAAGTTCATTGCCGCCTAGATCAGGATTAGGCTGTGGCAGGATTAGCAGTTGCAAAGACGTTCCCCATAGGGTATATCTTGTCTGGAGTTCTCACGCCAACCAAGAATGTTACTTACTGTGCGAGTCAAGATACCTTCAATACAGTCAGCAAGATCGACACCTAGAGCAGGAGTCCTGTATCTTCGCAATTCTTGCACCCTTGAAGCTCCTAGAAGCAAAGCCTTGCCAAATATGCTTTCGAGTCTTGTGGTTTGGATGCAGTAGACTCGGTCTGTTCTTCGCTCTGGCAGTAGAGTGGATAATATCGCACAGGCATCATTGTACTCTGCATTGAGATGTGTGCGATGCTCAAGAAACCAAGTTTCGATTATAACTTTCGCAGGTACCTGCTTGGTCTCTTTACGAGATTCGTCGTCAAGATGTTGGAGTAGATCACATATATATCTGAAAGGAAAGGGCATTGCAGATGCAATGTGATTTGCAGACGGAAGCCAAAGCACGGGAGAATTGCAACAGTCGTTCAAGAGATGGGAGAGTGTTGTTACCAAAAGGAAATGTGTACCGTCATGATCATAGGCAGCCAAAAGCTCATTATGTGGCACAACCTGTAAGACGGAATGCCTCAGGTTGTGAATATTTTATTTTCTTTCGTTAGTGACTTAGTAACTTTTGAATGACTTTTTTGGACAAAGGCTACGGACAAGGACCAATCAGGCAATTACGCATGTGTGTAACGATAACACCGTGTTTGTGCGACGCGACAAAGCTTACGGGTGTTCACGTGATCAATTTATTAAAGTGCTTCAGTACCGGACGGGCCTGTCTTGGCTGTGAGCGAATTCGTCAGACGGTATTTTTAGTGCCAGGATTCACGCTTCAGTCTCCACTCGCTAAGGGGACATCATTTCGACTTGCAGGGACCAGACTCCCGGACAAAACACGTCCCCAATCAAGATTCACGCAATTTTCCGCATCAAACGCCATTCCCACCCTCCAACTTTCTATGGCGTGCCCCTGAATGCACACAACAGCCCATGCAGCCTTGAGATTGAACGCGCGATTGGATTTGTGGAGTTTCCGTCTGGTTGACCGGGGATTGAGGAGAAACAATCCTTCAAAATAAATACAGACGGAAATGAGATTAAAGCAAACCTGAGGCCTGAGTCTCTTTTTTCTATCGACTTCTTTACATCTTTCTTTTGGGGAACCATCTCTCGTTATTACAACTCTTTCATCAATCGATCAATCAATCGACCTCCTTCTTAGACATTTTCAAATAAGCAAAACAACTACATTCTTTTGTGTTCTGCGACTTTAAGTTTCGTCCCCTCTTTTGGTGATATGGGCTTCCTCCCTTGGCCCTCCTCAACCCCAGCATCTTCTCTTATCATTCGCCGCCTAGCAAGGCCCCAGCTATACCCTGGCCGGTTATACATGTAGCTCGGCCTCCTATTATAGCAATCCTGAGTGGTGCTGCGTACCCCCCAATTTCCCAGCTCCTCAAGCGAGCTCCAGTCACCGCCCTGAATTTTGGATCGCCATCTGCTTCGCTGATTGGCGACTATGTTTTTTTATGTCCATGAAATCCAGCCAACTTTTACAAATCTGTTTAGTTACTACTTATTCCAACAACACTCTCTTCAATAACAGGAGGATCAACAATATCATCACAGCTTTATATTCAAGACGATCTTTTAGTGGGAGATATAGGCACCGTCGTGCCGCTAGTTCTCCAGCCACTCCTTTTTTGAGACGGCGGTCAAACGAAAAACTACCCACACCCCTTTTACAATCACGTTCATTACGCAAAGTTGTGAAGCCATTTATCTGCACAAATATGGCTGTTGAACAACGTCGCCTTCGCGGCACGCGGGACTCCGCCGCTTCGCTTGATGCGGCGCTGGCGGCAAGCCCGGAAATAGCTGCTGGTTCAAATTCTACTAGCAATACAGCTTCAAGCACAGCTACTTCAACATCACCACGTGCTGCGCATACAGATGGCATGGGCGAAAGCGGAGAGGTGGATAAGGAATCGTGCCTAAACTCCCCGCCGCCTCTTAGTGAGACATCGCATACGCGATCGACTCGTTCCACTTCGACAACATCTCGAAATTCTAATCGACTCTCCTTGACATTACCAATTGCACCTCCTAATAGTTTCCCTTCGAGGCCTACACCAACTTCCTCGATACCCCCGACACCTATAGAGGCGTCGGTGCTTAACTCGCCTACCGATCCGAATGAGTTCATTGTTGCTATTGCTGCCCAAGAGCGTCGTGTGCTAGAGCTTCGTGAAGAGCTAGGGCGGGCAGAAGATGAATTAAGAAAATTGAAGAAGCAGTGGACAAGTTCAGCCGCTTATAGGAAGCGGGCTGCCAACAGAACGGTCGAGCCACTTCAAGCGATGGCATCTGTCTTAGATGCACAATGGGGATATGATGAAACCCCAGGTGTTAGATATACTAGCGAACTAGAACGCAGGAAGGCCATCCTGCGTGCGCAAAGCCAGGCGACTCCTAAAGAGCGTAGGAGAACAGTCATCAGCGGTGGGCACACACGTACCCTTTCCTTGCTCTCGCCAACGAGGTCTGTGAATGGGGACGACGAACCTCGATCAGCTGGCGTATACTCTAACCTGCCATCGGTTCCTCAACCTGCCCATATCAATAAGCGAGCAACCTGGGCTCCTCGCCAGAGCCAGCCAGCGAACGGCATGAAACAAATGGCCGAGGAACTTAAGCAAGGTCTTTGGACATTTGTTGAAGATTTGCGACAAGCGACTGTGGGCGATGAAGCAATCTCTGGGACAACAAATAGGACTAGTGAAATGGGTTCGCGACCTAGCAGAACAGAGGGCGACCAGGATACTATTCGTGCTTCTACTTCGAGTCGCGGGCGCATCCCATTCCAGAACGAGTCAGACTCAGCAACAGAAACGCCACAAAAGCAATCTGCTGGAAGCTTCAGTGACCGATTCCAGCATAGACGTAACACGTCAAAAGTCGAACCCAAGGCGAAGAAGCATTTTTCCTGGACGCCACTCACGTTTGACAGCTTTGACGATGAGGACTGGGCGAACTGGGAATCACCAAACGTCAAGACGGCTCGATGGAGCGGCAGCACGGTAAACGGGGATATCATAACTGCAATTCCCGAAAGGAGCGCCGAGAATGAGGGGACACTGTAAGACGCCCATACCAATAAATCTAGATATAACATATATCTAACACATCAAACAGGAGACGCAAGCAGTCCCGGAGCGAACTCCGCTCACCATCTCCGCAGTCTCCAAGCAGGCTTGAAGAACTACCCCAAGCTATCCTCAACCGTCTCAACCCTAGCAATCTGAAGAACACGACTTCAAACTTCATTAAAGAGTGGGAAAAGAGCCTATCGCCGCCTGCGGATTCAACCTCGTTCTAAGCCTTTCTCATAGGACAATGCCGGAATTAGTATTGTGGGCGTTCTAATTCCGAACGGGCATCGCACACGTTACAGGTCTTTGTGCAGACAACTAGACGGTGTTGTAGAATTAAAGGGGGTCCGCCGTTGGAGTAGACAAGATATCCAAGATATCCAGAGCAAGAGCTTCGCCGTTCCAATTCTCGTAAATAATATTGCTATCGAGGCTTGGGGATACGTGGAATCTTGCAACGGCGGGATAATGTTTAGTTTGGGTTCAGCGGTTTTGCGATCCGGGATACGATGCGCATCGTATCGCCATCGGTTTGGTCTCGGTCTTGAATGCCTGGAGCTCAGGAAATGATAATTAATGGCAAGGACTGAATGGATTCGGTGATGCCTGTATTAGTAATAGTAATGATCATGACGCTCACGATAGATGATAATGTAGACGAATAGACTCGTTTTCGTTGTCATTTTACACTCTTGCATTCGACTTTGAAGTCATTCTCTTAAAATGATTTGTAGTTTATCTGACGCTTATCACAGCTATCGCTAGTTCAACCACTTGCCAGATACCCGTTATAAGTCAATGGTATGCTTAACTCGCTGGACCACAGCTGACCATCAACTCAATGTTCAGCTACATGTAGAGAGCATCTAGCTAGATATGTACACTTCGTGATGCCTAAACGCTTGTTGTATGCAAACAAACAGTCCCTCAACGCCTAGCTAATGCAAAAAAATACAAACACATGCCTCCTGAATGCCGCCGAGATGATTGTAGGGGTGCCTTTATGAAACGAGGCGCACATATTCCAGATCACTTGCATAAGGATCATAGAGAATCGACATGAATCTACGCCGTATGAGAAGCAGGCGTGTCAGGAAACCCGTTCCAGGACACTTCATCGACATCTTTGCCTTTGGCATCCAATTTGTCGGGTTCTTGAGACGCAGGTACACTTGCCGCAGCGGTAGTCTGCACCGCTTTAACCTGATCACTCTCGCCATTTATTTCTTGAGAGTTCGAGTCAACTACCTCCTCGGATTTCGTGTCTTGAATTGGAGAAGAGGGCTTTGGAGTGGGTAGTGTCGGTGTTTTGCTTGAAGACTTGGCTTCAGATGTGTTGGTCTCAATTGATCCCTTCGGTTTCTTTGGGGACACATTTCCGTTTGATCTCTCGGAAGTGTTTGCAGGTTGGTTCTGCTTAGCTCTAAGCGGGGCCTCGATGGTCTTACCACGCGATTTGCTGTTCCACTGGGCCAGCATGTCCTTAACCTTAGGCGCCCATACGGATTCACCCTTTTCGAGGTCCGAATACTCCAAACAATTGGAGCTCCCTAAGACGAAATCACCTTGCCGACTTCTGCAAAGCTCAGCCATCATTGCTGCAGATCCAATTTTCACGCCAAGGTCATGGCAGAAACTCCTGACGTAGAAACCTGAGGTCACAGTCATTCGGATCCTCGCTGCTGGTGGTCCCTTGCCCTCCCAGGGCGGAGGTGCGTTCGGATCTGAGGCAGCAGGAATCAGATTGGACCCTCTACCCGGTTTCGGAGACGCCGGAGGTAAATCGCCGAGCGCCCCAGACATCAGCGGTGGTTGCTGCGAAGTCTTTCTGCGCTTGTTGACACGGTCGTAGACAAGTGCATCAACACTTTCATCAGCCTTTCGCTTGAAATTCTCATGTTCCTTCAGCGCTTTCGTCTCTTCTTCCTCTTCTTCAGGGGTAAGTTTCTTAGACGTCATTTGCTGCTTCTCAATCTTCCAGACTTGCTCAGCAAAGTTGCGCTCGAAAGTGGTGGCTTCCTCAGCAGGCCAACGGTGAGAGTGCTCGCCGGGCTCGTACCACTCAACTAATTCCAATTCAGTCACCTCCACTTCTCTTGTTGCAATCTCCCGGGGAATTGGCTTCCCTTCGCGAGCGTACTCATAAAGAGGCTTGCCCTCCATCTTCAATGCCGAATAGAGAGGAGGCATTTGCTGGAACTTTCCTCGGAAAGAGTTTAGGGCTTCTTCAACCATAGGCCGAGTGATGTGCTCGTAAGACGTCTTCTTAAGAATCTTGCCAACTCGATCATAGGTATCAGTGCTAGCACCAAAAAGTACTACAGTTTCGTATGTCTTAGTACAGTCCAAAAACGATTGGAGAGACTTGGTGCCCTTCCCAACGCCTAGAATAAGTACACCAGTGGCTAGAGGATCAAGTGTACCACCATGGCCCATCTTGACTCGAATGTCATTCTTGCCAAATCCGCGTCGCTTTCGTTTGGTGTTGGACTCTTGCGCTCTGTCCGCCTTCTGTTGCTCTATCATTGGCTTGAAAAAAGTAGAGGGGTTGAAGTGGTGTTGACAATCCCGAATAACTTGAGCACTACTCATGCCCATCGGCTTATTGATGCCTATACGAGGAGAAAATAATTGTCAGCGCGGAGCTACGTGAAGTTGGGAGTCCAGTTAGAGGAGGGGTGAACTGGGACTTCATACCAAAGACACCATCGAGGACGGAGCTGGAAGCTGCCATTTTGACGAACCTGGCAGCTTTCATTCGCGAGAGGAGCTTGAGGAAGATATGATCATGCGACACAGCTACTTTGACTCTCACGTAGATTTGTCCTCGCAGCGCAAGGTATGAAAAACTTGTCCCTGCTGCGTGTTGTAAGTCGTCTCCAGGTTGAGGCGCAACCAGTTGAATCTTAGCATTGGTTTAGAAGGGAATGCAAGGGTTTGGAGAATTGAATCCGACGGGTCAGAAAAAAAAAATTCCAGAGCTGTTGGAGGAAAGGTTAATCGACATGGTTGATCCAAGATTAGCGGGTCTTATCGATTGGCTAGTTACGACGGTAGCTTAGCCCCACGCGCGACCCCTCTGTCAATGCCTTGTTCAGGTCAAATATCATTGGTCAAGTTTCACTCACCCCACCTAGATGGGTTCTTGCCCGCGAGAAGATGCGCCAATCCGCCGCATAAAGTTACATACGGTACATGTATGTAATTCTCAATTAACCGCAAGAGGTACCAATCTACCTAGAATGCGCGCGTGCTACTGGAGAAAGCGCGTTCCAGCACTCTTCCCGAAAGCAAGTACTCTCAATTCCACCTTTTAAACATAAACCATTTATCAGACGGAAGGGAAGCAGAAGCTTATTTCTCGGAAAACCCGACTGCTGCTTCAATTGTTGCAGCTTTCTTTTATTTATTTTCTTCTCTTACCAAACCCGCCCACACCCATCCACAAGACGAACATACAACAACCCTTCCCTCATTCGGCTGTGCGCAATCAATTCCGTCATCGTCAATTGTAGTCCCGATTCGCCAGCATCATGGTTGGACGCCGACGCAGAGCGCCGTCCAACTCGACAGTCGCAACCGTCGACGAAGCGGCCATACAATACTACAAAGAGGAATCCATTCTAAAACCCGCCTCTAGTCGAGCACACCCCGACGACTGGCCATGCTTTCTCCTTACCGATGCGACCATATACCACAAAGATGGCACACTGGCAAATCTACTACATGTCGATCTGGAAGGACCGTTGATCGTTCGAGGAAAGGTTGAAATCGAGAAGGACCAGGAAAAATTTCTAGTTAGTCGACACATTAAGGATCGTTCGCCTAGAATACAAATCCAAAACACCCTCTCATTCTCGATCGGCTTGAAAGACGATGGATTACCGATGCCTATACTCTGGGCTAGTGGCGGAGCAGGCTGGTATGAGATCGTCCCATCCGCAGCGTATAGGGACATATGCGACACCATGTTCCAGGGCATATCTCTTCATTATGCGATCCTAGACGAATACGAAGCCGCTCTTGAGAGGCTTCACAAGGTGAAGAAAAATAGGCACAAAACGTTGAATGACGTCAAGTTGCCTTTAGACGAGATTCTATTTAAGGTACGTTGAGTTTACACATACACACATACACACATCCCTCATTCATATTCATTTATGCAAGCGATTCCTTTAGCCTTGGCTAACCCGATATGCAGTATGCCGTAACTGTCGGTGATGGTACCACCCTACCAGAAGCGCACCAGCGAACCAGAGACCAGGCTATCTTCCTGCTTTCGCATTTTCCTAAAGGCACTGAGTTCCATAATTGGTTGATGGGCGAATTTCCCGTAAGTCTCTTTTAATCTCAGATTATGCGATAGTGAATTGACTTCGCGTATAGGACATTGTTAAGAAGCTTGCTGCAAGAGAATCCAACGATTCCAAAACAGCCGCGGCCTCAGAATCGAACGTTCTGGTCGCAGTTCCGTATCGACCTCTGGAGAAGTCTAGCTCTGTCGAGGCCACTAACATCAAGAAGAAGGAGAAAGCCTCTTTACGAGGTTCAGCTTCGAGAACCATGCCCGATAGTGAGAATATCAATCAGGAAACGGTCGTGTCATTAAAGAGGGAACAGACTCAAGAAGTCAAACCCACGAAATCCAAGCAGAAGACCCCCATAAATGTTCGGTCTGAGTCTGCCCATGATCCCGACATGATGATGCTTGATGTTCCCGGCAACCGGGATCACGGATCCAATTTACCTGAGAAACCACTGCGGTTGGATTCACAGGAATTAAGAGTACCTCATTCAGACGCCAATTCCTTAGCTGTCGTGCTTGAGGCTCTACAAGATTCCCGACGAGAAATGCTAGGACTCTTGAATGAAGGAAAGCAGAAGAAGCATCCCGATGATGTCAGCCCCAAGAGTTGGTGCAATAAATTGTACCTGCAATTAAGTATTAAGAATCCTAAAGCACTAACCGAGGTCTGCGAATATTATGCCCGGGATCTGGTACCACTACTTGGATCAGAGTGGCACAATAGTCAGTTCTACAAGTGGCTGAAAGACAATGTCAACACACGGCCTAAATTCGAGTACATCACCGAGGAAGACGTAAAGAGAATTGTCAGACGGAAAAAGATGGGCAGGTCTTCGCGTGACGACACTCAGCCACCCACCGGAAGTCAAGAGCCAGCAGTGAACGCTGGAGGAAACCAGCCTCCCCGGAGAGGCCGCCCCAGCGGCAAAGTAGCAGGTCTACGCCCTTCCACCGGCAGCAAGAAACGATTACGTCACGAAGCAAGCTTTGGCGACGAAATGGATATTGACGAGGACGGAATGTTGAAGACATCGAAGAGATCGAGGTACTTCGACGACGATAACGACGACGCGCAAGACACGACCTCTGTAATGAGCGACGATGAAGAAGCTGATGATAAGGATGCTCCACTCACCCGAATAGTCATTCGAGCCGAAAAGCTGCCGTCTACAACACCCAAGGGACCGAACCATACATGGACATGTGAAGAACCCGATTGCGGCTACGTCGTTCGAGCTGCTGATGAGGAAGATGGTCAAGCCCTCATTAGTCAGCACTATGAGGCGCACGAGAAGGATGCTGAAGAAGCCGCCGCGCAGATTGAATTAAGCCGGGCGAGTCTCTTGGATCTCGCCGTTGAGGAGTCCCAAAGGGGACATATACCTATCAAGTATGTCTTATTTCCCCCTTTTCTAATTGTGGTTCAGTACCTTGAGCACGCAACACATCCGTCTAGAGATTAGTTTTAGAAACATCTCGGACGTTTTCTTTAAACAGCATACACCTTGATTTCGTGTGTCTTCAAGGAGAGGCATACCTGGTGTTGATCTGGGCATCTTACATTGTCGTTGCAGTCCTTAGCTAAGACTGCAAAATTCTCCTCGTATTGACTTTACATCATTCGCTGTTACTATACAAAATATAACTTCGAATTAAGTATCTAACCAAGTCTCTAGTCATCTTCTTGAGAAGATCCGTAGCATGGGGGATAAAGTGCAAAAGCGTGAGGAGGTACAACTCAATGGCCAGCCAGTACCGCAGCCTATTAAGCGCAGTCTTCTGATTTGAACCCATACGTTTTTG
The DNA here is from genome assembly GCA_023628415.1 of Hypoxylon sp. PDH2405. Taxonomy (NCBI): domain Eukaryota; kingdom Fungi; phylum Ascomycota; class Sordariomycetes; order Xylariales; family Hypoxylaceae; genus Hypoxylon; species Hypoxylon sp. PDH2405. Next base: position 103,673 of record JAMAKT010000052.1, read on the forward strand.
CCACTCTTTCATGGATTCTTTTTGGTATTTGCCTTTTCGAGTTTGGTAACGTCGGGGTCATGGATAGCGATCCCCTGGGGCGGCGGTTATAGCAAATGAGTGATACCCAGGTTTTCACGGCTTGTCGGCGTTTTTGGTATTTGTATAAGGCTGGTAGGGTTTGATAGCAATTGACCGGCACCCGTTCTTTACATAGGTAGGCTGAGGAGGGTAAATGATCTCGGCTTGTGGCACATGGTTGGACTTTAGATTAGGCCTATTACACCCCCGACAAATACAACCCAGCTTGGTTAAAGCATTAATTACTGTGATAAATGCTGTTTTGCGATTTTCTTATTTTCCCTTTACTAGTGACATTAAGAATTCGATGAAGAAATCCGGTGACGTCTACATACCTACCTACCTATGTACTACTCCATGACAATAAATGTCAATGCTGAATCGCATTACCTAACATTCTGCCGATACATCATCCTCTAGGAACCCCTTTTAATTCAGGTAATCGAGATCGATAGATATGAGCATAGCAGGACTAATTAATCTTTAGATCCGATGTCGACGTCGGATTGATCCTAGAGACGAGTTTCACAATGGAGAGAGCACTGGGTAGCGGGCTGCTTGTCTTGCAATATCACTATTACTACCTAGCATAGAAGTTGAACCTAGCAATATTGCAACAGGATTATCTAGGTTTTATTTTCCACCTTTCTTCATGACTCCTGCTTGCATAACTTGTTGTAGACTCCCTCGGTAACCTCTTATGCGCGGAGGACATGCAGCTAGATTGCTAGGCAGGCACAAAAGTTCCTACAATCATGATTTTTCTACCCCCCTTTTTTTGTTTACCTAAAACGCCTCGCCTGATTCGGAAGGGTCTGGAAATACATCAATGACGATGGATTCAGATAGGTTACCTAGCTCTCAAAGCTCAATAGGGCCAAAACAACTCCAGAGAGGGCAGATGCAAAGTTGGGATACTGTAGCTATTAAACCAAGTAGGGTTATGCAACCAACGAATCGTGTCGCATTGAGAGCTCACTCATCTGCAAAATTTCTGCACCTTGATTTTTTCTCAACGGACGACCAATTGCGGGGGTGGTAATTGCGGTTGTTCGGTATGACAACCGATGCAACGTCGATATATTTGATACATTCGGCGAAAGCTAAAGGGACTAACAGGAGATTATGGTCGCCGGACGCTCGTCCCTAACTTATCGCCGTTGCTGAAGATAGACGGCGGCTTTATCCCATGCAGCCCGATCGGCAGCAGAGACTTCATTCTTCAGCGTCTTGACGCCTGCATGGATGGCATTGAAGAAATCACAGGCTATCTCCAGGTCCTCGAAGAAGTGGGTCGCATATGGGACAAAGGTAGCAGGGAATTCCTGTTTCTTGATCGCCTTTTGTTCGGGGGTCTCGTCGGGACGAATGTCATCCAATAGAGTCTTGACAGCAATGCCGAGAGCAACATCTGTGTCACTCAGGAAGGGTAGTCTAGATGAAATTAGCGCAAAATGCATAATTTAATAGTCAGTTACGCAGACATACCTCTGTCCTATCTCCAAGTAGTCATTTCGCTCTCGGTTTGACTGCGCAAAGAGGAGCATAGACGCCACAACTGCTTCAATGAGATCCCGGCCGGCTTCTCGAATTGAAGAACTTAATGATCGGAAGCAGAGGAAGTTCTTGCTAAGCGGGCCAGTGTAACCATTCGCCTGGTGTCGCAATTTCAACAGAATTGCGCAACGGCTAATGAGTAACAAACTTGCCTTATCATCATCACTGCCATTCATGGGTAAGCCGTTCAATTCTGGGTGCTGGTTGCGGGTATTGAGAAGGTCGAATCTCAGCAGCTCGTAAGCCAGAAGAACTGCCTCATACAACCCAGGGACCTGACTGTTCTTCTGAACCGTAGGCTCGAGCGCCTCGAGAGACGTTGCCAGGGCCTCACCCCAGGACGTAAGTCGATGCTCATCATTTACATATCCACGTAAGTGGAGGAAGCGCCACAGTGTGATTGATGAGATCATATCTGCAGAATCGATGCCTTTAATCTTGCCTTTGGCAATAGTGCTCTTTGCAAAGTCGGGGTTCTTCAACGAAGTTACTTCAAAGAGAATAGAGCCGTGCTTTACATTGGGGTAGTATTTCTTCGCAACAGCGCCATCGAGATTCCAAGTGCCTACCCGGAGCAGAGTCTGATTTTCCTGGGCTCGGTATTCGATTTTGTGAGAGTACTTCTCATCATACCACACCTTGACAGTAATAGGCTTGTACTGAATTCCTCTGTGTAGTCGAGGAAGTATAAGACTGATAGCCGCTTCTCTCAAGGGCATGAGCTGGCTGGTCACTAGGCGTTTATATTCCTCCGACTTGACTCCGTCTAAAGTTGGGTAGATGACAATCTGGCCATGGGAAATCCAGCTGAGCATGCGCGCTCCGATAAGACCCGTGTTAAGGTAATGGAAAAGCTCAGCTGGGAGCTGGTAGCCGAGATATTCCCAGTTATCTCGGGTCAGAGTATCAAAGTTATGAACCTTGATCTCACCAGACTCATCGATGTAGATGAAATGATCGATACTCATTCTAGCCTTACGATACTTCTGTAACCAGTTCGGGTCTCTGCTCTTACTTAGAATGTCGTTAAATGAGTTGCAAGCATTCGCCACCGACTTCTCTGAGGTCCGTAGCATGTTCACGGCGTCTTGGACGGAAGGAGGTTGGCGAGCAGTAATCTGAGGCTCCTTCAGAGGAGGGAACGTGGGAAGGAAGGATGTTCCGGCCATCAAGAGTGCGTCAATGAACAGAGGTTCAGTTACACCCAGGGTCCTAATGATGCCCTTCTTGGAGATTGCAGTGAAGTTGCCTGCATCCCAATCGATGAATCGGACTACATAGTCCTTGATCGGATACAAGAGCAGCTCTTGGGAGCCCATGATAGCTGAGCACTGCTCCGATTCAATCATGTCAAAGTAGGCAAGCTTGGATTAATCAGCTACAGGATCCCAAACTGACAAACCGGGAACTCACTTGTGCGGAGGCGTTGAAAGGGGGCACCAAAAAGTGGAGTCCACGGCGCTTGAGGATACCCTGCAGCAATGGGAATAGGTGTTGTACAGGATAGGCACCTACATCGCATCAGCAATAAGCTCAGATTGCCAGGCGGACAGGCTGGTTGTACCTCTGTGGGAGCCAAAGGCTGTGACAGCCTCGTTGGCCTGACTCTGGAAATAGAGACCCCAAGCATCATCAGTGCCCGCAATAGCCCTCTTTCCTCTCTGAACAGAAACGTCATCTTCACCTTCGACTGACTGGCCGTTGAAAATGAAGAAAGGAATGGTCTTGTTGGCGCTCCAGTTGTCGAGATCATGTTCAATGTGTGTTTGGATGCCGGTTAAACCGCCGAGCGCTGGGAGAAGCGGTTCGTGATAGGGGACATTGTCGAGAAATAATTGTAAGTAGTACGAGGCATCGACCGCAATGGCGCAATCTTCGAGCTGAGAGACATCGGCAGTTCTAAGGCGTCGTTAGTCCGTATCATATTGATACAAGGTAAGAGTGCTACTTACGCAACCTGCTCATTGATCCAATGATCCTCGAAGGAACCTGAGGCACAAAGTTAGCAAAATTCAAATAGAATAATGACAATTTATGGAAAAATAAAGTTGCGGTTCTCTAGAGTACCATCTAAAGTGCCACGCCGCCTCTTCAACGCTTTCGGGGGACTGCTAGTAAGAGTCACAATGAATCCTTCTCGCCAAAGCCACTCAAAAACGCGATCCAAATCATCCTGAGGAGGTGGAGCTTGAGGAAGTCGAGCGTCTATGAATCGCATGGCAGCCAAAGAGTAGAGCTGATCGAAGGTATCGTCGAATTGAGCAGCGTTGGTAATCCGTATGGTCGGCAGTGAAGTTTGCGAAGACATCGAATTCCGAGCATGTAGCAGTAAATGGGCCAGAGGAAGGAACGCAAGATCAGGCTATAGCAAAGAAATAATCGTTAGACTTACTCGGCATCTTGAAGGCGTATCCTGCGTGCGCCGCAGAGAGGAAAGTACACTTTGCGTTTTGAAATCGTCTTGGAAAGGAGGATACGAGGAATCGGCGATTACTAGAAAGGAGTGACTGAGCTTGTCATGAATAAAGACGAGGCAGGAGTGAAGGAGAGGGGGAGGGAGAGGGGGGTGCGGCAGAAGTGCTATTATCGGAAAGATTGATGGCAGTGGTGAGGTTTGAGGTGAGGCACGATTCGATGTCAAAGCCTCGCGGGTAGGTAGGACAAGGGTTATCAATTTAGTGCCTAGGCACGCTTGGGTTCAATGTTTCGGTAGGCGACACCAGCACAGGTATTTTAGGCAAGTATGATCCGCAGCTGCATCCGGTAAGTAAGGTACGTGTACCTACGGCAGTCTTATGTACACTTCAAAATTGTATATGTGTGAAAAATGAATTGCTGCGTCAAATCATAATATTGGAAGACAATTGTTCTTATTTTTGCTGCATCTTCAGTTTGGAAAAAGGAACTTGGAGGAAGAAATAATAACCTACAGAACCCAACATTTCGACGGCAAGTACGGATTACGTACAGGTCTACGGTAAGTATTATTTGCGTCTACGCTACAGATATTCCCCACCTTATCAGCAATATGTGGTACCTACCCGTACGTAACTGTTGAGAGACCACAAGCCCAGTCTCTTGTATTCTATTGTCAGCAACGACAAGTACAAAACTCACAACTGCCAACACACCCGAATTAAACAGAATAGCAAACAATAATTATAAAAATATCGGCAAGCATCCAGGACTGTCAGGTCACACAGCCATGTAGTTTCCATAGAAAGCACGAGCTGCAATCATACGATCCTCTTGACAGATTTAAATTGAGCGGGCAGTCTTATCAGCATTGATAGCTATCGTTTGTCTTGGATCATCCAACACCAAATCTTCATATATACTAGGACCTAAACGAACAGAAACTCTAGTTATGGCCACAGCTGCGTCGATTCCTATTATCGATATCTCGGCGGAGGGAGTAGACCAGGCGCAAGTCGCTGAAGAATTGGTAGATGCCGCTGTTGAGTACGGCTTCGTTTATATCAAGAATGCTGGTCGAGATATTTCATCCGAACAAATAGAAAATGCCTTCAACGTGGTAGGTAATCGCTATCCTTATTGCGATAAGAATCATCATGACATTATTTTGCATTTCAATGTAACTATGGCTACAAAGAATGGCCTGGTCCTAATCTGATCATATCCTATACATATAGTCTCGAATTTTATTCGACTCGCCTCTCGAGGACAAGCAGAATTGTAAGATCGAGAAGAATAATCAGGGCTGGTCAGGCATGCATACCGAAACCCTGGACCCTAAGACTCAACGAGTAAGCCGTAATCACATATCTCAATATTAATAGAAAGTCCAGGACTAATTTAAACCTTTCAGGTGGGTGATTTCAAAGAGTGCGTAGCGATATTTCCTTGATGCACGAAAGGTTGAGCTGAAGCTGACCCGAATTAACAGGGGCTTCAACTTCGGCCCCTTCGCCAACGGCAAAGCCACACAGCCCATCCCGCCGAGCATCGAGCCGCACCAAGCACAGCTAGCCGCTTTCCGGGAAGCATGCCACGAGCTGTGCCGTAAGCTACTCCTGCTCTTCGGTATCGGGCTAGGTGTAAGAGCCGTCTCCAAACCACATTCTTCTTCTGATTCACTAATTCGTCAATAGGTAAATCCGCTGGACTTCTTCACATCCGCACACTCGCCCACTGCACCTTCAGGCTCCATCTTGCGGTTCCTGTACTACCCACCCCCAAGTAGCACGCCCACCGCGCTCCCAGATGACGTGAGGGCGGGGGCGCACTCAGATTATGGCTCCGTCACTCTGCTCTTCCGCCTGTGCGGACAAGCCGGTCTCGAGATCCTAGAGCCCCGCACGGCATCTTGGGCGCCCGTCCCCGTCAACCCCCCGGGCACCGAGGACGATCAGCAACCTCCTATCCTGGTCAACATTGGAGACCTGCTTTCCTATTGGACTAACGGGCGTACGTAATGCTACAGCCATTCTAACCCCCATCTAGAGATTCTTCTCCCGAAACATGCACTCACCTCCTAATCACCACTAAAAGAGGCCACTACTAACTCTTGTTATCGCAGTCCTCCGCAGCACCGTGCACCGCGTCGCCTTCTCCAACGAAGCAGCGCCGGGCGAGTCCAGCACGGAGCCGCGGTACTCCGTCGTCTACTTCTGCCACCCGGCGGACGCGACGCCGCTGGCGCCCGTGCCCAGCGAGCGGGTTAAAGCGTTCCATGGGCGTCAGGACTCCTCGTCCTCGGGAAAGGGCTACAGGAACCCGTACAGAGAGCCCAAGGTGCTGACAGCGCAGGAGCACTTGCAGATGCGGTTGCGGGAGACGTATCTGCAGTTATATGGGGAGGGCGGGAAGAAGGAGTGAATGAAGGGAAGGATGAACGAATTTAACGAATTGCCAGTTTTAAGGGGCGTGGAGGGACGTGAGGATACATGGTCTGTAAAGGATATTACTATGTAGTTTATGGTTATATAGGCGGCTTCCTCATACCAAGCTAGGTTAAGAGAAGCACTAGAAGCACCTGAAGCATATACAATCCACGAAGATTTTTTTAACCAGCAAGCATCTACACCATAAAGACAACGAAGGCCTCCTAGGAAGCAATCATGGATATCAACAACAGCTATCTACCTACGAACTTACAAACACGTGCATGGTCTCCAGTAGGCAGCAGAGCGGAACTGCAACAGGATACGCCGTTTCCCAATACCTACATAAACGTAGATAGTCCACACAAACAGACACCTCAGCTACCGAGCCTCGACGGCATCCACTCAGGCCTAGACTCGCCTCTTCTCTCGATCCCACCTCCTTCCTTACCTTGGCACACCCCATCCATCATCTGCAGAACCCATCCGCGATTGGGCCGCAGATACGGTCGGTAAGCCAGTCAACCAGCCAGTCAGCCATCTACCCATCTATCTTCGATATCAAAGACCGAGTCCCCATATCGAAACGCAACGGGAATCGTTCCGACGGTAAGGTACCCGGGCCCCGCTTAGGTATGCCGCATGAGGCAGGTGTATTACACAGAAAATTGCGGCGCATTTACGGATCGTCCCTCGTGATCCACCGTCCCGCTTCCGGGTCTGAGTGAAAAAACGCAGTACTTACTTACCTACCTACATATATGCAGTTCTGTGTTTGTCCTTGGCCCACATCCACCAACCTCCATAATGCAGCGCCTCCCCCACGGGGACCTCTTGAAACTTGCCTGAAAGGTTCTTGAGCTCCGCAGTATCACCGTGTATTGCCGCCGAGGATGTATGGCTCCATGCGTAGAGAAACCTCTTACTTCAACTGCCGAGAGGTTTAGGTAAGGAGATACGCCTACAGTTTCCCAAGCTCCTTATACCGGTCCTTCTGTTGCTAGCAAACCTCGGCTATTCCCCGAGAGAATTACCAAATCTAGTATGTAGGACAGATATCTATCTCTCTCCATTACTCCATATATAATTTTCGGCCGCAGAGACCTTCTGAGGAAGTTTGTTTAATCCGGTGTACGGTATTAGATCGTACGTAGACACGGCATAAACGCAGCCCTCACAGTATCTAGCTATCCGACGAGCACCTTTAATATACGGCAAGCATGAGTATGAACACAAGTAACAACAATCGTAGTCTTTAGATTACTATCGTAGTTGATTCCTAGATGAATCTAGCTGAGCTGGCCAGCCTGGGTATCTCGTCAACATCCTGGACCACATGAGTACCTGAGGTACCTTGCCATAATTATAGCCTCGTCTCAAATGACCACATTATAGCTCGACCGATTCCTCGGGTAACTCTCCTACTGCAACGAACCCGGCGTGAGATGCTACCTAGCTGTATGTCTTCTCGACAATTTATAGAACGCAGTAATGCTTTTCTGAATTAAACCTGACATCATCTTTACACGAAACCCATGCCGTTCTGTAGCCCGGTAAACGAACCAGGCCCGCCAGCATTCCAGATCTCTTCAGACGCCTCGAAATTTTGTAATTATAAGCGATAAGCAACTTTTGTAACCCAAACGCCGATATATGGTCCCAAATATTACCCCATAGTTCGCCGGGTGAAGGCATTCTAGCCGTTAAGATGATGTCCTCAGGGACTAAAGCAATGAGCGATAATCAAATATCAAGACCCCTTTTTGAATGCGAACCCCATGAATCATGCCAACCCAAAATACTTTTCTCTTGTTAATCAGCGCTGTCTAGGTAACGAACGCCGAGTTAGAGACCCGCCATAGCTGCCAGTCCTATGCAAATGCGTTGCGAAAGTGACGTATAGTTGAGGTTCAATACCAATATCGCGCTCTAATAATCCATTCGCCGGTTATGAGGGTACCTAGTGTGCATGGTTGCGGCATGTAATCGTGAAAGTCTTGGTCGTTAAAAGCTATAGCATGTGCGACAATTCATTAATCATGCCAGCCACGACTCTTCGTCTCTCTTGAGTCCCCTCTGTGAGTCTTGCAGTTAGTACTCGTAGCTTGGAGAGTAGATAGAAGAGGCATTCAAGAATAGAGTGCCGGATGTCGCCTTGTATCGTACGCTCAGGCACGATATTTTCTTCAAGGACGACAAGGAACCAGTATGTTAGACAGCGAAAAATTTCTCACCATTATTAAACCCTCGTCCAAAGACTCGTCATCTCCGTCGTCATCAGCTTGCTCTTCCTCTCCGTTGTCCGGTAGGCCCTCGCTTTCCTCCACAGGGACTTCACCCTCACGCATCCAAGTCATCCCGTTCGCCTCTTCTTCCAAGGGAAAGATCTCCCGTGCATATTCCTCTAGCCCTCTGGGTCCTTCCCAAAGCTTCAAAGCATCATCGGGGCATCTACTCTCGAGTTCTGCGTCTCCAAAATATGGCGGTTGTTTCTCGGGGTCGTCGTTATTTAACGAGAAGAGTCTTTCCAATGCCTCAAGCTGTTCTCGGTAGCCTTCCGGAATCTTCACCCTTAACTCTATAGGCCCCCTCTTGTAATGTACACGTCTTCCAACTCCCCGCTCGAATGCTGTGCAAGCTTCCAAAGGTGTTAGGTACTCGTAGGCCAGTGCTATACGCTTCCCACTCCATTTATCTGGGCCGTCCTTAAAGACCTGAATGACTGCGGGCCCAACATCATGCTCGGCGTCCAACCAGGGAAGTTTGGCGTTCGGGTGGAACGGAGCTTGCCAGACGAACGATCCATCCGGCTGCAACTCCATACAAAAGAGAGGGTAGAGGAGGGACGTAAAGTTGTTGTTATAGATGCCGGTGTAAATGAAAGTAGCAGGTAGTCCTATCTTGCGAACATAATTTTCCACCTCATGCTTAGCAGCCCAGAGCGGAAGCGAGGGCCATTCCGGGTTGTAGGCCGCATGGTCGGGCATGGACGAATATATATAGTGTTGGACGCCGGCTTTCTTCGCGGCATCGGCAATCGCTTCCCCTATCTGTATTTCATTGCCGTAGAATGTCGTGTTTATAAAAGCCAGTTGCGCTCCGTTGAAGAGTTGCGAGATCAGAGAACGATTAACTAGAATTCCCGGCAGATGTCCGTGGACAGTAACATCTCTCTTGTCATCCGGCTTATTTCGAAGATATAGTTCACCAACGAATACTGTTACATTCGGATTTGTCGCGACTTCGGTCGCTATGACTCCTTCGAGATTGCGCAGTTGCGCGCGAACCCTATAACCTACTGCGGTAGCTATCCGGATTAAGGAGGCGGCCTGGCGGCCACTTGCATTGATGACTGCAATAGTCTTGTCTGGCGACGGCGTCGACCTTTTTAAGGGCCGGTATGTTAAGGAGTTGTTCCTAGACATGGCTGTAAGAGGTGAGCTATCCGAATACGAAGATCGTGTATGCTTGTGTCTTGTACCATGCGTCGCGGGTGATTTTGGAGAAGCATTTCCGTTCTCACTAGGTGGAGGTCGAAAAACCAAATCAGTCCGAATTGGAATGGGATTAGTAGAAGACATGACGATATAGGCCCAGTTTCCAATTAAGGTCTGGACCCTTTAAAGTATTGGATAATATGGAGGAATTAGATGGTCAATATTGTTGAAGATAGAGTCAGGTTGACTGAGACAACTAGTTGGAGTTGAACCAGCGCGCGACGTCTCGACGATGCAAGAAGCGAAGAGACAAAGTCGCGACTATGGAAAAGAGGAGAAAGCTTGAACGTCCATTGAAGAAGCTACAATAGAGAAGCTTGCGGTGTGGGTTGATTTGGGAAGCAAGGACCAATATGAAGCGGAGGTTGCTTTCTAGGGTTGACGATAGTCTGGCTAGGTGCCAGGTGCCAGGTGGGTAGGGAAGTACGGTAGAGACAAGGCAAGGTTAGTAGCGTGGAATCAGAAAGCTCAGGTGACTATTAGAAAAGAAAGTACAAGTATGTAGGTAATTTTGCCGGTAAGGTTGGGTCGTCGTGGGTGTCGTGGCAGGTCCAGTCTTCCAGTCTTGGGAAGCGGCCAGGCACGCAATATCTTTAGTCGACTATCTAGAAGTCTGAAAAGTGGATATACTACGGATGGGAATTTTTTGATGATCTGCAAAGTCCCGAATTGAGGACCTTGACGGAGGTACCCTTCGGGGGCGGGTAGCACCTTGAGAGGACGACTTCAGGGTCCAATGCGATAATGGATGGCCTAGAGCGGCCAACAAAGATGGTTTTGTTTTGCTTGGGGGATTCCAAGCAGCTTTATGATAAGCTGGAGGTGTGTGTGTGTACAGGGTTGCGCACTTAGTAGGTTCCGGTGGATCGATCAATCCTATCGAGGAGAAATCAATATCATTAGGTTCATGTTGGGAAAGGGAGGGTTAGGTACATAACACACGTACCTACATACATTCATGTATCATAAGAGGCATAGCTGTGTGGTAGGCAAAGGAAGGCATGGGAGGGTATGACGAGACGGACTATTAAAGGCTGCCGGGGTGGCTCTTGTGAAATCCGGGGAACTGCCACCAAGCTTATTGATCTAAATGCCCCTAACTGGAGCAAGTTTTTGTACTTATGTACGTACTTATAAGTAGCATCAAGATTTAATGGTCGAGGGTTAAAAAATAAAGAACTTAACCTTGAATTTCCCTACATCAAATTACGTAGACAGAGGATTGTCCGATTCTCTTATCTTTACTTTTGTAGACGCACGTGTGTGTGTATCAGAGATACGAAGAAGCTATGTGTAAGATTAAAGGTAAGCCTAACAAAGAGAGGCTGACGGCAAAATGCGCACTTGGAATGGAATGTACATTTTGTACCTTACCTACATCCCATACGAGAGGGCATACATGTAGTAACGTAGTGAGGGCCCGGTTGTACAAACAATTCCCAATGGGGATGCAGCAGTCCGGTGCATAGATGAACTCGAATTTTTGTGGGTAGGATAAGAGTCTAATACAGCAAGAGTTAGTTTATTAGTAATGAATCGGAGAGCGGCTCAGGCTAGGATAGGTCAGACAAGGTGACTGGAGGTAAGGGGTAAGAGAGAAATACATGGATATCCGCCAACGCCTCGAGCGAAGATGAAGTACCTGATCCGATGCTTTAGGTGATGGTTGAAATGGATACGTAGTAAAATTGTAAGTCTGCCACATGACGTGGTGGAGAGCGGTGAAAAATTGGTGTATCCATCGAGTAAAATGTATCTTGATGGATATCTGATACGACTATTAGGGGGGTAAGTCAAGGTAGGCTCGGTATAGGTACCTATCTATTCGAAGCACGTTGCCCAGAGTCACGTTGGATTTTTGTTGCGCTGCATGTAATTAGACTTTAATTCTCATCAATCAAGTCGTCAGATTCCCTTATCGCCTGTTGCAGGCTATTATTCGCCGATCTGATACGTGACTGATCGCATATGGTATCAACATCAATAACTCAAACCAGGAGCATGGCCCATGTTGATTGGTCTAATAAATCATGCGGTCTGATTATGGAATACAACGAGATCGGAGCCTGACCGAAACATCATACTCCATTGTGCCAGCCCAGGAAATTCAATTGTTTTAGGTACAATACGCGTACCGGTATATGTGTGTGTAGGTACCTAATGTTACTCAATACATGTAGAATGGAGACAGCCCCTCGAAAGGTTAGCTAATGGTAATTGTTAGGGTCCATTTATATGACAGGCGTTAAATCTTTTTTTTGTCCTTGCCCATCGCTTTTGAGTTTTGCTCGGGGCGCCCAGTGCTCTCTGAATTTTGGATAGTGGCCGTGGCATGTAACGAGCCTAGGCAGTTTCATGACAAGCACAGCTTATCGAGAAAAGAAAAAATTTTGCTTGTTATTTTTTCTCTTTTTGTCAATGAACAAACTGGATACAGCATGATTTAGATTATGTAAAAATATCCAGTACGGTTGGTTGGCAATGCGTCTTAGGAACTTCCTTACATAACATTCTGCCACTGATCCATCCGCGATCCCATAATACCTGCCCATGTACCCCCTTTAATCAACCTCTACGTGGATGAACACCTGTAAGATCCAAATTCCAGCACCTTCGGGGACAGATCCGTTCTCTCCTTTTCCTTCTAAGGGCAAGTATATCCTTAAATTGATTTCAGAGAATGTATATGGGAGGCCCGGTATATTTAGTCGGTATAGGTCCTGGAAGCGCTCATACCTAATCGGACCTATCCATGAGGGCCGGTATATTCAACTGATGCAGAGCTAAAAAGAGCTTAAGATGTTGACGGGTCGGGTCTTTCGCCGGTGTGTAGCGCTGTGGAGAGCGCTTTGGTTCTAATTACACATAAAACCACATGGTTGGCATGACGGAATCGTACAGTCAGGTTGTGCTTCAGACCAGAATGCCATGCCATAGATAGTATTCAGCACTTGAGTTAAGCCGCAGGATGAGCAAGGGGTGTTGTATTTTCCCACAAGGATCGACAGATAACCGTCGGCCAATAAGACGGCCTGTCTCATTACACACAGTTAGAAGGTCAGATACAATTGAATCCTTGTCCAATGACAAGATAGCGCACAAATCGATAATGCCGTAAAGGTCATTTGTGGCTACCTGCCTGAACATTAAGAGACGACCTTTGCGCCACGGGCAGCCATGGGGAAAATCTAGTCGTGAGAACTTTGTAGCACCTTTGTGCTACTTAGGCGCGATCGTAATATATGGGCCATGGACATATGATAGATGAGGGTCGCCTAATTATTGATGGTGCTGGCAAATCGCAAATGCACGTGAATGCTGTCGCCGCAAATCCCGAATCACAGCTGGAGGATTAGGATCTTGCATGCTGTTGCAGTGAAAGTGAAAAGGTGTGCATAGACGAGGCGGAAGCGCCCCTTGATAACCAAGCCTATATATCTCTAGGCAATTTTATTAGCTGTCTATTTCAATCCAGCCATGGGGTGTCGATGTCGTGAAGCCATTGGTTTAGGTAGGTACTTCCGAACGTAAGTGTTCGCTTCTGGCTCTCCGAATCCCCCGATTCAGAAGCTGGTGCAGACCAGACCGGTCGGTCTACGCCGTGAAACCAATTCTTAAAGTGGTTCGTACGATGAAGAATTCCTGTTATACCAATTCGAGTTTGTCGACCCGACCCGTCGCTAGCCTAGGGCTGTAGCTTTGACGGCTAGCGAACCATCCAGGTAATAGTATTGGTGGTCGCACAGAGGAAATTTCGAGACCGATGCAGGCAGCAAAGTTGTTATACCAGTGTGGAATCCGACGGCGACGATATCTTGGCATTAGGTATGTTTTAGTAAATAAAAAGGTATGGGTCGCATTGATGCAATCGAGCACGTTTTTACGGTCCTGGCAGCTATTGCTTGTAACGTGAATTGCCTAGCTGTTGAACGGTTCCTCTTTACAAATAGTTGTGCCGGGTCTTGCGTGCTATTACGTACAAAACAGTCAAGCGAACATCCTTCTTGGAGGCTCAATCACCACGCTGCCGTCATCATGCCAGAGCGGCGCCCTTTTAGCGCCAAGGATTCCCCTCCCAGACCGAATAGAGCATTTCCGCGGGCATCCACTATCTCGACCTGTTTCTCTCATCTTATGAGGGTGGTGTTCGCTCCTTTTGCATCGGTTCTTCGTGCTCAAACAGGATATTGACCAACACCAAAAAGTATATAGCGCTCTCGAAAATCGCCAGTCAGCTCGCAGGGCCAACCAATAAGGTACTATGCGGGGTTCAAGGTTGTAAATACCCCGCGAATACCTTGTGGTTCTGACTTCTCCACATCAGGGCTTCTCACTTGGGAAAAGCTAAGGTTGCTATAGATCTGTAACCTGACGTCTGATACCTTATCAAAGACGGATCGGGCGATTCCGCTGGCCTTACCCCTGGATCCGGACGGCTATCACGGCTGTAAATTCAGCGTCTCTCTGTTCCAGGACATGCGTGGGTGGCTGAGGATATGATTTCGCATCTTGCGGCATATTGCAAAAGAGGCTGAAGGTTTGATGGAGAGGAGGTATGTTTCGTAAGACACCAAGGTCTCGAGGCCCCGAATATAGCGATTAGAAAATCAAGACGAGGTAAAATTCCACGAGTTCGAAGCCAAGAAACCTGGAATGTCTTCCATCGTCTTTTCGTTCAACCAGGCGTCTTGAGTCCCTTGCGATATGGGTTGAATGGCATTGCTATTCTGCGTCATAGCATCAAAGTAGGTCTATTATACGCAGATTTATTAGCTGCGTTACCACAAATTGGAAAAGGATGGTTGTTAGAAAATACTCACCCAGTCGTAGCCATTTTGCATCATCCAGGGAGGATCCGACATCGTCTGGCCGGTACCATCATTCGTCGCCATCTGGGTTGGGTTCATTATGTCAAAATCTGCGAAATTCTCGATCACGGGATCGTTACTACTTGAAATTGTTGAAGGACCGCTGCTGTCAATCGTCAAGTTTGCCATCGATTCCATCTCGCTCTTCCCGTTTATCTTTACGCCAGAGATCTCGATGTCCTCTAGCTCGACCCCGAGTTGCGCTTGAATCCTGCGCAGCATGGTCCCTACGACGTCTTCAGATTTTCTGAATTCTGGGATATCGCCCGCCATGTCTCTCCAGATGCGGTGCGATCTTCGAAGTATCTCCACGAGCCCGTCCCTGGTGAGGGTCGGTATACACCGTGCTATCCAATTATATTCGCCATCTACTTCCCAGTATTTGTCGTTCTGGATCACTAGGGCGATAATCATAGAAGCTAGGAGGAAATCGTTGACAGCTACCAGAGCTGCAACGAACCAGCCAGATTGTCCCAGCATACCCCCGGGTTTGGAAGCTTCGTGCATCGAATTTTGATAGTCAAGCAGTGCTAGAGCTGCTTCCAGGCAAGCTCGGCGAGAGTAGTCATGCTCTCTCACTGGTACCTCTTCGATAATATACCGCCGGTGATGGACGCAGCGGCTCTTTTGGTATATGGCCGTGATGCCGAAGCGCTGGATAACATGGATCGGAGGGTCCATCACACACTCTTCTATCGGTTTCATCTTCATGGTTGCCGGCACCTCCTTCCAAGTTTCTTCGATCTGTGCATCGACTTTCATGACTTCAGCATACGATGGGACTGTCAAAGCATGTGCTTGTTTGGCGACAAGATAGAAGACCCGTGTTATCCTGGCTTTGTTGATTGGGTAAGTCAGCACCGTGTAATCCGAACTAGGACGAGCTGGGGGTAGTTCTATGGTGTCCTTATCAAAGTCGGTATCCGTCAGGTGGCTCGGAAGCTGTGTATCGCTTTCGATACCCTGTGTCATGCTTGGGAGACCCAAGTTGAACGCAACTAGTAGGTCAACTTGTAAGGCGAGATTCCACATGCGTCGTCGCATCTCTCCATCATAAGGCGTGATATTCGGCAATTTGCTAGGATCTCGATGGAGGCCCATTTTCAGCATAAGCCGAATTAGGACGGATGAAAGCAGATAACAATTCATCCGATTTTCGCGATTGGACATGAAGTCTCCCTCGACATATAACAGAAATGCTTGGAGGGTATATGGGCCCGGTTGAGAATACTTCCCCCAGATAAGAGCCCATCCAGCGGCACCTCTGTATTGCTTGAATCTGTCCATGGCTGGTGTAGGGGAATCGCTCTTCAACTCATGCGGCGCACTAAAAGAACTGAAGAACACGCCGAGCGCTAATATCATATAGAGCAATGCTATCCAATGCAAAGGGGCTCCAAGGGGGTCTCGGCAGAAGTCGTTGTATTCCTTCAAAAAAGTAGGAACGTGAACAATATCTTCGCACAAACGTGAGTAAGGAGATCATGATAGCACAAGCCTGCTGCGAGGAATAAAGCCTGTGTGAGAGTAACTTACGCTGAGATGGGCTATTTGAATTAAAGTAGCGATTCATAAGACGGCGTACAACTGTTTGTTCTGGTAGGAGAGCCAGTAATTCATCCTTATTTTTAGGGACACCCCTCGAGTACATTAACAGCTCAGCCGGCCCCGTGTTCTCGTACGGATCATAAATCTCGTCGCCATCCTCATCGTCCTCTTCGAAGTAACTTTTGAGATCTTCGATCTAATGTTCGGGTTTAGTCTCTGGTATATCAATCGAGACAAGTGATGAAGTGACAGAAAACTCACATCCTCAAGCATAGCCATAAAATGTGTACCCCCGACAAACGTTTGGGCTTTCTGGCCTTGGACAACGACCCCGCGAGCAGTCTGCTCCTGCGCCGTCTTCTTATCTAGAGATGATTCTATGCCATCTGTATCGATCATCCCGCGAACCACTGCAATAGCCTTTTAGTGATTTGACATAGAGAATAGAAAATAGAAGAGTGCCAAGATTACATCAGAGGAAAAGGAGCATCCAGATATGGTATTGACTTCATAATAAGGGATACGTACTCCCTTCAAGCCGCTTCAGACGGGCGGCCATGCTCTTAACCGGTTTGTGCTTCTCGGGCCGTGGTGCATATAGGCACCCATCCGGCTTGCCCTTCCGGAGACATTGTCCGCAAGGCGTCGCACGGTCGCATTTGAGCTTAGAATTGCGGCAAGGCGCACAGCTGAGGAGGACGCGTGTCCGCTTCGCATGCCCATTCTTCCCTGCTACATCATTTGACGACACGTTGTCGCCGTTGCCTACGCCGTTTAGACCGCCGTTCTCCATATTCCCGTCCTGTCCTTCTGCGGTCTTAGGCACCAAATAGTTGCGCAACTTCTAGGTACGACAAAGAAAATGAATACCGGTTTCAGAGTAAGTATAAACCCTAACAGCGAGGCTTTAGGTACCTAGGTAGTTATATACTTTCGGGTTTGTGGTTATACTCATAGGCATCTCTGACGATTACGTTGGATGAAACGAGATGTAAGTAGGTAGGAATGATACGATATGTAGTATTTTGTTGCTCAGCCGCAGATCACTGCGTAGGATTCATGTGTGATGACTAATCAGTCTAGTGTGACACACATGTAGGTAAATCGATCCTTCAATGGAGAAAGAAGTTTATGTAGAAAGTAGGTATTTAGCTACTTCACGCTTGGATCGTAGGAGTTGTGTAATAGATGCCGTTGGTGTGTAGGGAAATAATGATGATAGAATAATATTCTGATATAGTCTTATTTCTTGAAGTTGAAGAAATACCTAAGGTAAGATCTAAAAACCATTAATGTAGTTCGAATTCATCGGAACACATCTATCACCAAGCTGATTTGAAGTGCAACATGTTGGAAGCACAATAAACTTCTTATATTATCACTTTATACCCTGCAATGATTCATCCTTTCTGATAATGACATGGATCTTGATTGTGGTTCGTGTTGTTCTACTCCGGTATTGTGACCAAATGTAGAAAGAGAAGAAGATATATGATTATGGCCACGCAAGGGAGAGTCGCCAGCATCCATCACTTAATCAAGCAACTCAAAGAATCATCCATCATTGCGCATCAATAGCTCTGTTATTCTCAGTGGTATCATACCTAATATATTGCTAATATCCAACGCGACGCCCAGTGGGTCGGGCCCAAGCCATTGCGTCTGCAATAGTCTTATAAGGTAGGTAAGTAAAATGTTTGAGAAAGACATTATCTTTTCCCTTATCTCCCATAATTATAACATTAAGTCGTCACGTTTCTCTCGTAGTCACTTTTCACGGATTTTAAAGAACGGACCTGCCAGTATAAATCCAAAAATTTCCAGGTCGAAGCGAAGCCCTTCAAGGGCGATGGGTGATGGGTGATATAGCATATACCCAACTAGGTAGGCCAGCCTTATAATGGTGTTGCCGAAAAGAGGGAATGTATGGCCAAGTAACGTTTCACCACTGTATGCTTGTTTTGCGGGTGCGCGGATCTCGCATGCCAGGAATCAGTCCTCGGGTACCACATTCAATTTTGGCGACACGTTCGCGAAGGTCAAACTCGACAGCCTGAACCATAACACGCTTTTCCTCTGGTATAGACCTCTTGCCGTGCGTCGAGATAACGCTCTCTCTTCGGCCGCCCCAGCGAGCATTGCCGCCGGGACCTAGGGGAACATCGTCTCCAAAGCCCGGAGATCCAGCTGATCGGGCACTAGGACTTCCCATAGAGAACCTACTCATGTCTGGTGAGTTTGATGTTGCGCGCCCGAAGTCTTCGGCGCCATCGTCATCCTCTTCTATTGTCATAACCCACATGCCTATACGAGCTGCGAGTTCACTATCCCACATGCCTTCTCTTCGCGCACTGGTCCGTAACAATTGGATAGCTTGGCGCCGGGTGACGGCATCTCGACATTTCGTAGCGGCGACAAAGAGTGGCGGAACGATGCCTAGGTCTGCGCTGAAACTCGGTTTAATGTGTCGAGCTGTACATTGTCCACCAAAGACGTCTGGGTGTGTGGGCTGATGGTGGCAGAAGAGAGGGTCAGGGCATCGTCTGGCTGCAGCCCTACGCTCTTCGTCTCCAACCACTTCCATGGCTAGGTTGACAATATCCTTGAATTGCTGTAGATGTGCATCAAATTGGAGCTCAGTGTCGCTGAATGTCATATAGAACAGGATCTCGCCCATGATCTGATTCATTTTCAGGACCGCAATTGCAGTTTTTTCTTGGCTGCTTTTCGAAGGCGTTGACCTGGATATCAATATAGGCTCAAAGGCCCGGGACCACGAGGCCAGTTTTTCGGCAAAGCCCGCGCCATACTGCTTCAGGGAATTTGGAAGCACGCCCATGGGACTCATCGCGGGCGTAAATGTGAACATGTTTTCCGTAAATCGCATCATTTGCTCGCAAAGAGAATCCCATGCAAGCCTCGCTTCGTGGAGTGACTGGAATATTTCTGGTATCTGTAAGCTGTTTGTTGATACTGGTGAACCTACATCGGAGGAGGGGGATGCAGGGTGGTCGGTGGTTTGTGGGGTGAGGCGTATGACGAATGGTTGAGGGAAATGGAAAGCCATGTCGTAAGACTTCGCTTGGATGGCTAGACGGGTGAACATTTGAACGAGATCCTGCTCCACTGGCTCTTCAGGCTGGGGAAGGAAAGCGTTTCTACGTTGTACGCGTAACGTCTCTAAAAGCCGCAGACCGTTTTGGATCTGCACAATTGCCTGTTTGTGGTCACCAATGAATGAGTCGAAGCAAGCCAGTAACACTATTGCCATGAGGCTCATCCTCTGTGAAGCCTGGTCTTGGCAAGTCGAGGTTAATATGGAGTTCAATGCTAATGAATAATGCTTGAAGGCAATCTCCTTATGCTGAACTGCGTTGTCTGTAGGGTCAACTACGGCAGAAGAGGGCGAACTTGGTGGTGATTCCGACATCTTCTCTAGCGTCTTGTAAAGTGCCCCTAAAGCGACGACGGAATGGCGAATTGCCTCCTCTGAATGGCATTCCTGTAAAACGCTCCTGGTCCAGAAAGATGAGTCGAAGAATCCTGATAACTCGCTGGCTGTACGCTCCCTGAACAATTGGAAATATTGGCCTTCCCTGGAATCAAAGGGAAGCATAGAGGGTCGATGAAGGGTTAATGAAGTCTCTATTGGCGTTTGCGGTGGCGTGAGACCTTTTACAAAACCTCTATGTGTTCCTGGTCGCGCAATCGCTGGCCGTGCTGGCGGTTGGGACCGGAGTGGTCGGACGGCATCATTCGCCGGTGAAATTAGAGCGATATGCCCACCATTGGGCTTAGGGGCAATCCTGACCTCCTCGAATACCTTGGCTCGGGGAGGAGGCGGATAACCCTTGCACTCCTTCCTCGACCGTTCACACTGAGTACACGATGGTCGCTTCTCGTCGCATTTTATACGTCGCAGCCTGGAGTTATAGTGCAAACATTTAGCATCGTGCACTCGGCACAACGAATGAATAATTTGGAAAAAAAACCAATCAACAAACTTAGTCGAAAGCACATACTTGCAATTGTGACAACCCGTTTTGACTTTGGGCTTGCTTGTACGAAATCGTCTCGGCCGTTGCTGAGATGGGTCTGCTGACGATGCGGCTGGCGCTCCAGCTCGTGGAGCGTTTGTTGCGCCCATCATATCTCAATACTTCAATGACTTCAAAACCAGGCCGAGTACAGCCGTTTTCATATCGGATACCCGCTGAAGGGGGGAACCCAAACTCAGCGTGGCTGGTCTGTAGAATGACAAGCACTTCTCTATAGGTGTGTTCGAATATGCGCTTGGAATTCGGGAATGAGTAAACTGGCAGAGGTTGAGCTTCAGAGCTAGTTCAGATACAAAGGGTTGTGTGTCACTGACCCGTCGAGCCTAGGTGTAAGAATAGAAAGGAACCGATGTGGCGAATTGCGCCGATATTAATAATATGTACGCTTTTGAGTCGTCTAAGCAGACTCTTTTTGAAGGGGGTATCAAATAATTCCTTTTGTGTGACCAGAGGAAAGAAATCCGAGAATAGGAAAAGAAAGGGAGCGCGAGGTTATTTCTTTGAGTTGAACGTCTTGTACGCCTTGGTCGGGATCGAAGTGGGCTTGGGATGTGTGCCGACGGGTGCTATTTTATTAGTTTACGTTGGAGGAGCAGGGGTCCTTGGAGGGTCTTGTATCTAGGTAGTTAAGTTGATGATCTGGATAGGGGATTTGGGGGCTTAGATTGCGGCACAGCTTCTGTATATACATTTTCACTACTTCATATACGGTAAGTCCAGAAGACAGTAGGCGGCCAATGACATACCCTGCATAAGCCTGAACCAGGATGCCTACATATGTACCTACGTATGTAGGTACACAGAAGATCGAAGCGATTAGGCCGATGTAAAAGTACCAATAATAAAACAACTGGTGCTATAAGTCACTATCAAGGGTACTGTGTCAGTCTGCATATGCGGATTGCCTGGATATTGGTGTTTACATACGTAGGTACTTAAGACATACATGTACGTGAGTGATGTAGGTATCCATCATGTGTTGCACTATATGTACGTCGAGTTACCGGTATTCGTGCTCGGTAAGATTCCCTGTAAGGCATACCGCAGTGTTATCCATGGATGTAGGTACCCTTTTTAGGCTCGTCACGTTGAGAGCCTAGGAGCCTCACAAGTGCCATAAAAAAAGGACCTCGAGTTTTGATTATTTCAACGTCCGTATAGCCCCAATGCGTAACAACAGACCGGTTATACTCAAGTGTGCATAAATTTGTCGGTGCTTTTAAAATTATCCCCGGCGTGTCTTAGACGAGAGGCGGCTGGCTGAAAGGAGAGCCTATCGTAAGGTATCCACACTTGGATTCTCCTCCGGAGTAGCGGGGTGCCATCAAGCCTCCGATCAAGCCTCAAGCCTTGAACTACATGTAGTCATCATGCCGCCGTCATCAACCTAGTCGTCTCCCTAACACAGCTTGTAGCGCTGTACCTTGAACCCCTGACTGTAAGGAATACAATCTAACCGAGCGGTTGATGAATCATATCCTTGGTACCGAAGCCATATTCAGAACCCCCAAAGTCAGGGACGAGGAACTTTCATTAACCTAGGGTTTGAAGACTGCGCTGAAAGAGTCAAATCTATGTATAACGGCCATGGGTTGGGTGGTATAGACGCCGAAATTTGCTTGAATAAAGTCAGGAACTCTGCGTCGTCCAATGAGAATTGTTTTACGCAACTTCTGGCAAGGGTCTGCGGGGAATACCTAGCATCCACATAACGCACTTTCTTACCAACTCGCTTGTGTACCCAAGTAGGGTTTGAGCTATCGTTTTCTTCAACGTTGTTAAATAAACTCTATCTACCATTTTCATTTTACTCTATACTACCTACTTTCTCCTTGCCATCATAATCTAAGAACAACATAGCGAACTGTTTCGGTTTCTACATAATACCCTACAACCTAGTTAGGTCTCCAGCTTGCAGTGTTCATGCATCTCATCTCGGATCACTTGTCGTCCGACTTTTTAAATTGTGTTGACACCACCATTTCTCACTCGCGGAACCGGCCCGCCTATACGGAATCATCAAGAACGTTGAAGGTGGCTCTAGCTGCCCAAGTACTATACTCGTACCCACCAATTCAGCCCTACGAGAAGCTATGATCTCCATGGCGGTCCATCTAACTGCAGACTTGTAACTCTTGAGACCAATCGTTTTCCACCGAATCCGTCGCTGTCAAGGGTGACGCATGCAGGGTAATGGACGACGTCTTATCTTCTGCACCAGTACGGCGAATACAGCAAAATGATCAGATGCAATCCTCTTCTTTCAAAATCCATCAGCCCTATAGTGCAACCCCATGAGTTGTCATTGATTCGTTGAAACCCTTACACAAGACCACATAATTTTCTAGGTGCACTAGGTTGGGAGGCCGCCATCTACACGCATACTGCGGAATTTTTTCTTTTTTTCTTGTATGGAACCATACTCTAGCAAGCTTAGCATTTTCCTAAGCAGCTTTGAACAGCATGCTCAAGAAAATGGTGCTATGTCTCGATTAAGTCTTAACACATTTAGAAAATCGGCCATGTATTTTTCAAAGGCCGGTATGTTAAAAATGCATATCGGCCGTATATGCATACTAGAGGCAGCCGCCGTTGTACGAAACGGATGCCGAGGAAGAAAGTTAGTTTAAGCTACACGCGGATCAGGCTCGAGGCTTCCTTCCGCTTTGGAACAAGCCGTCGGTCAGATGTTTTTGCCGACTCTTGCCAGATCTTGCGTCTTCCTTCGCGCAGAACGACAATTCATTACTTTGTTGACTACAATCGTTGGCCGTATCGTACCATAGCACCGGATCTATCACACAGCTACTTACACGACCGCCAATCAACCACGTCGAGGTTCTCTTACCGTTCCTCGCCGGTCTTATTCTCCGGAGACTTGGAATAGCCGCAGATGAGGTCCTCACTTGCATTGGTATGGCTTGGAATAGCAAGATCGTCCTGTTAACATGGGAGATTGTGAGGCGACTCCGGTCCCAAGAACCAAACGCCTACGGTTTATTGCGAGACCTCAGCGCCGAGGATCCATATAGCTTCCTTTAGATACCATGTAGGTATAGCCAGATAATCGGCGGCACCCCCACGTTCCCGCATTTACGAGTACGACATGAAGCTGTTTCACACTTGTACGGAGCTGCTGAGCATACAAATTCCAAAACGGGGCGCGAGCATTCATAATTCTCGTTGCCCAACATACGCGTCGCCCTCCTTCCCGATGACGGATGATACTGCCATATCCAATTTCTTAAAGGCGATGCGGCAGCCTCGCCATGACCTGTTGTGTACATGTCAACGACACCGAAAAAAACCTCGCTGCTTCGGCCCTTTAAGCAACATTACCACACCCCGCATGCACTACTTCCGGCAGTACCCCAATTGTGAACGTTGTATTAGAAGATGATGCCGAGTGGCGCAACCCCAGGGATTTCTGATCTGACTCAGATAGGCTATTGACGTGGTACTGAGATGCAATCGACTTTCTTCCAGTCCGCCGGTAATACAACCCCAATATTCGATTGCACTAGACCCGACCAGAGAGGTAGCCAGCTGTAGGTTTATTTACTAAAGGCCTCCTACTACCGTTATACACGAATCGTGGTATCGTCACTCAGGCAGGACAACCAGCTATTGATAATGGACAGATTCACATGGGATTATCAAGTTCGGCCTTAGGAGGCAACAGTCAAAACACCACCAGCCTTGGTAACTTGTCCACATGGTATTGTTCAGGGTACAAAGTACCACAGACACAAAAGGTTGTGCATTGGCGCATATGACAATGATAGGTTACTTCTAAGGGACAAATGTATAACCACTTTCGCGGATATTGATTTGAAGCCGAGGAAGCTAAACCGATACAAAATTTCTTGAATCGGCTCAGCCTCCTCGAGGCCACTAAGAGCTTCGGTGCAGCAAGATCCCAATTAGACAAGGTAGGTAGGTATGTTTCCCCGCTTTTCTCCCGCTCTTGGCTTACAAACCGTGACCGACTTTTTGGTGCCTTTGCTTGCGGGAGAATAGCGATAATAGCGGGAAATCAACGGTAGAACGATCGGTGGGCCACTGAACCTGTCGATTAGACAGCAAGGCGCAGCAGCCTCCGGACATGACCGAAGAAGGAAGAAAACCAACTAGGCGGGTCTGCGAAATGCAACCCTGCTTGGAGATTAGATCGAAAACTCCACCACGATGACTGCAACGATGAAGTCAAATACCACATGTGCACTAACTAATGACGACACTCTCAATTTCCAAAATCTGCCTTGTGATGGCTTCTAACTAGCTACCTACGCATTATGCTATCCATCCCACATCCCATATCCCACTTCGACACATCAAGTGCCTCGGCTGTGCTACAGGACACTACCGGTATACTTCGCGACCTCGGTGCGCCCCGAATGTGTAAATGGGACGCGGACGATATTGGCATTATTCTGAATGTTTCTGAATCATTCTGATGGAACTAAGATGACTCGAAGGAGTTGAGACATACGAAAAAGAGGTCACTCAGTACGCGCGCTAATCAACTTACATGCTTGATTACTACTGTACGTGCTAATGTAGGTACGTCTAAGTGATAAATAAGAAGTAAATATGTAAGCCAGGTTGTTGCGGGCATTGTGGCTGATCCGGCGTCGACTTGTATATCTCATATTATTGCTTCAATGCGGCTCCATGTTTCCTGGGGAATATTCTGTTTGGTTAGATTATCCGTCTCAGATGCTGTATGTATCAACTGTAGGTCTTATCGGACCCGGTTGATGAGAGTCATTATCACATCTTGAATCTTGATAATGGAGCTGGGTCCAGCCAACCAATTACTATAGAATTTAGGCGCTGCGGGGTGGATTCTCGGGATCTTCCAAGCAGTACGGCCCACTAGCTGAAAATGCAACCCCTGCAGAAAAAAAAAGTTGAGCTCACTGAAAGTTTGTGTCCACCGCCGACGACTTTCACTTCTAAAACCAAATTCGGTGTAGCACCAAGACACACAACGGTAGAAGGAAGGAATTTGCTATCTTAGGTAGCAGATGGGACGGCATTAGATTACTATTCAGAATTGGCATTGGCATCTGCCCGCAGCATCATCGGTCATTACACGACTTGCGAAAATCCATTCGGTCCCGTCTTCCCCCCGCCTGTGCACACCACCAATCAACGAAATACCCAACTCACCACAATGGCGTCACCCAACGCTCCTCCCCCTGGACCATCATCATCATCATCCTCGGCACCGCAGCAGCAGCAGTTACACCACAACAACAACAACACCAACCCCTTCCTCCACAACGTCGCCCTCGGCGTAACGCCCATCGCGCTGCTCGCCCTATTCCTGCCGCCGCGGCGCCTGGACCTGCGCGCCGTCATCCTCGGCGGCGTCACGCTCTGGGGCACCAACCAGCTCGTCTACGACTACAGCGGGACCTCATCCCTCCAGCGCTTCAACCAGCGCATGAAGGCCCTCTCCGGCACGGAGCTGCCGGAAAAGGCGCAGCTGATGCAGGCGCGGCTCCGCGCCGAGAAGGCCGAGCGCGCGAGGAGGTTGCAGTTGCAGGAGGCGAGCGCGGGGTTGTTGCCGGAGGAGCAGAGACGGTTGGTTGAGGAGCAGCAGCAGCGGGGGGCGAGTGAGGGGAGGAAAGGGGAGAGGGGGTTGTTGGAGAAGGTGTGGATGGGTGATAGCGGGGACGATTGGAAGGAGAAGAGGGATAGGAGGGAGAAGGAGGCTTTGAGCGAGGGAGGTGGTGGGTATTGGGGTCTTATCGTGGATCAGGTGTCTGAAGTGTGGAGTGGGAAGAAGGCGGATGATAAGGAGAAGGAGAAGGGAAGCACAGTGAATGAGACGAAGAGGTCTTAATACCCTGAGGAGGAACGGGATGAGGCGGCTTTATGATGTATAAAAAGGGATTGCATGGGTATGGAAGCATATAGGATCGGAGTTCACTGGTCTAGGGGGCATGTTCTGCATAGGTGGCGTGGCCCAAGGCTACTACTCATCTCTACTGCTATGACTCTTGGACGTCTTTGTGATAGTAAAATTTGTTCATAATACTACTCCAAAGGAGTTCTCATGGGAGCTCTAACATACAATGCAGTCCTGATACGTGAAGGCATAAACCCATGCGATGGAAGCAAGCTTTTAATATTCCGCGCCTCCAACGCCCCAAGAACCAGTCGAGAGTAAAAAGCAGTGAACATTAGGTAGTGAAGCAGATAAAGCGATCACGCATCTGCATTCACAGCAGATAGTCCACCACGTTGCTGCTTCTTGTTCGCCTTCTTCTCCATTTTCTGCAGCTGCTTCTTGCGCTCCTTGAGGCGTCGTCCCGTCAGGACCTTGCCGCTCTTGCTCTTGATCCGCGCGGCTTCCTTCTCCTTACGTCGCTTCTTTTTCTCCATGCGGATCGCCGCCTTGCCGTCAAAGTCTGCGACCCATGCGTCGAGCCGGGCTTGTACTTCGTCTGCCTTCTCGAGCGATCCGACGGGTACGCCCAGGTCCTTCTGGATCTTCTCGCGCTTCTCCTCGATCATGCGTATGCGCCGGCGCGCTTGTCGGTTGAGACCGCTGGGCGGCGGGTTGTAGCCGGACTTCTGGTGTTCCTCCGTCTGGCGTTGTGTATTCTTGGCCTCGTCCGTTGTGACGGCCTTCTCTGGTACGGCCTCTAGGTCCACCTTGCTGGGCTTCGTGTCGATAGTGAAGAGTGGGGCTTCGCCTTCGGAATCCTCGCCGTCCTTCGAGACGGGTCGCATAGGTAGCTCTGTGGTTTCATTGGATGTGTCTTCAGCGATGGCGGCTTCGAGGGCGGCCTTCTTCGACTTGTCCTTCTTGTCCTTCTTTTTCGACTTGTCTTTCTTGTCTGCTTGCTTCTCCTCCGCGTCGGACTTGGGCTCGGAAGCTGGGGCTACTGCAGAGGGCTCGGTTGACTATAATTTGAATGTGAGTCTATGCACCTGGATTGTGTCGCCCTGCACTTCAAGAGCCCAGGAAATGGGAGCACTTACAGGTTCCTCGATTCTCGCAGGTGACTCCTCGGGCTTAGTGGACTCGTTGTCAGATTCATCGGAGCTGGCTTCGCGCTTCACCTTCTTTTCCTTCTTGTGCTTCTTCACCTTGTCCTTGGAGACCTTCTTCTCGGCCTTTTCGGCCTTCTCCTTGCGCTCCTTGCGGGGCTTGTCTGCTCTCTCCTTCGCCATGTCGAGGGAGTTGCGAGCGCGTTCTTCTCAATTGAAGCGAAAGGTATCGTTGTATTAAGAAGCTAGTGGTAACAATAGCGACAGCCTGAAGTTGGGCAAGGAGACAGAAGCGTAGGTGTCCAATTGGATTAGCCCAATCGCAGGATAGAAGGTACGTGCGATGAAAGACGAAGAGAAAAAAAAAAGTTCCCGAGCACTGTTTGTTATCTTATCAGTTGGCGATCAAAGATGGCTGGACGTGGAATACTGTACTGACTGTGATCCACAATTTATCATTATGTAAGTGATAGACTTAACGCTCATAGGGCGAAGGATTTGTTTGGTCGATGGAGCACCAACTCACTTAGCATCTTCATATCTAGATTCTACTGTATTATCGAAAACTGTAGAATGAATTCGGTTATTCTGTATGGGAATTTCTGAGATTTTTGCCCGACAACGTTGTTGATGCCTCCTACTAGGTCTGCAATGAGATATCACCATGGAGGTTTTGTACGACCGCACAAGTGCAAGCATCTTCAAGAATCATTAGGTACCTATATATAGAAGTGTATAATAACACACTATATATCCGGACACCTTATCCCTGAGATGATATTTCGGAATTTTATATATGAGAAAACATTGAAGTTCTAGAGGATTTAATCCCCATCCTGAAATCGAAGCTGATGATGGGGTGGCGACGATGTTATCCTTTGATGATTCACAGGACAGACTCTGAAGTTGTCAGAGCATGAAGCAATTCACAGAAGCCTCAGTTGGAAGCTTCGCCTCCCATAAATATGACATTTGCATGATAGTTAAACTTGGATCACCCATTGAACCCATCTAGATTTACCTGGTTAAGCGAGTGTCTATTACCATAGCCGTAACTTCCACCTCTTTCAAAATTCACTATTTTCATGAATACAGTATGTACCTACCTGTCAGTCGTCGTTCCTTCCAATATGTCCTCACAAAGTCCTCAGCGTCGCCCTTTCCGCTCAACGCTTGGGCCCTAGCCACATGTTGAAATTTCTTCGACGTTAATTCCAAAGTCGTACTTTCCAAGCAACAGTACTCTTCAAGTATCTGGTCTTGTGTCCTTTCTCCCAGTCAATTTCACAGAAACCTATCATACTTCTCTCTCTAACGCCCACGTTTCACTGGAAATCACCATTTCTACCTCATATCAAGGGTCTAGTCGTCACTTCCACTCGCCTTGATAACCAAATAGCGGATAGACGTCGTTCCCAGTCGTACGAGGTGCTGCTCACAGAAACCTCTACCTCCATTACTATTGATATTGGCGAGACAAGATTTCCCCTGTTTCGTTTTCCATATCATTTTACCACATAATTATTCAGTCATACTTATTCCCTCCCCAAAAGATCTTCCAGTCATAGGGGAGTCCTCCCCAAGTCTTAATACGGTAGCCACTTGGGAACATTCCATACTAAACCCTAACATCATGTGAGTCCATTAGTATACCTAGATGTGAAGCTCTTATAATATGGTCTGACCTTGAGTTACCAGCATGCCTCCTCAAACGCCAGCAGTTGCCCACAATGGCAATCCCGATAAGGCTGCCGCAGCAGCAGAGCGAGCTGAGAAAGCTGCCCGAAGAGCAGCTGAGAGGGCCGCACAAAAGGAGGCCGCTCGTCAGGAAAAGATTGATAGAGCACGTCAGTTCGCAGTAAAAGTCGAATTGCCAACTCACCCTCAGGATGACCTCTTAGTTACACCAGTGACTCAGATTCCCCCTCGTAAGCGATTAGCCAACTCGGCTTACGATGACCGCGATGCAATTAAGCGTCGCAGGCCCAACAAAGATAGCGACGGTGAGGAGAAGCCGAGTCTCTTTCCCTGGGAACGAAACAAGACCCTCGAACAGCCACCTAACCCATTTGACGTTGGCCTTGAGTTTGAGGATCAGAGTACAGATCCTATTGAGGCACTAGGCGCTTTCAAAAAGTTGCCAGCCGAGACCCGCGAAGAGATCTTGCGATACCTTTTGATCACATATCAGATTAGGGTGTTCAAGGGCTGGTCACTCATCTTTCCACGTTGCAAGCTTCTGCTACACCCTGCGATCATGTCTACGTGCAAGGTTCTTCGGCATCAGGGGCTTCGCATTCTCTTCGGTGAGAATACCTTCATATACGACGTCCGCGACTACCACTCTCACCACCCATTCGCATTATACTCCAACGTCGTCTTTAACAGGGGGGCCATTCCCATAAATCAATATGGACACCTGATCCGCCACGTTGGGATCTCGATTAAATCCCCCCAACTGGCTACCGGAGGTGCGGAGTATTTCCACAAGGCCATCCAGAAGTTTCTTCCAGGTCATGGCCTCTTCGAGCCGGCCAAGCTCCACACACTGACCATCATTTTGATTCAAACGGTCAGGGCCCAATTTCTCGCTCCAGCCGCCAAAGTCATCTCCAGTCTCAACGTCCAGTATGTCCGCATCGTGGCTCCGCATAATGATGACAGATTTTCGGAGCATACTATTGACCTGCGCCACTGCCTATGGAAGAAGCAGGAGGAGGCTGAAGAACTGCCCGTTAAAGATTGCGAGGGCGCGCGGAGGAGCTTTCTACGGCTGGCCAACTTAGAAAGGGCGCGCATTCACAACATACCCACTCGTGTTTGGGAGCTACAAGCCTTCGGCTTCAAGAAGGCAAACCAGATACAGCCCTTCTGGAAGATGTTAGGCAAACGGGCGCGGGCTCACTTCTACCTCAATCACATCGGGAGGGCTCATTTCAGAAGCGAGGCGAGCTTGCCCGAAGACTGGGAAGAGGACATCGAGGAGCTTGAATCGGAACCGGAAATCAAACAGAATGTGAAGCCGCGGCGCTCTAGGGAGGAAATAATTGAATCGACTAGGGCATGGTTGGAAGGGCTCCCTGAAAGCGCATATGGATCGGTCGATACGGAAGACTCTGATGATGATTGAACTAGGGGAATCGGATTGATGCTCAGCTGATAAGGGAAAAAAAGGGAAAACAAAAAAAGAAGAAGGGTTTGGGTTGGGTTGAGAAGGGCACATGGGCGTTAGGTGCGATGATTTTCATACTGGCAGTCTTCATGCACACCAGATACACTCCGATTTGTATCTGGTTGATTCGATCTGCAACACTGAACTTCGCATGCGTTGATTTAGACTGCGGATCACGACCGATGGACAAATCCTTCGCAGATTAAAGGTCGTCTCTCACGATAGCTTATAATAAATTCTACTTGCGATAGCTTCCAACTTCGCGGTCTGTTACTATTCGCCGCGTAATTATATGAGGATAACTACCAGTCCTGGATGGTTGTCCATGAGCTTGCTTCTCTTCCGACCTCAAATGATTTACGTAAACTTGTAGGTAAAAATGTTTTTATTTCGCATGCCCCTTCAACTCCTATGCTATGCTCTGGCGCACGTAACCATATTTCCATCGCAATATCAAACTGCGGCGATTTTTACTTTCGTAACCTCTAGCGTCTCGGAATCCACCAACACTATCTCCTGCGTAGCCGCGAAAGAAGGGACGGCGATAAGCCGCACGGTTTGTCCGTCCTGGCCGTGGATAAGCTTGGTGCCGAATTCAGGCTGGCAACCGACAAAGTAGAGATGCGGACACGTCTGCATGACGAACGGGTCGTCGTCTTGGAATGGATAACTCCCTAAATAGCGTGACATGGTAAGAAAGGTATGATGTGAAAAGGGGTGAGAGATGACAATGACTTACAAAGAGTATCAGGCGCTGTTGGAGCACAACATCGCCATCGACACATAGCCTCCATCATGCTCAAGCGGTCGTCGCTGCCGACGTACTTGAAGATGTCGTCTACGTTCTGCCCGCCGGTACCTAGGAATCTCCATCCTTCGACCTCTCCTTCCCATGGATTTGTGACTGTGTCGAACCAACCCACTTCTGACGACGCTGGCTGGGCGGTGTATGGTCTCGATTCAGGAAACATGGCCGGATGTATCGGTTGCTGCGGGTAGCTGGCGTTCGCGGGATCTTGTGCACCAGGGAGTAAGGTAACGGGCATTGTAGGTAATAACGTTGAGAGGAATTCGTCTAGGAGTTGCGACGGCAGGGCGTTGTATGAACTGCTGTCGTATCCATACTTTTTATGCGCCTTCTTCTCAGTTGTCTCTTCACCTGCTGGTCGTCTCTCTTCAAGAGAAATAGAATTTCCGGCAATAATCAACCGGCTGATCTGAGATAGCTCCTGTTGTGTTGCGGGGTCTAGAGACTCTCCTAATAGATATTCAAGAAGTAAATTGAGCTCAATGGCGTGAGAGGCATCGTTTCCTGAGAACTCCAGACCGGAGACAATTGCTATCTTGCCGCCGCTACCTTTCGACTGTGAATCAGTCATCTCGGCATCCTCGTCTTTTATTTTCGCTTTAGCTCCCTTTGTGCTGCCATTTGTGGCTGGAGGCTTAGATAGGGCCCAGCGGTCTGGTTGAGGAGGCAGATCTGGGAACTTCAAGTCAATAACTTCTAGTTCGCCGTTCACGTTCTCCGTGCCCATGACAGCAATGATGCAGCCGGTGACGAGAATCACTGAGTTCAGCGCATTCCCAACGAGGCGTATGCGACCAGATTCGTCCTCGAGTGTGACGGCATCCGAGCCGTCATCCGAAAAATACTTCTTATTCGAAATGGGGGCCGAGAGCCATCGCTAGAACCAGAATATCACGTTAGATACCGAGACATAGAAAAGGGATATGGTCATTTAATCACATACATCTTTAGATACGTCCTCAAGAATGTTAGGTTTCAAGGGCATGTCCATGTAAACGGTACCTGTGACCCAGCACAGTTCGCCTTGCCGAATATCCAGCACCCGATCGACCCTCTTAACGGTCTCGTCGCCAAGGACTGTGCCCTCCCACTCGGCAGACGCTAGCTGCTCGACAGCAGGCTTGATCTTGGTAAGCCGCAAGAAGTACATATCAGCGAACTGCTGCTGATACGACTTGTCCTTGTCAAGCCTGAAGGAGTGCAGCGGCTTGTAATTGGAAGGCACTCTCTCGAGCTCATCTTCGGGCTTGCCCCTGTGAAGAGTTAGTATAATCGGGTTCAATGGTGGATAATTAAACTCACGAAGGCTTCCGGAGCAGATTGCCGGGAATGTCATCTAGTACGGCCATTATAAGATCTGATCATGGACATTCTTGTCCCGGATTGGGAAGATATAACGGAACACTGAAGGAAGTTCACAAGAAGACGCGTTCACGAGACGACGACGCGTTTTTGGCGTTAATTGAATGTGGCTGCGTCATGCCTCGATTACATGTGGCTTTGACGTTGAACGTGTGCGTTCTGATTGGTTAAGATCCCTGCGTCGCGGGGTAGAGGTACCTGGCAGGATGGCTGGGAATTTTTACATTGAGAGCTATCGATAAGAAAAAAAGTTCCAGTGAAGCGATTTACAATGAAATTCTTCATATCGGAAAACCGACAACTCGGAATATTCGAAATCTAGCAGCCACACTCTCTCTATCTCGAGTAATACGAATAATACGCACTCGACCTCTTATTATATTCCATACGCATGAGTACTATGGATTATTCTATGGGCCAGCCGGGCCTGGCCGAGCCCCAGCAAATTCGGGTCAATTTTACAACGACATCGCCAGATCTGCAATTACCAGAAGGCCGAACCCAATTGCTTGTCCCAGCAGGTATGTATTTGTCTACCTCCCATTGAAAATACACCAAGCTGACTATAATACCAGATATCAAGCGATATGGCCTATCCAGAGTCCTCAACTCCGAGTCCATGCTCAACACCCCATCACCGATCCCCTTCGACTTCCTCATCAACGGCAGTTTCCTGCGCACTTCCTTAGAAGACTACTTGAAGGCCAATGGACTCTCAGCTGAAACGACGATCACCCTACAGTACGTGCGCAGTTTAATACCGCCCGTCTACCAAGCCAGCTTCGAGCACGACGACTGGGTCAGCGACGTTGATGTGCTTTCCGGGACTTCGCGCGCAGGCGTCTGGAGCGGCGACAAGTTCGTCACAGGCCAGGACAGGATCGTATCTGCGTCTTATGATGGCCTGCTAAGGATATGGAACAACTCGGGGAACGTAATCGCCACCTCTCCATCCAGCAGCCTCGGCGGCCACAGCGCCAGCATCAAGTCCGCCAAGTTCCTTTCCGCGACGCAGATCGCATCCGCCGGCCTCGACCGCACAGTCCGCATATGGAAGTACTCGGAAGCCGACGACCACATGTCAGGCACCCTGAAGCCCTCCCTCGAGCTCTACGGCCACAAGGCCAGTGTCGAATCCATCGACGTCCACGGGCCCACAGGCCGCGTCCTCAGCGCCGGCAGCGACGGCAGCATCGCTCTCTGGACGACCTCCAAATCCTCCGCGCCCGCAGCCCCCGCTTCCCTCGTCCCCGGCGCCAACCCTTCTTCATCCAAAAAGCGCAAAATCGCACCCTCAACAGCAGCCCAGCGCGGTCCCCTATCCCTAACGCACCCGCACACCTCCGCCGCCTCGGCGGCAATCTTCGACCCGTCCGACGCCACGGTAGCGTACACGGCGTCGCAGGACCACACGCTGCGCACGCTGGACCTAACAACATCCAAGGTCGAAAACGTCATCACGACATCGCACCCCTTACTTTCCCTCTGCGCGCTGCAGCGCGGCTCCGGCGTGCTTCTCGCGGCGGGTACATCGGCGCGGCACATCACGATCGCGGACCCGCGCGTCAACGCTGCCACAACATCCGTGATGACGCTGCGGGGCCACCGGAACATGGTTAGCAGCCTCGCCGCCTCGCCTGATAACGATTATAGTCTTGTGTCCGGGTCCCACGACGGCACGTGTCGGATCTGGGACCTGCGGAGCGTGAGGGCGGGCACGCGGGCCGAGGGCGGGGGGAGCGTGAGTGAGAGTGTGTATGTGATTGAGCGGGAGAGTCTTAAGGGGCAGAAGGAGAAGGAGAAGGGGGTGGTTAAGAGCGATGTGCCGGGGCGTGGAGCCAAGGTGTTTGGCGTGGCGTGGGATAAGAGCTGGGGAATCGTGAGTGCGGGCGAGGATAAGATGGTGCAGATTAATCGGGGGAGGGATTTGTTTGCTGGGGAATAGGGGGATGAGATGAGATGAGATGGGAGGGAATGGGATGGGGTGGATTTAGGGGCTATTTCTGGCCTTGAGATGGGTTGATGGTATTCACGTATTCGGTGCTGCTTATAGAGGACAGAAAAAATATGGAGAATATACCCCTTCAAATACTCGTACATTTATGCGGTTCATACATGCTGGCGACATCTATCTGCTTTGTCAATATGGTGTTCCTGAGTCTCTTTTGGTAAATTATCGTCGAAATTGTCAGAATGGTAAGGCTTTGGGTACTCTTTTATTAAGGCACATAGCTAAGACTCTAATCTAGTATATACGGTGACCTCGATTATATGTCTTGTAGAAGTTTGTACGTTGCCACATGGGCTGACTATGGATTAGGCGGTCTGATCGAGGATCTTAAGTCAGCCGGCATAGTTTCTGCAGCTTGGCAGGTCCTTTGCAGTTAACTTCCGTTGAGGGTAATTTTGCTGATACCCTTGATTCGACTCCGTAGGGACGTGCAGGTTGCGCTCGGCATTATTGGACCTCTTGATGAGATCGATTAGCATGCACGAAGATGACGGCACGCTTCTCCTTGTTGGGGTACTTTCGCGGCTCTAGCAAGATGGCGGCCCCTCTGTTTTCAAATCTGGAGTGATAAGCCACATACGAAGAACCGCGGACTATTTCTCCTCAGGATATACGTCCCAGCATATGAACCTCACTGCTTCGCCCCGGAACATATATACCGAGTAAATGTGTGAAGTTCAAAAGCCGTCAAACTTCAATTCGGGAGCTCAGTTGCCTTAGTAATAGCCCGCCACCTTTGCCCCAGCACGCCCTGCGACAACTGGTCTGGAACCTCCTGGTATAGCCTCAGTGCATCCATAGGCAACTTCTCCAGCTGCACCGCCGCCAGTATATAACCGACAACCGTGTTCGTCTTGAGTGGCGGGTCCCTGAGGAGCTTTGCTATAAGCTGCGGCTCAAGGCCCTGTTCGTGCCACATGTAGTATGCGCGGAGTTGCGCAGTCCCCGCCCGACAGCTAGGGTGCGCCGCCCTGTAGCAAGCCACGCGGTCCTCGGCAATTTCGATTCGAGAGTCCTTGGGACCTCGTGGCGTTCTAGATGAACTTCTTGACTTGGATGTGGCCGGTCTGGCTGTAGTTTCCAGGTCTGTTTCTTCCGCCGCATCAACGGCTGGATCGCCGTTTGTCGCCAGCTCTACATCGCCTGTTATCCGGATGGGAAGGTTGCGCTCTGCGTGGTGCGGAGTGGGAGGGCAAGGGTTGAGCTGTTTCCTGTGGTGCTCGAGAGTGGCGTAGAGCTGTAACCCAGCATAAGCGTCGGAAGCTGAATATACGACCTGGTCCATATTCAAAGGCTTTGTCCAATCGCTCGATCGGACGTCGTGGCCTTTGAAAAGGGGTAGGTGCAAATACTGCTCTACTTGGGTCGCCAGGGGCACAAGTCTTTTGTTAATTTCGCTGTACTGGCCTTTGGGACAGTACTTGACGAGTTTATATAAGTGGCTGAGCTCAAATAACCCCTTTGAATCGATGCCTAAAAAATTCCGCAGTCTAGTTGCATCGCCCTTGATACAAACACCGACCTTGGTAATGCCCGGGTCTTCCATAATGGCCCTGAACGAAGGGCCGACCAGGTCGTCCTTTTCGGTAAAGACGGCGACGTGGAACAGGCCAATGCGGCTTGGACTTGCGAGTTGAATCAATGAGACGTTTTTCTTGACTCCTTGCCATTTCATCGCGTCTGGGGACCATTCTAGATCGAAGCCAAGGACTTTTTCGCCCATGAAGTATTCCTGGCAGACTCGTTCCATCGTATGTTTGCTTCGACAGTAGTGGACCTTAACCTTTTGCTGTGTGCCGTCTTGCGCCGTCTCCCGGTATTGGGTGTAAGACCAAAACGAACCAGACGATCCAGGACGGGCCTTCTTGGCAGCGTGGAACAAGTCATCCGCCATCTTGAAGGACAATGCGGAAACCGGAGGATCTTCGGGTATCTTTGTCTCCGGCGATGGTTCTTGCTTCTCGGCAGGAATAGTTGTTGTATTTCCATTTACACCTTCAGCCGCTGTTGACGGGACTGGGCCTAATTTCGGTACATCGTGCTCTGGACTGGACAACGATAGTCCTTCGAGTTTCGGATATAGAGACGAAGCGTCTATGTCTATATCATTTGAATAGGACGGAATCTCATGCGCATTGTTAGTCGCTGACGCAGCTTCATTCGACGCCCGCGCATCTTGAGGGCCTAGATTTGGCGATCGCGCAACAGGCGAAAACGATATTCCCCTTTTAGGGTTCCATAACTGAAATTTGGGGGGCGTCGCAGTCATTCTATGATACCTTACTGCCCGGCAGCTATAATGGTAACAAATTGTCAATATACTTCTTACCCTCTTCCTCTTATGATTACCTGGGTACTTTGAGAGGACAGGACAGGACGAACCGCAAAGCGAGTGACGCACGCAAGGCCTTGGAAGACGATCTCAGAGCATTTCCAGCGGCCTCTGAGCTTCCAAGGGACGTCATTGGTGATTAGGAGATGTTGAGTCAGGGCACTGCTCCATAATGACCGTGAAGAGGGTTGAATCGCGGGTGCGTCTTAGGCAGACGCGTCGCAATGGGGTAAAGTGAGCGTGGAGACGTGGAGGTTTAATTGAATAATTTCAATATCGATACAGTTCAGGGTCCCTTGTGGGGATGTTGGTCATAGAGTACTCGCTGAGTCATCATAGTCAAACGCGAGTGCCACTCGGCGTCAGGTGACAGACTTTTTGTCCGGGATCCAAGCCCAATTACCTTAGGTAATTCACCCCGAAAACGATATCAAAGCCGAAAGATACACTCTTTGAGTACTCTCGTAGCACTACCTAAGTACTCGCAACGACGAGGTATATCATAGACATGGCGTCCCAACTCTTACCTTTAGGTACGGCAGACCCCCGATCTATGTACTGTAAAATAAGCAGCCTAGCTCACACGTCATAGAACTCATCGACAAGTGTGTCGGCTCAAGGATATGGGTCATCATGAAAGGCGACAAGGGTACGATCTGAGTATATATGAAGAATACAACACCATTACTAATGATACATGATTAGAATTTAGCGGAACGCTACTGGGCTTTGATGACTACGTCAGTGAGTAAACACTCGTGATCCTTCAGTTGTGTGACACAAACTAACAACGACCATAGACATGGTTCTAGAGGATGTGACCGAGTTGTATGTGCCTCCAGGATATAGTATTTGCTTCTCTTACTAACAACTCGTAGCGACTACTCGGGAAACCACACGAAGCTCTCCAAGATTCTGTTGAACGGCAACAACATCTGCATGGTACGTAAGGGAACCTGCTCCTACAAGAATAGTTGCTGATCATCTACTGTAGTTAATACCCGGAGGAGAGGGTCCTGTATCGACATGATTAGGAAGAGGTTCTAAGGGGAGGTTCTACTGTGAATCAGGAGATGCGATAGCCAGCCAAACGGCAGGAATACACCGGACTAGGTATCACGAATCAAGAGTCTCACGAATTACAAGATCATCAAGCTACGAAGACGAGATTATGGTGGCAGATGTGACCTGAGCGTGGTCAATCTATTACTAATGGGCAATAAATGCCAGTAATGCCACTAAACTAATAAAGAAAGGGTGTCGCGTATGTCTGTGTCTTGGTGAAGAAGGAAGAAGTGCAACCACCCTAGGTAAAGCAATCCGAAAACCGTAACCGTAACTCCAGGTATCTGACCATGCCCTTGTCCATCATTAATGCGCGAAATGCAAATTGCCAGAGAATAGAGAATCTCATGCCATTGAATCAGAGAGAGAGGGCCTAGGAGCCTAGGAGCTTAGGGTTTGCCGGCACCGTCCTGCTCGCCGGCAGTAGCCATGCGTCGGAGCTCGTACTCTCGCGTGAAGTTCTGGGCCAGCTGACCGAGAGACGCAACGAGCTGCTTGCAGACTTCGACGAAGACCTCGCGGGGGGTGACAGTGCCGTCGGTCTGAAGGCGGATAAGGACCTCAGGCACGTTAGGGTGAGCGACTGCGCGATGATTAGAATCATTTTCTTCGGTATCATGGATGTGTAGAGTAGATACATACCCTTGTATCCAGCCATCATGACATGGGGATGCTGCTTGAAGTGTTCAGCAAGGAGGTTGCCGATGGTGTGGTCTTCCTTCATGATGACGAAGTCGGACGTGTTGGACATGCCTAGAGCGCGTTAGTATCAAATGTATTTGAGCTCCTAGGTAGGTAGGTATGCTTACCGGCAAAGGGCTTCTCGGTGATCTTCTTCTCGCCTTCGTTGAGAAGGAAGAGGTCGAATCTAGGAAACAGTTAGCTCATATTCGTACGTTACGAGTGAACAGGTTAGTCTGACGCTCCAGGGATGTCGGTCGAGGGCGGCTCGGGAGGCATCTTGAATGATGTTGATTGTGTTGGATTGTTAGGGTGATGTTGATTGTGGCGGATTGTTGGGGTGATGTGGAAGTTAGGTTTGGAAGAGAGAAGGTTGATGATGATTGTTGTGAGGGAAGAGGAAAAGGATGCGTGTAGTGTTTGGTCCAGGTACGCAGATAGGTACCTGTTCAATGTCCGGGCGAGTGTGTTCTCGGCATCCGGACGCTCGGGAGGGACACTCATGGTTTCGCGGTGGAGGATGATGACAATCGAGTTGACGACGAGGTTGGCGATGATTCCGGTGTTGATGACAACAGCAGGAATACGGCCAGATACGGCGCCATTCTTCCAGATAAAAGACATCGTATTCTCCG
The DNA here is from genome assembly GCA_023628415.1 of Hypoxylon sp. PDH2405. Lineage (NCBI taxonomy): Eukaryota > Fungi > Ascomycota > Sordariomycetes > Xylariales > Hypoxylaceae > Hypoxylon > Hypoxylon sp. PDH2405. Next base: position 143,179 of record JAMAKT010000052.1, read on the forward strand.
GCGGCACCTTACTGTGCCCTCAGAGGGCGCGTGCAAGGCAGGTGAAAGGCGACGGCGATGGGGGAAGTGAAAGGTGCAAAGGGAAAGGAGGACGGAGCATGTCATACGAAATATGTATTACTAACCTGTCAGGCGCGTTCATGTTGGCGGTGTCTTTCCAACTATAGATTTCACTGAGAAGCGAGAGTTGAGAGAACTGTTCAAAACCGTTCCAAGATGAACTGGAGTTATTAAAGGAAAGAAAAGGTCGTAAATGTTCTGAGTTGTGAAATTCAAAACTGATGACGGTAATGTCCAGGACATGAATGAATGGTCGAGAGCAAATACCTAGGTACTCAGTTCGATCAAAGGAAATACCTTGGACCAATGGGCTAAACGTCGGGCAATTAAATACAAGAGCACGGGCCTTTAAATGGCCCCCCCACCCGACCAAGGACCTCGACATGCTGACTTATTGTACAGGATTAAGGTACGCTTGTGGCAATATAAATACATATTCAGAGGAATGCTAGCATATATAAACTCGAAATATGTCGTTTAATATAAATATAAATATATATACCGAAAGATCCGGGATACTAGGTACTATCATTCGCAGTCTACCTAATCTCCATAAGAGTTTCAATAGCCTAGTAGTACTCCCAACTAACACTAATTCGCCATCCCAATGTTGAAAAAAGCCATGCAAACTCTATCTCCGCGTAGACAAAGGCCCGCCTCCTATGTGGATAAGGAAATTTCTAATTCTGGGGCATCTTCTTCTGATGCTGCTAATGCAAGTAATATACATTTCTAAAGAGCGACCCTACCGTTGTCTTGTAGTCTTACACATTGTTAGGGTCGCAATATTTCGGCAAGCTGGGGCCGGATGGACCGCTAGCCCAACTGATGACTGTCAAGCTAGTGGTATACGCCATGGCAATGAATCCAAAAATGCAGAGGGCAATATCTGATATTTTCCGAATGTTACTCCTCGCTACACCTTTGTAATGAAGTAGTGGCTATGGATATGTTAGCATGGCCTACCGTCACGTTTCGCAAGGGTAAAACAAGACTTACCGGATAGATATACACGAGAGGAATGCAGGCAAAATTCCCGACAAGAGCAACGAACTTGTCCAAATTATCTGCGCCTCCCCAAGCGATAAACGCACAGAAGACGACAACAAAGAAACGGAACAAGTTCTTCTGCCATTTGATATATGGGTTATACTTGCCGCTTTTCGTGAATAGGGCGTTCTCCGTGATACGGATAGCAGGGAAGATCTGTAGGGGTGTCGAAAGAAGAATGGCAAGCGAGTATAGGAACTGGACTCCATTGACAAGCTTGTTGTCTTGAGGTAGATTGAGAAGGACAACAGTCTCGGTCTTCGATCCATACGCAGCGTAAGATACGGCGCCCATGGTGACGAAGAGAACTGTGATAATGATCATGACATAGAACATGACCTTGGGAAACTTGGATGGTGTTCTCATAGACTCCTGAATGGGGATGATGAGACCGATGCCTTCGAAGGTGAAGATGGCAGTGCCGATAAAGAGCGTCCAATCTTTTTGGTTGAACTGAATGATATCCGCGAGGCCATTGGTGTTTAGGGTGAGAATGTCGTAGTAGAAAAGATATGCAAGGCCGACGACAATGAAGGCATCCGCTATCAAAGCTGTGAAGCCGAGCTTGCCGATATCCCGGAATAGGGAGAATGGCAAGAAGATAACCATCTGCATCACGATCAACCAGGTAATTTTGATGTACGTCTTGCAGTCAGAGACCGCAAGAATAAAAGCCTGCAGGTTTTCTGACGTGAACACGATGTATGCGGCAACAAATCCGATTTGACTGATTACGATCGAAAATAGGATCAGTTTCCTCATCCAGTCGCCGTATAAGATTCCACCGATATCACCGAATGACCCTTCGACTTTCAATCGGGTGGTGACTAGAAGCACAAAGCAATAGTAGCTCAGTGCCGCAACGAAGAGTAGAACCAGGTTGCTGAAAAGCATGCCGCCATTGAAGTAAGCTCGAGGCAAGAACAACACACCTGTGCCGACGAACGACTTCAGAAGCAGTAGAGCCGCATTGAAAGGGGTATTTTTACCACTACCTCCTCGGCTCTTTCTTCTCCTTCTTCGTTTGGATGGTGTTAGTAGAGTACTATCTTCCATTGGCTCTCTTTCCTCCTCGCTCTCATAGAGACCCTCACTCTCACCGGAAGAGAAGTACTCGCCGGGTCGTAGGACTTCGTCATCTTCTTCAAGCTCCTCACCAGCAAAGTGACCATATATGGACAGAAACTCTAGGAAGCTGTTGGTGAACAGCTGAGGGTCTCCTCTACCTCTCGAGGTTCCTTGCCCGGATTCCAGTTCCTGTGGATTCAGCGATGGGCTTTGCGCTGCTCTTCGAAGGTAGTTTCGTCTAAAGCCGCCGGGTATCTTGATGGAATTTATGTCGAGCACATCACTTTCGGGTTCGTCCCTAGGGTGAGTGAAGCTCTTGCTACGCTGATGACGGTTACGTCCTTCAGCGTCTTCAGTCCATCTATAGATCTGGCGTGTGACGTCCCCTCCTTGTAACTTAAGGCTAGAAAACTCCTCATCGTCACGCTTTGGCTCTACGGCTCTGCCAACCTGTTTCCCTTTTGAATTATCGCCATTGTTGGACCCCGGGTCTCCAGTGTCTGTAGGCTGGACTAGATGCCTCTTGATTATTTCCGGGTCTTCGTAAGCGCCCGTACCACCATATCTCGATCTCGTATCGAAAGAGCCATAGTTTGTCGGCGTTATAGACGGCTGCGGTCCCGAGGTCGTGCCTGCTGGCGACGACGACCGTATCGGTGGAGTGCCAAATCTGGGGGACGATGTCCCTACCGAATTTGAAAGAGCTGCAGCAAGGGCAGATATCCCGGGACCTGTAGAACCCTGACCAGCGCCTGCGAGAGGCCCTAGGTTTTCGGCATTTCCCTCGCTATCCCGACTCGTGGCCTGAGCCCTCTGCGTCGGTGGGGTTCCAAAGCCGGGAGTAAGTACAGGAGAAGCTAGGCGAGCAGTGACGTCGGCGCGAGGTACGGAAGACGAATAGGTGCGACTTCGCAAGGAGCCCGGGGAGGAGGAAAGTGGTACACCCAAAGGACCCCCAGGCTGCGGTGTTGTGCTTCTTTCCCGATCAGAACCCGCCATCTTGCCGTTTAGAGTAACTATATTTCGCGAAAAGTGACCATTGAAGTATCGGACGCGTCGGGGTTAAACTCTAGGAGGATTAGGAGTACCTAGGTAGGTAAGCACTTGGGTATGGTCAGAGCAAACTGAAGCTATCCGTGACTTAGGTAGATGGATGCAAGGGAAAGCCAATTGGGAACAGTCCAGAGGTAAACACAGATACCCGAAGATGCGAAGAAGTATTTGGCGGAATATGATGAAAGGAAAAAAAAAAGAAGAGGTCTTACAATTAGGTAGGTAGGCTGAAGTAGCAGTTGGACCCTCGTGATAGTCAGACCCCGAAGTATTGATCTGAGTCGGTCAGCTGCATTTACAAGAACCAACCCCCAAACCCTTTCACGAGACGGAGCAGCTGCTGCTTGTTTGTCAGCCAATTGGGAACACTCCGATTATCGCCGGGGTAAATGTGGGATTTTTTTTAGTGCCGTTGCACAGTGTTATATACAGTAATCTATTTTCTATCTTTACGGTACACCCTAAAACATCGAAAAACGAGAAGATTCTAGATTTACCAAAGTTGAGCTATCTAAAGTTAGGTAGCTATTTACGTGAATACATGAACATAACCTTAGGTAGGTATGTAATCGATGTATCCTGATTCTCATTATACCTACTCCCACTGATTTGCGGGAGTGGTTTAATCCGGTGGTTGGTAACATAGTATGTCTCTCTCTCCACTAACAAAAAATGCATGTCTCGTTTTGGATCACCTGCTCGACGTCATTGGATGGATCCCGAATCAAGATTGGGATAGCTTGTGGGGGAACAAGACTAGGCTGGAACAAGTCTAGTTACGTCTTTGACGTTCTTCCTCTGTAACCTTGCCTGCCTGTTGAAGATCCCATCTTGATCGACCTCACACGACAAGGGCGGGGTCATTGTCTTACGATAATGGGAAAAGCCCTTGTCTACGCCAGCATCGTCAATGATGTTCTTCGAGTCTACCTACTATGGAATTTAGTTTCCTCAGTCGAGACGGGGACAACGAAGCTGTGAATCACAGGCCTATCCCGAGATTCGTCTTTTAGCAAGGACTTATAAGACTTATATATCACAAATATCACAATGCCTCCAGAGTCTCGAGGAGATAGAGCGGCTGGCGGTCCGGCACCGCCCAGCAAGAAAACTAAGCTCGGCGTCATTGCTGGGGTTTTTGTACCAGTCGTCCTGAATATAATCAGTATTTTGATGTTTCTTCGATTCGGTTCAATCCTCGGTAGAATCGGCTTACTTGGAATGCTTGGTAGGTTCTACTCAAATCGTATGTACAATATTTCAGCATCTTACATACAAACATGTGTACAGGTCTACTCGTCGTAGCTTATATCATCGACTTTATTACCACTCTCTCCTTATCGGCAATAGCTTCCAATGGAGAGGTCAAGGGCGGTGGTGCTTACTATCTGATCTCAAGGTCTCTCGGTCCTGAATTTGGAGGCTCTATTGGCCTTTTGTTCTATCTTGCCCAAGTTGTGAATACGTCACTCAACATCGTTGGTCTAATAGACTGCTTAAAGCTAAATCTTGGGCCTTTGGTACCACATGGGTATTGGGAGAGCTATGGTATGCAGACGGCCGCTCTGGTCTTTTGCACGGGCCTAAGCCTTGCTGGACGTTCTATCTTCGTTCAAGCGAGCGTCGTTCTTCTTGCAATACTCACAACAGCCATTATCAGCATTCCGATATCCGCCATTGCGAAGAGCCCATTCAAAGATGAAATCGTTGGGGTTGAATTTACTGGAGTGAGCCTCAATACAATACGCTCCAATTTATTTCCACATGCCGCAGGTCCTGCTTATCATGGCGTTGATACATTCAGAGAATTATTTGGTATCCTCTTCAGCGCCACCTCTGGCATACTTGCTGGAGCTTCAATGTCGGGAGACTTGCGGAATCCAAGTAAGGCAATTCCAAAAGGGACGTTATGGGCCATGGCAGCGACCCTCACTCTCTACGTGATCGTTATTTTGTCGATGGCATCCAGCATCACTCACCCTTCTTTCCTCCGAGATACCAACATCATATCCACGATGAGTGTTTGGTCACCAATTGTTCTTGCCGGAGAATGTGCTACGACATTCTTCTCAGCTTTAATGGGAATTGTCGGCGGTTCCAAACTTCTTCAAGCCCTTGGTAGGGACAAAATACTTCCGGGGCTATCAGTATTTGGGAAGGGCAACAAACGCGATGACCCCATACTTGCGATTCTCGTCACCTACATTATCGCCCAGGTGGCTCTATTCGCAGACTTGAACCAAATTGCAACCTTCATATCCATGGGCTACCAGATGACGTTCTTCGTCATGAACTTGGCCTGCTTCTTACTGAAAATCGGATCGGCTCCTAATTTCCGCCCTGCATTCAAGTTCTTTAGTTGGCACACTGCCTTTGTAGGAAGTGTGCTATCCGCTGCTGCCATGTTTTTCATAGATGAGACGTACGCGGCCTCAGCTATTTGTGTGCTAATGATCCTCTTCCTCATCATTCATTACACGAGCCCACCAAAGCATTGGGGCGATGTCTCCCAAAATCTAATTTACCATCAGGTGCGAAAGTACTTGCTGAGACTTAAACCCGAACATATCAAGTTCTGGAGACCTCAGATCATACTTCTAATTAATGACCCCCGACGTCAAACCCGTCTCATTCAGTTCTGCAATTCTCTAAAGAAAGGATCCTTGTACATCTTAGGCCATGTCATAGTTACGGACGATTTCAACTCAGGGATACACGAGGCTAAGCTGCAACAGGCAGCTTGGACTCGATATATCTCGGAGTTTTCAAGAATTAAAGCCTTCGTACAGCTAACGATGTCGCCAACGATCGAATGGGGCGTACGTAATTTAATTCTTTCGGCTGGGTTAGGCGGCATGCGACCTAATATAGCTGTCCTGGGCTTTTATAACATGGACGAGCTGCGAAGATCTAGGCCGCTGGCTCAAATGCCCCAAGTCCCTAGTACTCCTGCCACACCGATAGCAGAAACGAATTCTGGAGCGAAACCCTTGAAACGCTTACGTCGAGACACATCCGCTCGCCTTCTGGAGGGATTCCTCCCAACAGATACCATACGCACAGAGGGAATGATGTCCATTACGAGTTACTTAACTATACTTGAAGATCTCATACTTCGCTTTCGTCTCAATGTCGCTGTGGGTAAAGGATTTCAAGCACTTGAAACTCCGCGTCGAGATGGAAGCAACACGAAAAAGTATATCGACCTCTGGCCCATACAAATGTCAGCTGAAATCACCAACGGTGATCAAAGCATATGGACAACGAATTTTGACACATGTGAGCTCCCCAATACGAAATTAGATGTCATGAAACTAACGACGTCATGGAGATACGTTGATTTTACAACTTGGTTACATCCTACACAGTGTTCCCGCTTGGAAGAAAGCATTTCAACTTCGCGTTTTAGTATTCGTCGAATACGAGAACGAAGTCAAAGAGGAACAAGCAAGAGTAAAGGCCTTGCTAGAGAAATTACGGATTGACGCCACAGTCCAAGTATTCTGGCTGGCTTCGGGCCAACTACAGAGCTACGAAACCATTGTCAATGGCCGTGGGATCGGCTCCGAATTTGGGCATATTGTGAATGAGTTGCTGAAAGATGATGAATGGTGGCAGGAGCTCCAAAAATTGAGGACAGAGGCTCATGATATGACTCGTTCGCAGGAGCTCGCCTCCTTGGAGGAAATGCTCGATATTACAAGACGCAGAAGCAGCTCTGCGTCGAAAACTGATGCTCATAATATAGGTAGTTTACGAAAGAGCCTAGACGTCAATGATCTGTTAGATAGGTCTAGGAAGCCTACAATTTCAGAGATTGCAAAACTAGGCGTCGACTTCGGTATTCGTACTCATCAGCTGAGCTCGTCTACATTTTACGTTCGAACGGAAAACAATACACCTGAATCCAGCGATGATGACGGCGAATCTACAACATCAGAGGATGTGGACTTTAATGATGATGCTAGTCTAGCAAGTGTTGGCGATATCGAAGATTCAACTTCCTCACAGAGGCCTGGCGTACTCGCTTTTGCGGGCCGGAGGAGAAGTAGCAATGGGAATATTCCGCGTGAGGCGGAGCCGCTGAAGAATTTAGAACAATCGAAACCCCAGCGCCGACGAATACGACATTCAACTACAGCGAGTTCGAGTTCATCGGGGTATGGCACGATGGCTCAAATGACACGGCCAACTATAACACCCATGTCCCCCGTCAAGCGAACGCAGAGCTCCAGCGGCCTCCTTAGTGCGACATCAGAAGCAAGCGATACCTCTCCTATGCTACCAAAAACGCCGTCTAGGCCTACCCTTTCGCGCCATTCATCGGCAAGTCGATTTACTAGCAGACCAACGCCTGAGACTACGATGCTAGTACAAGAGGATACGGGTCCAAGGATCATGTTCTCTAAAGAAGGGGAACCACCTCGGGTGAAGCGTCCTGCACTGTCGCGAGCCACCTCAACTGGACGATACTCGAGCCGGCCTGTTCCGGAGCCCAAAGTTGAAAACGACGAAACACTCGAGGCGCGTCTCACGTTCGCTGAGCCAGAATCCAGGGAGTCTGAACCACTACTGAGATCCCGAAGAAGTTCGATATCCAGAAAGGGGCGCAGCTCGGAAGCTCAGCTCAATATACCGGAGTTGCTAGCATCCTACCATCCTGGTCGCCAGCAAGACGAGGAGGTCCGCTCGACGTATTCAACACAGAGTCTTCCTCTTTCATTCAACGATTTGCCAAGTCGGGCTCAACACCTAATTCTCAACGAACTCATGAGGCAACAGAGCAGCGACGCGGCCGTAATATTCACGACTCTTCCGATTCCCAAGGAGGGGACTTGCAAGAGCGAGGAGGCTAGTCTTAGATATCTAACCGATATTGAGGTACTATGTCACGAACTCCCACCAGTCCTCCTAGTACTGAGTAACAATATGACTGTGACAGTCAGTTTGTGATATACGATATCTAGAGAAATATTGGTCATGTACAACAAAAGAAATTGCAATGCGACGGCGTTTTTGGATATATCAATGAAATATTATGTGGCTGATGAGAAATGGAACGACTTTACACTTACAGTATGTATGACTCGATCATACTACCATCAATGTCTCCGTACAGTCAGGTTGCGCGGGCGGCTCCCATTGAAAATATCTATTGAAGTATAATCTGCTGCCAAGGCACGGATTCGATAAGATGGAATACCGAGTTCGACATTGTGATGGAAGGCAATCCGTTCTTCCAATCCATAGTTCTCGGCTACCCATACTTGCTAGGTCTTAGTAATGAGGAGCGCACAATAGTGGCCCGTTTCTTTGCTTGGCAATTATTGTCTAACTTAACAAAGGATGACACGGTAATAGTACAGTACTGTTGGTAAGGATAAATCTTTTTATCTTGACTCAAGGAACACTACTACTAACCAATATCTTAGCTGACTTCCAGATTCTGTTGCATGTTATACCTGAGTCATGTACAGGTGAACTACTCGACTAACACATGCCCTAGGACATGTTCAGCCCTCAAGTCTCTTTTTGTTCCATTGTAGCACTTAGTCATGCTAAGTCGTTCGAAACCCACGACGGCAGGCTCTGTTATGCGCCATATTTACGCTACCCTTTAACGGCCGTATGTCATTGACTATTGGGTATGTAAACAATGATCTTCGAACTAAATCACAATGTTCTGGTCAAGGAGACCGACAAAGAACAAAGCCTCGTTGTCATTCCCACGTGGTTCACAACGATACAATAATAATCAGGCAATACGAAAACCTGGACTATGACGAAGGAGAAAGTCATATGTTCAACTTGAGTCAAAGAACTCAGCTGACAAAAAAAAATGCCATCATTAATGACTTGTAGGTCGTACCCTCGGTGCATAGTCACCAAGTCCTGGAATACTTTTCATTTTTTTACTATAGATCATGATTTTATACCCATTTATATATATTATATTTCATATAGCAAAGCGATACCTTGTATTTAATTGAATTTTCTAGTTGGCCAATACAGGGAGGAATTCAGAATAACTGGCAGAATAGAGGGAAGTAGACAGCAAATGGTACATGAGGATCATCACCACCGAAGCACCGGCTCATTCGGTCGGGAGGGCTCAAACGCCACCAGACAACATAGCAGCGGTTCTACCAATAACGGAAGTGTCCTTTCGAGGGTTCTGGGAAGTTTTCGGCACAAGCATCAAGAGGATAAGAAGACATCATCACAGTCTAAGGGCCAAAAAGAGGATTGGATCGCCAACTACAAACGTACTCACCATCCGGACCGGCCGCTAGTCGATAAACGGACCCGAACGATATTACCAGACGATGAATATGTTGCCAAACTTGAGCGGATGCAGGAGCGCAATGAAAGGTATTACGGATTGAATGACCGAAGTAGAGACCCAATGCTACCTCCCCTACAGACCACCGTACCCAACTTCAGCTATTCATCCACAGGTCCCAAGGGGACGAAATGGAGCCCCCTAAGCCCGGGCTTTTCGAGAAGGGGATGGCAGTCCGTCGACGGAGCGTTGCCGAACACTAGGGACCGAACCCTAAGATCACCTGGCTCGCCCAAGACTATACCGTCTATACTGTCATGCCCTGAGGGCGATCTAGATCGCGGCCGCATCGTCAGACATATCGCGCGTACCCGGCCGCAGTATCTGCTGCCGAAGAAGGTGTACGACGGAGACGAATCTAGCGCGGAAAACAGCCCCCGAGAATCCCTACCTCATAAGAGCAAGAGATCCTCGCTCGACTTCTTTGCACCAGAGACACTCCATCACGAGCCACGTTCGCCGACCCCGGACGATGCCGACTGCTCGTCGTCGCCCAGTCTAACCCGAGATTCCTCGTCCGCCTCATCAACTAGATCGCAGGAGCTTGGCAGCCCAGTGACGCCCGTAGATCAGACCAGCAATCGCGACTTCACGTCTCAGGAACCACCAAGAACATGTCCCTGGCCGGGATGCAACGCGATCCTCGTAACGGAGCAGGAAAAAACAGACAATATCTGCGCGAGCTGCCATGAAGCGCTGTACCCGCGCGAAAGCGCCTTCTTCGGTCCGAACGAGCGACCCAAGTCCCCGATCGACGATGCCCATATGGAGGCTCTGCACGCTCTCCTTGGCACCAAGGGCGACGTCGCCAAGGACGCGCAAGCGGACGAGATCCGTGGGCGGACCGCGCGGCTTGTTAGTAGTAAATTTAACATGCACGGGTTCAAGCTGCAGCCTGCGCCGCCGGGTAAGAATCGTCGGAACGACGCGAGTCAGGTCGATGTCGCGAAACAGATGTCCCGGAGTCCGCTGGGTCGCGGCGAACACATCGGGTTCCAGGACGCTAGGTGGTATCCGTCGCCGCAGCTGCAGAAGATACCCAATACCAAACCTAATCCCAAGCCTAAGCCCAAGACGGCCGAAGAGCCAAGCGGAGAAGAGTCGGGATCACAGCGCACAGGATTATCCCAGGATAGCGACGATTACGACTCCGATTCCTGGACAACAAACCCGCGCACCACCGCAAGCAACAGCGACGACGAGAGCGCCTCGCCTCACCACAAGCCAAAGGCAAAGAACAAAAACATCAACACAATATCTCACATAGCTTCCACCGGTCGCAACGCAAAACGCGCGAACAAAGAAAAACCCGATCCGCAACCGCAACCAGCACGCCGAGAACAACCTTCTCGAGACACGGTTCTCTACAGGGAAATCGAGGAGATAATCGACTGCTACATCACGGTTGACGACATGGACGCGGAGGAAAACGAGCGGCGGAAGGCGGACGCTATAGCCTCGTATTACGAAAAGTACGACAAGGAGCCGGAAGCCGTTGCGATGAGGAGGAAGGGGTTCTTCTAAGCTGGATGCTTTAGATACCTACCTAGTTACCTAGAAATAATAGATGAATGACAAGCAACGTGCAATGATCCATAGAAGGTATAGATAATTTACCGGGAATACGAGTAAAATAATTGCAATAGTTATTGCAGTATCATTCCACGACGACTAAGCCTAGTCGACCAACTTATGTATCACCATGCGAATATAAAAGACCAGGAGAATATTGACAGAATATTATGATTGACAACCCTAACCCTTATGACATCCCTTGTATGACCGTAGAAGAAGAAGGAAAACTATCATTTGTAAAGCAAAAAGCAAGAAGTAACCCCCTTTTCATGCCGTCCCATTGCGGGAGATTGCAAAACCCTATGGGTATTCCTAACGCCTTGTCTCCTCTGCCGACGCCGTGCTATGCAATAAGGTTTTATGTCAAGAGAAACGGGAAATTAGTGCTTGCGGCCGCCTCGGTTGCCCTTGGCGACTCGTCGGCCGCCGGGTCCCTTCGTGACGGGGACGGCGTGTCCCTTCTTCGCAGGGCGTGAGCCCTCGGCAATGGACTCGCCCTGAGCGGCTTGAGAAGCAGAAGCCTGGGCAACAGGAGTCTGGCCTTGAGCAGCCTTCGGAGCAGCCTGCTTCTGGATGTTCGCCTTGACCTGACCATCCTTCATCACCACATCGCCGTCCTCATCCTCCGCACCGCTCGCAACGGGACCTACATTCGAGGCCTACTCGATCTCGGTCGCCGTGCCGTCGCGCCTGTACACGCGTCGATATATTAGTCGCCGTCCAGAAACCATACACCAGGAAGAGGAAAAGACGGGGGCATGGAAACAGGGGTTTAAACTTACGGGATCAAAGGACGACCATCATCCTCCATCGCCTGGCGGACGTCCTCGGGGAGGGTGCCGTTGACCTTGACGGCGTAGGTGCCGGGGACGAGCTCTTGGATGCGCTGCCACTTGGCGACCCAGGAAGACTGCGGCTTGAAGACGGCCATGGTGCCCTCGAACTGGGACGACGTGCACGTCTCGATGGCTTCGGGTGAGCCCTTCAGGTCGAGGAAGGGGCAGTTGGGACAGCCGTCTGCGCGGAAGTGCTGTTTGAGTGTTGTTAGCTAAGGCTGTTGAAGCTTGATATGGAATGGGTATGAGGAAGAGAAGGGATAGAAGGGGATGAGAGCAAGCTATAAGGGAAGAGCGCGTAAAGATAGGCGGACTAGGAAGATCAAGGAAAGCGAAGCGAATGAGAAGGTAAACTTACTGCCTGGGTCATGACGATGCTGCAGACCATGCATGCGCGGGCATAGCGCCACTGGCCGGCGGGAATGTGCATGCGCGCCATGTTGATACTGTCCTTGGACGCCATGTCGTCAGGGGAATCGTTCGTCTCGTGGTGGTCGTAGTCGGAAGGGCTAGTGATAGAACCTGGGTCAGGGGAAGATGAGGACTCGAGTGTAGTGAATTGGGTGTTGTAGATGAGAAGGTTGAGATCAGCCTCAACTGAAGAGCCCTGCGCGCCAGACATGATGGCAGTAATTCAATTATCCGCTTGTGCAGTCTGTAGTTCGGTTTGTTGCAAGACCAAGTTTCAAGATTCGGATTGTTGCAAGTTGTATGGAATTAAGCGAGTTTCTGTTGTGGGGGTCACGTTTAAATGCACAGAGATTCATTAATGCGGGGCACGCACAATCAGTCAGGGCAGACCCCGCACTAGTACCGTATCGGGGTGCATATGCATCACACACGTTTTAATAAATAATTCTTTTTGATCCAAGCGCGTGATTGGCTGTAAATTCATTTACTGATGTGGCCTGTGCACCACCTTATTCGAGTAACTGCCGTACAATAGTATTCATCAAAATCAAGTAGACATTTATTATAAATATCACTAGCATGATAATATCACAAATCACATCGACTCCTTATTGATTCACAGGCCATCATGACCGAACCGATGGATATATCAATGGCAGCAAGCACTTCTGGTGCAGCCAAAGTGAAAAAATCTCACGAACTAGTCACGGCCACAATCAGGGCGCCACGCTTTTCCTATGCACATCTCGAGGTTTTCACTAATTCAGCCGATGCTGTTGAATTGGATGCCCTCCAAGTACGGTCCTACTGTACATCTGCCTTGAAGCAGTTCCTAGGGGCTACAGGTGTCGGAATCCCTTTAGACATTCTTAAGGTGGAAGGGAAGGACTGTTGGTTGAGAATGCCACGAGATGATCTAGGGGCATTTTCCGCCGCCATTACAGCTTGGCAAGGCACTTATCAGGACGGGATTCACTCTTCACTTCGAATACGAGGATGCTCTGACTGGCTTGGGGCCTTGGTGGGCAGAGATGGAGAAGACAAGCTCTGGACTGGCTAAAGCTGAAAATCACGACCAGACTGTTCCAGACGTTTAAGAAGCGAAGCAATTCTAGAATTTCATTTTTCATTGGTACCGCCAGTATGGTATAAATCCCATTTCCATTTCCTCTCCTGTATCCCCGCAACGCCAATGCTTCCGTGACGATGAAGTGCCACATATGCAAGAATGCCATGTTATGCCACCATTCGATGCAAGATCAACATGTGGAAACATGATATATAAAAACACCCTTTACATCATCGACATGAGCGAGTTATTGGCATATGCCTGAGAGCGGTTAGCTAATGTTGTCCATCTTCTAGCACGAATAGAGAACCTACCATTGGCCGAACCGGCGGATGAGGGACGGCGTCGAATTGGTGGAACTTGAGCTTGTAATCAGGCCCAATGTTGATGTACGCGCCTCGGTTCTCAGTCTGATCGCAATACTTCGGTGCAGAGAAGACTTGAGATGGTTAGCAGAGAAATATTGACCTCGTGGTTCTCGGAAACGACTCACCCGTAATGCACTTTCCGTCGTGCTCCTCCTCGTAACCTTCCATACGGACCTCGTGACTTCGGATGATAGCATCCAAGCCGTTCTTCTCGCAGAATCGCTTCGTCACGTCCGGCCCGAACTGCATACCTACGCCTCTCTTGCTGGGACCTCGTCCAGGGGTTTTCTGGGGGTCTGTCCACAGCATCTCCATCATTAGGCCGGATTGGCCTGGTTGCCGCTGGGAATGTCGATCCACCTTTCGAATGTCATCCAGAGTGATGTTGTCGTCTGAAAATAGACCACCATGTAAGACGAGATACTTGGAACCGATGAGCGTCGCCAGCGGCAATGCGGAAAAGCTCTCAGAGAACAGCTTGAAAACCCTAGATCCAGTTAGAATTTGAAAACAATTTTCCAAGGAAATCGAAGACATACCGTTCGTTGTACTTGGCCCTGCATTCTCCTTCGAATCCATAAACCTTGTTCATGTCATCGGTTTCGTGATTACCTCGGTTCAGGAACATGCCATTGGGGCGTAGCCACTTGTAGGCATACAATAACAGAGCGATTTCCGTCGACCAAGAACCTCGGTCTACGAAGTCTCCGTTGAATAGGTACCAGTGTTTCTCTGACGGCCGGCCGTTTAATCTGAAGAGCTCCATCAAGTCGAAATACTGACCTATTATAAGGTTAGCTCTATTCAGTATGCGCAACGTCATGAGACCTACCATGGGTGTCACCGCAGACCGTGAGCGTGACATCTTCCGGAATCTTCACCTCCACCATCGTCGGCTCGTCATATACGATCTTTTTAACCGCAATAATGATCTTGTAGACGTATTTCTTGTGGATTTTCTTTCCATTCTTAAATCTCTCGATCATGTCGTCAATAAACTCCTGGGTCATCTCGTCCTTGAGTTCAACACCATCGTAGTCCGGTTCGATAGCAATCGAATCAACGTCAAGACCTTCGGCTGCGGACGGCTCTTCTCCAACCTCGATAGCGGCATAGAAGTTCAGTTGTCGCACAATCTTCTGACACTCGGCGAGCTTGAGCTTGGCATCTTTGTTTGCCGGATCAAGCTCAACACACTTCTTAAAATCCTTCACTGCATCTTTGGGCTTGAGAATAGCGGCGTAGGAAACAGCGCGACGGAAGTAGGCCTAGTTTCAGCCTGGTCAGCACCTAAGTCAAGAAAAGTCGCTCGAATTCGGGGGGTAATGTACCTTGACCATCTTCGGGTTTAGTTCGATCGCCTTGGTAGCATCGGCAATGGCATATCCGAAGGCTTCCGACTTGATATGCGCCTAGGATTCGAGTTAAGGTCAGTCACGCGAGCGTTCGAATTTAGACGAGGAAGTAATACAAACCTGGGCCCTGTTTGTGTAATACGTCGGCTCCTTGTCGTTAAGCTCGATTGCCTTCGTATAGAGCTCTATGGCCTTTGGCCAGTCGTGAGCTGCGAAAGCTTTGTTTCCCTCATTCTTGAATGCCGTCGCCTGCTCTATAGCAGACGCCATTGTGGACGGCTTACGTGAAGGCGACAACGGGCGGGGTTAGTTAACAATGCTTCGATATGGTTTAACGAGATAAATCAGGCACTTTGAAGGAATTGTAACATAAATGAATACAAGGGAATAATATTTATGAAGTACCAAAGTCAAAACGACTAAGGCGCGCCTGAAGATGAGCTCCAAAGTGTAAGTTGTAGTTACTCAAAACGGCCTCGAGTGCGGCGTACTTTTTCGAGGAAAAGGCGTTGGTCGGTACTCGGAGCTTGCAAAGTTCAGGATGGAGGGGCGAGCGGTGTGGGGTTCTTAATGCTTCTACTCACAACTAGAAAGGTCAAGTGGGGCAACCTGCAAGTGATCAATAAAGTTGAAGCACTCGACCTTATCGAGTATTCCGTTCCTTGCATGACGCCGATAAGATAAGGCTCCATTTAATTCACGGTAGTGGGGTGTCTCCCAAATCCCACTCATCAGAATATGAATAATTCATGATTATCGCCATTGGACGCTTTATCCAATATTACTTCGAGTTATTGGAGTGTATACTGTTCCGAAGTAACCCTTTACGCACATTTATACCAAATGCCAGTTGACACACCTTCATCAGCTTGAAAAGCTTTGCATATATGGTACTTGAAGTAACAGTACCGAGCTTCAAGCATTACTAAATAACCAACACAATACTATTTTCCTTTCTTATTACCTATGAAGTTTAAGACTATTACAAGCTACAGGTGAAAAGAGCGTATAATGTCTGAAGAACTTCGGGATGAGGTCGAGGCTATCAACTCGATCTATGGCGATGGTTGCCTAGTTCCTACGAACGACACCAATGTGTACATTCTACAACCGCCTGGAGAGTCATCATCGCTCCGTATCGAGTTTCCCCATACTTATCCCGCCGTTCCTCCCGTTGTTCTGGGTACTAATAGTACTGGTGAGCATGGGAAACGTGGTGATGCTGCTCGGGAGTTATCTTTATTCTGCCAAGCGTTGAGCACGGTCTACGAACCAGGGGCTGTCTGTCTTTTCGATGCAATAGAAGAGCTAAGCCGGCTTCTAGAGTCTTCAGCTCCCCCAGAACCCCAAGATGAAGACACGACCCCTGAAAAGGCTGCAGATGTTTCACCTACTAGTAAAGCCACAGTGGATGCCAGGGAGCTCAATATACCGGAGCCCCCCTGGGTCATATCAGACCCTTTCGTTGAGCTAAAATCGACTTTTGTCGCCCGGTGCGCCCCTGTCTCATCAACTGAACAAGCTGAAGCATTTGTTCAGCACCTTCTATCCACTGACAAGAAAGTCCGAACTGCCACGCACAATATTACGGCTTGGCGTATTAAGGGACCCAATAACACTACATTTCAGGATTGTAATGACGATGGCGAGACCGCTGCCGGAGGGCGGTTGTTGCATCTCATGCAGCTGATGGACCTCTGGAACGTGATGGTAATCGTTACACGGTGGTACGGCGGGCATAAGCTTGGGCCTCGACGTTTTGCTCTAATCAACCAAACTGCAAGGGATGCGTTTGTTAAAGCTGGCTTGGTTTCTGAGAATCAGAACAAAAAGAAAGGCTCGGGGAAGAGTTAAGGACATATATGACAGTGCTAATTATATCACATGTCGCACTGTAGCCGCCGAGATCCCTCGGCTCCCCGCGCTCTCTTGAATGGGTACCCAGGGACGACCGGGATTCTTAATATGCGGCGCAAAATATTCCATCAACACCAAGCTTTACAAGCCCAACTCTAGACAAGCTAAGGCCTCGTTTGGCGCCTTAAGGATAATTTTCAAATTCTGAAAATCCAATGCCTATGTAGTGGAGGATATCGCATACAAATACTTTAGACTATAAACGCCTTAGCTCTAAGAGATGGTCGGACCACCACCGCTTCAGGGGCTAAAGGTCCTTGAATTTGCTGGACTCGCACCTGGTAAGCTACCTAGGTATACACCAATGAAGACTTATAGCAACAATTTGCTCATATACAATTAGGACCTTTTGCTGGCTTGCTTCTTGCGGATGCCGGCGCCAAGGTACTGCGCATTGATCGTTATACACCTGGCGTCCCAGCACCGACGCCCGACATGCTTACAAGGCACAAGTCCTCCATAGCAGTCGATCTGAAGTCACCAGATGGCGTCAGACTTATTAAAAATTTAGCGAAGAAAGCGGATATAATAATCGATCCGTTCCGTCCGGGCGTATTGGAAAAGCTCGGCCTTGGCCCGGAGATCTTGTGCGCCATCAATCCTCGCCTAATCTACGGCCGTATGACGGGCTTCCGTCGAGACGGCCGCTATGCATCAATGGCTGGCCATGATATTAACTACCTCGCTGTATCTGGGGTGCTGTCACTACTGGGTAGGAGTGACGAGAAGCCACATCCGCCCATCAACATTTTGGCAGATTTTGCAGGTGGAGGTGCTACACTATTTCAAGGCATTCTACTCGCCGTCATATCAAGAGAGAAAACTGGAAAGGGCCAAATTGTCGAGGCAAACATGGTAGATGGTGCCGGCTACTTGGCTACTTTCCCTCGACAAATTCTGAAAACACCGGCTGGCGACCACCCGCGTGGCGAGAATTTGCTAGATGGAGGGTGTCCATACTACGACACGTATGAAACAAAGGATGGAAAGTACATGGCAGTGGGCGCTTTAGAGCCACAATTTTATGCTGCTCTGATCAAAGGTCTAGGGTTGGGTAACCAGAACTGGGAAAAGCAGCGGCTTGATCGGGAAACATGGCCGGAAATGAAACGGAAATTTGAAGAAATTTTCAAGTCGAGGGCACGTTCAGAGTGGGAAAAGGTGTTCGACGGGACCGACGCTTGCTGTACCCCCGTACTAGAATATTCCGAACTAGAGACGGACGCAGGCCGTGAGGGTGACCAACGTCCGGCAGTAACCCTGCGCGAAACGCCCTGTTTAGCAATTAGTGAGAAAGCTACCGATCCCAGCGTCCACGGCCAGGGATCCGGGGTTCCCGGGGGAGGCTACGTTGGCCAACCTCTCTCTCCGGGCGAAGGAGGCGAGGACGCTTTGAGCAATTGGTTTGGTTGGACGAAAGGGAAGGACTTTTATATCGAAAATGGAGGCGTCGTGTTGACGCCTAAGTCGAAGATTTAGGCTGCAGTGCCAGAAGAACAAGTCTAGGCCGAAGTCTAAGCTGTTTCAACACCAACGACGACAAACGCACTTTTTAACGCCCGTTCTTTTCCACTCGCCGAGGTCCTTTCTAACCGAGCCATAGCCATCCAAAACATGACCCAAGAGCCTCATCAGCTCCCAACCAAGCCGGTACAGAAATCTAGCGCTTTACACATATCGACATCTTCCGGCCATCTCTTATGAATTGGTCCGTTTACTTGACTCTTGTCTAGAGGCCAATCTAGCGAGGAACTAATTTCATGACAACAAGTATAAGCTCATCTGATTCAGGAGAAGTTCCGCAGAGGACAAGAATCTCACCTTAAAGAGGGCCAAGATTGTGTGGACATTCAATATCAATTTTAAACAAATTTCAGGCCGTCTTGGATGGGCTTGGTGGCGGCGGAGGCGGAGGGGACGGGGGGTCACTTCTTGATTTATCTCCCATATTGGTGAGAGGCTTAGCTACACAGAGCGAGGAGAAAGAATAAGATGGATATAATCGGAGTATCTTTTGAGAGGGGAACTTCTTCGATGCCTCGATCCAATGATCGGATTCCTCAAAGTCCGCACCCTAAATCGAACGTGTATGAATGGCGTTGGCGTGTGATCTGGGAGCTTACGGAGCTCCAAGGGAAGACCGGCGAGGAGAGGACGAGTCGCGGTATGTATACATATAGCTCCCAGCCTCTAGTCAGCCAAAGCGGCCAGCACATTCATTCCACAACACCACATTTTTATTTTTTTCCAAATCAAAATCGCACCACTCTCTCATCTTGTGTCACCGCTTCGAATACACGGTCTATGTATATGACTCGTCATCTGCGCGTAAGTATTCATACTTGGGTGGCCCTGTATTTTTATTTTTAATTTTATCTGTTTTTAAGATAGCTGCTGTAGGTAGCTGTAGCTAAGTAGGTAGGTACAGGATGTAGCTATCCCACACCCGGTTTTCTTATGTAAAGGGAAAAGGAAAAGGAAAAACGAGCCGCAGCTTGACCGCCATCTCTCTTCCACCCGACATCCATGCTCTCGCAGCGAGTCCTTTTTTTCCCCTTGTTCTCAATTTTTTTCCTTCAGGGGTTAGCAATTACCGGGTTATTTATGTCGTGGTGCTCGGTGTGCGTCTCTGGTATTCGTACAGCTTGTGCTTACACATAGCTTTCCCCAGTTAGTATCATGGATGTACCCGTACCTACATACATCCATACATACATGGCTTACCAGGTACATATATGCGCGGCCCCCAAGACAACGCCCACGGCCCGCCTATTCCCACTACGGACAACCTCCCCTTCTTTCTCACCGTACTCGACTTCCAATCACGTCGGTACCCGAACCAAACTCGTGGTACCCACGGGCTACGGCATGAACCGTCTTTTCCGGTTCGAGCTGGGCCTGCGGTTTAAGTGGCGTCTTAATACGCACTTTAGCTACCACCCTGACCTACCTTACCTAGCTCCCTACCTACCTAGGTACATATCCTACATACCCTACATGCATACCGACCTACCCATACCTAAGGTAAGGAACAGGGTGGGCTAGACCGAGACCGAAAGCCCCCTTTTCCCCCATCCTATCCCATCCCATCTCTTCCTTCATCCAGCCTTCCCCTTTTCCTCTTCCGTTTGTCCCCCCCTTCACCCCGGAACAAACCCCCAACTTCAATTCAAACCTTGTTCTTAAAAGACCCTTAAAATAGCCCCTTCCCCCCGTCAGATCTCAGACATCTTATCTCTGTCAGCTATCCCCTACATGATGCATCCGGGCCGCAACAGGCGAACCGCGATTCCGGCAACCAGGCACTAGGGCGGCGAGCAAGGTCCCCAGGAGGAGAAGAGTGAGCGGGCGGGCGTGCGGGATGAGGCTTTCTGGTCCGGTAGGGCGTGGAATGGCATGGCATGGCATGGCACGCCAGACACATCAGATATCACATCAGGTCACCTCGCAAAGCAGTCATCTAGCCTGCCAGCCTGCCTATCCCACGTATCTACTTTCTACTTTCTACTGCCCCTACTTCCCTGCCTACTTTCCCTAGGGAGCTCCCCAGTTGCTGTTCCCGGAGCCGTCTCCTCTGGGCCCCATTCCGCGATAATTCGCGCGCGGGTCGGGTATCTCGTTCCGGCGGTCGAAAGGGGAGGACTACTAGGCTACTAGGTTTGAGAAGCGGTAAGCGGTGACTCGGTGTTACCGAGCACGAAGTTTTCCTTCCTTCCAAGGTTTTTGTTTGGCGACTCCTTGTTTTTCGGACGATGTTGAGGGGGGGGGCCAAGTAGAAGCTATAGTTTCAGGATTCAAGAAGGTGAACCATGACAGCTTGCCTCGTCGGTGAAGACAATCCCGGACGATATATCAAGGACTATATTTCTCAATATTTCTCATCCGGGATCTCGATTGGCAACCACATTCGTATATGCTCACCAAGTATATCATGACTATCACGTAACTAGATCGGAAAGATGGATACTATCAAATATCACGTAGCCCCAAAAAGCGCCGACGAAAATTTTTCAATCAAGGCAATTTTCTCATCTTAGGTACATTAACTCATTCCGTATTTCATGGCATTAATGCCATTTCTCATCTAACGTCGATATGTCTAAAGGGGGTTTGGGGGTATGACGGGGACTAACAGAAGTTCCTTAAAATGGATGAAAAGGGGGGGTTCCATGGCGTACTCAACAAGGACCCAATCCTACTACCAAAAAAATGCTTCACGCTCCAGCGACTGTTCGTTAAATTTCGTCTTCATCTTCGCTTGGCGCCGTAGCTGTTCTAACCATCCGACCAGAAGTAGGTAAATAATTCCTGCGGTTGACACTTATCCGGTACATCACTGAACTTGGCTGACGATCTCGCTGGCCTTACCAAGTGACTCAACCATTTGCTGGCACTCCTTTCGTCGACGGATAGTGTAGTCGCTCTCCTTTAGTAGATCATCCAGGACTTCATTTCGGTACATGTTCTCCAATAGCTCTCGTTGCATCTCATCCTTTGTAAACCTAGTACGTAATTAGTATTTTGTCTACGTACACGGCTAGTGAATGTACTTACTGGACAAGGTTTAGCATAATAGCCTTGGGGACCATATCGATCATCGTTCTCTTGACAATATTGAAGTACGATGCAATGAGCAGCTCTGTACAAATTTGTTAGTATAATCGCCTGTGATGCAATTCTCTTTGTCAAACTTACTGATGACTTCAACTTCAATATTTTCTCTCTCAGAGAGAGTTCCAGAAGCCTTTAGCGTTGGCGGAGGGGCCTCCATGGCAGCAGCCTTCTTCTTGTTCTTGGCGGCGAAGAAGCTTCCGAAAAAGCCCGTGTTGTTGTCCAGGTTGCTATCCAGTGAGGGACTAGCAGCACGAGCTGGAGTAGCCGAGGCTGGCAGAGGCTTTCCAGTCTTGGGGTCAACCTGAACAGGCTTAGCTCCATTATACCGCTCGTTCACTATAGCCATTGCTCGATGACCATTAAGGAAGTCGGGATGAGCTGTGTTGATGTAACAAGCCTCCATGGCAACAAGATCCCGGACAAGCTTGTTGGTAGGTTCCATAGCCTTCTTGAAAAATGAAATAACTACGTTGTGGAACTTCTCCTTAAGCTGCGGGTATCTCCTGTATAGCGCTTTGCTCAAAAGTTGAGTCAAGATCCGCACTAACTCATCATAGACGAGCGAGACACACTTGAGACTAGGATCCTCAAGTCGCTTAATCTGCTGCTTGACGATCACTTCAAAAGCGGTTGTGCCAACAAAAAGTGCCGGGGAGGAACCGGAAGAGTTGTACAGAATCGTTCTAATATCGACATCTTTGACAACATCGAAAGGATCGACCGCCTTGACACCGTTGGAATACAACTCGTGAAAAACAAAGCTAATTCGGGCACCACCAGAAAGCTCCGTGCTGGACAATTCGCCATTGTTGCCATCCAAAACAGTTCGCCACTCGTTTGTGAACTCGGTGATGATGTTTAGAATGATGTTCGCGCTGTTGCCCAACATCGACGGACCTAGGCTTTCGAGTTCGGCGGAGTACTTTTGCAGTGAGCTGGAGATCCTCGCCTTGATATCCGGCAAAGTCTGCTTAATGTGCATCATCAATATCAGATTCAGTTTTCTTGCCAAGTACGGAGTACCGCAGTACGAGCTCTTATTTCGGTAAGCCTTGTGGTTCTCGAAGAAGTTCTTCTCCGCCTCGAGGGATGCTGAAATAGGCTTCTTGTTGTCGATATCCCGTTGTCCTCTGTTGACAACAGGCACATATCCAAGCCGAAGAGGAATAATGCGGCCAGCAAGAATATCAACGACGTCTGTACCCTCGTCCATCAAATCTACCTTGGTCAAAACACCAATGGTTCTCTGTCCTTCCGGGTCTACCTCTCTGGCAAGTTTGAGACCATCCGAGTTTGCCAAATCGATGTTCGCAGAGGTGACGGCTAAGATGATGGCATTCGACTTTTGGATATATTTGAGAACCATGTCCTTGATTTGCCGCTCGATATCTCTTGGTTGATCTCCAACGGGTACTTTCGTCAGACCGGGGAGATCGACCAACGTGAGGGTCAGGACGTTGGGGGAGTAGATTCGTAGGTTGATGGGCGCGGGAGAGATACCAGCGTTGCGACCGACCTTCGCCTCTGTCTCTCTGCTGATCTCATCTCGGATTTTGTTAAAGTCGTAGAACTTTTGCCCCGGGATGTGCAAGAACTCTCCCCACTCATCTGGGTTGGCTGCCTTATCTGTAGCACTCGAGGCTTCTTCCTTAACTCCATTCGTGTGCGTCGTCGCGGGTCGGTTGATAAGCTGCAGAATGAGTGGTCGTCTCGTTACGATACCGGATCCTCGAGGTAAGCTGTTCGGGAAGGCTCGTTAGCCTAGATGATGTAAGAACATTGGGGAGGGACGACATACAAGTCTCGGCCGACGATATTCTCCAACACGGAACTCTTTCCACTAGACTGACTACCAACGACGACTATTTGGGGCAGGTCGATAGGGTTGTTGACACCGACGGTGGTGAAGACATCTTGAAGTCTGTTTACGAGTCTATAGTTCGGGGGTTAGTAAAGGGGGTTGTGCGCACAAAGTAATATGTGGATTGAGCACACGTACTTGATGAGAGCGGGATCTGAGATACCTCCCGGTGTGCTCAGCGAATCAGTCATCTTCAGTCGGTGGTGGTTGAGTACACTCTGGATGTCGAAATATGTGTTCACAAGCTATACTCTTTAGGCGTTTGACCAAGCGGTCACTAGTCGGAGGGGGGGATAACGGGTTTCAAAAAGGTTAGGTTCGGTTATTCGTTCGTCCAAAAAGATGAACCGAAGTTTTCTAAACTTCTATTCCGGGCTCGAGGAAAACGAAGAAAATATCGTAGCTGTATTAATCACAGGTGAACGCAGTCCACGTGTGTTTGTAGAATAGTATGGAAATGTCGTCTTGGGAGTTTAGGGGAATAATTTGGGTTAGGGAACATTTATCAAGTCGCCAGGCGCAACGCGGGTGGCACTTGACGACCTTACAAGTACGTAGGTACCTTACGTAGCAATGGACTCGCCTAGTCTTATCACTTATCCCTATTGAGCCACAGGTGGCATGTGACTAAGCGTGGCCTCCCCCTAATACCGGTATGCATTTGAGCCTAGTCATTTTTGGCCCGTGCGTCTTGCAGATAGAGTTGGCCACACTGCCACATCAGCCACCTCTACAAAAATCCGACGAATATAACTTCGCGATTGACTTCAGTATTATGCTGCCTAAATAAGTATGCGTCAGCTTCAAGACAAGATGACGACGACAAATTCATTCATGTTTAAACACTAAATAAAATATAATGTTGATGCCTGTATTGCTCACGAATGAAAGGATAAACTACATGATATCACGGAGGCCACCTTACTGAATATCACGAAGCAAAGTAGGCACAATATAGTAAATATTTACGTATTTGTATGACTTGCTTGCATTGCCAGAGGACCAGGTCCAACTGCTCCTCGGGAGAAAGCAACATCCTTTGCTGCGTTTAATTCGAGGAGGGATGCCTTTAAATAACCCTATGGATATACAATGCCAACCCTCAACTCTTTAAGTCTATCGTATGAATGTTGAAAATAGACGCAACACACCCCACCTCCCAATTGTCTCTGCAGACAGAAGAAATTCTGTGTTATCAGTAAAACGCATGACAATCCACGTCCTCGGAGCGATATCTCTTGTACTTGATCGCCCGGAGACCGCGTTTCGTCGTGAGATTAGAGATAAGAGGCGCCATGCTAACCGTCATCCAAGTACGCCGGGGCCCATGCAAAGTAGTGTACCGCAAAAGCAAAACTTTATTATAACCCATTTACAGCCCGAGTTCAATCCGCACTCCGGTGTGCCTCGCGGTGAGCACGTCGCCAATCGTTGTTGGACCATCTATAGCAAGTTAGTATTTTTTAAGGAAAAAATGATAGAAATACATACATCTTGATCTTGCCATCATCCCCACACGAAGCAAACAGGCAGGGATCAGTCGGACTCCACGATACAGAATTGCAACCAGGGATGTGGCCGTTGAGTTTCTCCACCAGCTGAGCGGTGGCCTTGTGCCAGATATTTATTGAGCCATCTATTAATAGAGTTAGTTAGCTGTAAACCCAAGTATTTACTTAGGAGATGCCTACCCTCGCTTCCACTTATTACAAAGCTCTCGTCGGCACCCCCAAACGCGCTCCTGATCATGTATTTTTCGCTAGTGAAGCCGGTATAGCTTTGAACTGGCTCGCGTCGAAGGAGATCGATAAGTTGCGCAATACCATTATTATGGTTCACTAGTAGATATCGCGAATTTTGGCTGATGCTGACTGAAGTCAATCTGACCTGCAGGTCCATCTGGTACTCTAGTTCGCGTGTGACGAAATTGTAGACATGGATATTAGTCCCACCATCCGATGCCACCAACCAATGGCCATCCGGTGAAATGGCCAAGTCCTCAACTCTGTGAGGAGTATTCCAATCGTACACTTTCTCGCCATGAAGGTTCCATTGAACGAGGCCATGGGTCTTGTCGAGGGCGCCAGTGATAAACGTCTGGCTATCGGTAGCCCATACACAGCTAGTAACTGGTTCTTGGCACCGATCCAGCTTCTGGAGACAAGCACCAGTCTATGTTTGTCAGCGCAAGTTATACCGGGCTTAGAATTTTACGGACTCACCTTGACATCCCATAACCTC
Organism: Hypoxylon sp. PDH2405; assembly: GCA_023628415.1. Lineage (NCBI taxonomy): Eukaryota > Fungi > Ascomycota > Sordariomycetes > Xylariales > Hypoxylaceae > Hypoxylon > Hypoxylon sp. PDH2405. Next base: position 169,000 of record JAMAKT010000052.1, read on the forward strand.
GCGTGGCGATCCTGGCAACAAGTAACGAGCATTGAATCGTCCCAGCTCCAGGCGAGATTACCCACCCCGTCGTCGTGATCCTTAAGGATATGAAGCGGCTCAAAAGACGGAACATCCCAGATAATGACCTGTTTGCCTTGACCACAACTCGCTAATTTTGTTCCATCGTGGGAAAAGACGACTTGCCAGACCTGGTCCTCGTGTTCGTCTAGCTCAAGAACGTTTTCTGTAGGAAATTGTCGTCGGTCGCACACGTGATCTGCATATAAAGACGGCGATACAGCACTGGAGTGCCAGAGACACCTTCCAATTTGATTTGATTTAACCTGATGCAATAGCATGGCTAGACGGTGCTCTGGAAGCATGACTGATGGAGAAATGCATCCTGTAATGGAAAGTTAGCAATACAAATAGCTATGGTCGAGCGTTTGGAGCCCGCTGTTGCACTCACTCGATAATTGGGACAGCAGAATATGCCGAGACTCTCCGAATGCGCCATCCCATTCCGCCTTTGACTTCAAATCTTCCGCCTTCTGGCACATGAGTAGGCTAGATAGGAAGTGAAGCTTCTGTGTGTCTTGATACAAAGGTGTAAGCTCAGTCCTGAGCACTGCGAGAGCGCGGCCCGTTTCCCTTTGCTCTAAGAGTTCCAGGAATTTCTGCTGTCGGATCCAGAATCGCATCATCTGTCTGTCCGCGCCATTTGCTAACACCAATCCGTTGCCATTCTCACTGCCTCGGTCGCCAGAGACGACCGCCCCGGAAAGCAAGTGCTCTGCTTCAGCCCAGTTTCCTTCAAGTATAGCAGTTCTGAAAGCAGCGACCATGGGACTTTCCAGCTCGAACCCGCTCTCCTGGCTTACGCTCTGTGCTGCAGAGTGGTAACCCATGTCCGAGAGTGCCTGTATGAGTAATCTCGTGACTTCTTCGCGGTCATGGCCGAGATAAGTGTCTGATGGCCGTGCTTTAGAGGAGCCATTAACTGCTTTGCTAGTTCCATTAGTAGTAGCCGTCACCGAAGATCGCGGGTGTGATTTGCCATTAGCGTAAGGCCTCGAAGTGCCATTAGAAGATGCTGCCCTATCCGAATCCGCTAACATGGTATTGTCGGCACGCCTGCGTTTTCTTCTGGGGCTGTCTGTAGGGGTGATGTGGGAAGCGGAAGCTTCCGGAAGCTCCGACTGTGAGCCTGCGAGGTCGTTATCGTCGTCTACTGCCCGTTGCCTTCTTCCTAGAATTTGGCGTTGCGCGGGAGACAGGGCGGGTAGGCGTTCTTGAGCCCCGGGTACGACGCCGGAAGCGGACGGCGGAACGTAGTTCGGGAGGTCTGTGGGGGTCGCAGTTGCGGCGGGGGCTGAGAAGACTGTGTTGGAAGGAGGTCGAGGAATTTGCGGCGTGGATGGGTGGTCGGAGGCGGATGGGGTGGATGAAGATTGCTGGGGGGTTTGGTCTGCCACTTCGACTCGCTACTCGTCACCGCGGGCTGGGAACACCCGCAGTCTAGAACGGATAGAAGATGCAGTTTATCCGCCTAAGTGAAATGGTTATAATGAATTATAGCTGGAGAATACCCTGACGTAGGTATGTTGCTCGATACGTGTGCGCGGGGCCGGCGGTCCTAGTTGTGAACTTAAGAAGGGAAGTAGTAACGGTTGGGAGGCGACGTTGGTATTAAGCTTGGATGACAGCTTTCGGTATGGATGGCCTATTGAGATGGCTGACCTCATGTCAGGTGGGCCGTAAGGTTAACGCTGAACCTAAGCTGCTAGCTGCTAGGTAATAAACAGGTCGGCACTTGGAATTTTCGGAAGAGTAGAGAGTATCCCAAGTTAGCAATGTCAACTGATTTGATCTCTCTACGTCGTCTAATCACATATATGACGTGTGACTAGGTAAGACTAGGTAGGCTCTAGAGGGTAACGACACGAGTCTAGCTTGATGGACTGTGCGCAGCGAGGTCGAGGGAAAACAATACGAAGCTTGATATGGAAATCCGAAAGAGGTCTTGGTCGAAGTTTACCATTTGATACTGGAAGAGTGTAGGTAGGTACATACGTCGTAGTAAGGTACGTGTGTGGCAATCCATACATGTATGTTGGGTGAATGAATTGGATGTATGTAGAGGGAACGCAGACGGCGCATCCCAAGTGGATGCATTAGTATCGACGGCTTACATTAATCCCGTAGGTACATACCTTGCACACGTAGGTTGCATGTGTGGGTCCCCATTGCTGCATGTATCATTGTATGTACTGTATTGTGCCTAGCTGATAAGATATCACGCATTACAGCTCAAAGGTAGGAGCGCTGCGTTAAGAGACGGAACGTATGATTGGCTTTGGAGACTCGCTAGAGTGGCACCTATCGTTTTAGGTCCCTGCCTTCATAGTCTGCATGCACATAAGTGTAACGCCATCCGCTACGAAGTTATTGTCATTTACATTAAATCTAATGCATGCCCAAGTCGAGACCGTTAATATCAATTACCTACACATGATAGAAGATGTCACAGAAGATATATATTGGATAAATTTGTCAGACCTCCATGCATGGTAATCCGTGCCTACGGTTTCTAACTCGTGTACTTGTACTCGATCCATACATATTCTAGCACCTACATTCGAAGGTAAGCACATGAGATACAGGCATCCAAGGTCAAACAGCAGCTACTGTACGGTACTACCGAGCTTACGAGGGGTAACCTCAGCGATAACGATAGGTAACTAGACCCTCCCACTGTCCCGAATTCTCCCCACACGCAATGCTGGATGCTAATGACTACACGTATCTACCTGATGTAGGAGGCGTTTTGTTGGAGCTGCAAAAGAGATTCGGATATTTGCAGGAACAGCTGACTGATTTGCAAGATATGCATATGCCCTTTTCCCTTTGAGCCTAACTATTTCCGGGATTTTATGTATTGTGCAATTTATCTACCTCGGTTATATATCTCTGTCTAATACATGTCAACACTTATACAATTCAATGTTGTGTCAAGCAGTCTTCGTATTTCCATAATAATGGTGCATGAATTATAATTAACCTTCGCAATTTCCCTTCCAAGTACCAAAATAGCTAAGTTTCATGACGTCTGAACCTTAAAATCAGGTACCCAACTTTCGTGTGTGTGCCTCCAGGCCTACATACCTAAGGGATCCATGGTAATGTTAAATTTCAGCCCGGGAACGTAAGGTCGTGCCAGCCAAGTCTGTTCTCGATAAGAACAAAGACACATGCTCGGAATGACCATCACAGCCCTTCGGGTGTCTGTGGCCCCTATTGTGACAAGTCCAATGGTTTAATAAAGTTACTAAACACGCTATTGGCTTAGACACACAAGATCTTTAAGGAATTGTCGTAAAGCCAGCCAACTTAGTGCCTTCAAATATTGTCCCGGTAACTTCCTAGGAAGTCAGCCTTTCGAAGATTTCTAAAGAACGCTGCCTTTTGCTGCTTCTCGAGATGCCGTGATTGACACAGGTATCTGTTGATTGATTTCCCTCTTCAAACCCCAGACATATACATAATATCTTTATCGTCTAATCATAGCTTCTCCTTAGGTTCAATCAACTCTTCAACTTTGGCAAATTGATAGTAATAGTCTAGACTCTTCGGGTTGAGCAATGTGCCGCTTGGCTTGATGATCTGACCCGATACAATCTGCTTCACTGGCAACTCAACTTTCTTCAGATTGACCGTCGTCTGTTTCCGAATCAGCATAGTCTCGATTACAGATGTCTAGATATTTCCCACTTACAGGTATTTCAGGCGTCTCAAACACGTATTTAGGAACATGTCGTTTCGTCAACTCATTCCTGATGGCCTCCTTGACTTCATTAACGAGCTTCCTATCGAATTTATGGCCTGGTCGCATTAGCAAGAACAGCATCACGCTCTCATCGTTATCTTGAGGTCGCCTCTGTCCAACGCAGATAGAATCGGCAATCCGGTCTGAAAAATTCCTCTCGAGAACAGAGTATATCTCTGCGGAACCGAAGCGGACTCCGCTAGGGTTCAGAACGCCATCGGCTCTTCCGAGAAAGGTGAGGTTCTTTGTGATGGGATGGAAGACACAGAAGTCCCCATGTGCCCACACGTGATCGTACCTAGCGAAGTACGCCGAGTGGAATTTCGACCCAGGGGCTGCTGGTGGTGTCTTGTCGCCCCAAAGATATATCGGCACGTTCGGAAATGACTCCGTAGCCACTAGCTCACCAGGTGTTCCGTCAGGCACTTCTTTTCCAGGTCCAGGAGGAAGTAATGAGTCGTACAAAGCTATCTTGGTGCCGAGAGAAGGCCCTTGTGTACCACCTACGTATACTGGAGAAATTGGATTCCCTAGTCCAAAACAGCCAGCCTAAGATCAAGTCAGCGGACAGTCAGGTTTTAAGGGATACGATAGGCCTTACGATGTCAGTTCCGCCCGATATATTGCTCAAGTGAACATGAGATGGAAATCCTTTGTCGTAGAACCACTCAAATAGCTGCTCCGGAAGCACCATACCAGTACTTGTGACAATTCGTAGACTCGACAAGTCCGTGATTTCTCTAGGTGAGATACCAGCTCTAGCGATCTCGTAGAACCACCGAGGGCTAGTCCCGAGTTTCGTCACTTTCTGGTCGCCAATCAACTTGATAAAAGTCTGAAGATCTGGCTGGAAGGGCGATCCATCATACAAAACACATCTCGCGCCAGTGAGGAGCTGGCCGACACACACTAGATACATAATCCATCCCGTCGTCGTATACTGCAGTGTGACGGTATCCGAGTTACAGTCTTCGTGAAGTCGGGTCTCCTTGGCGGAGGCCAGAAGGACACCACCCAAAGAGTGAACTATCGCCTTCGGAATACCAGTGGTACCCGAGGAATAACAGATGAGGAACGGATCGTGGAAGGCAATGTGGACAATTGGTGGTGGAGTTAGCGGGTTAGCCCCCTCAATGAACGATTCAAGAGTCTGGGTCTTAGGGATGCTACTTATATCCAACGCATCATGGAAACGACGGATCGAAACTAAACCAGAGAACTGATCACATCCTTTCATTCCAGATATGATATCGGTCATCTTCTGTCGTAGGTCTATTCGTTTGCCGTTGTAAAGCGCTGCATCGTCCATGAAGATATACTGGGTTTGGTGAGCGAGCTATTACTAAGAAGGGGTGATTAATACTACCTTGGGGTTTATCTGAACCGTCCTCTGCAATATTCCCTGGACCCCCATATCGGTTGAGCTGCTACTGAAGATGGCGCCTAGCCATCCCGTTGCAATGAAGAGAACTAGAGTCTCAATGCTATTGGAACCAACGACCACGATCCGATCTCCTCGCCTGACGCCGTTAATGTATAGCGCGCAGGCATAGTGGGCGGCGAGCTTCCGCAGCGTTGCCCATGTGACATGTGTGGTCTCAGAAACGCCCTCCCGAACTTGGGTTAAGGCAATCTTAGTATCCTCTTTCCCTATCTTGCCATGAAAATCCGTGGGATCTTGGGATCTACGAGACCATAGAAGGTTCTCTGCCCAGTTGAGGTGTACTCCCTCGAACCAACGTGGTATGGCGTCAATTGGCTTGCTCTCGTCAACTGCTCTTGTATACGATCCAGTATATAGCAAGTTTGAGTACTCAAAGACTTCAGCAAAGAAATCGGATCGTTTAGTGACAGAAAACTGGTATAGATCTTGAAATGTCTAAGATTGGTCAGCGAATGACTCAATGGCTAACAGCCCGCATGTGTCTCATACCTTGAGACTGCCACCGTACTTCCTATTCAAGAGCTGCATGAACTCGTACATCTGAGTCTTTTCCGGATTGGGGTGCTCCCATAACTTTCTCGGAATTGAAGCCATCTTGCTTGGAGCTAGTAGGTAGTTCAACTCTTGACTTATTCTTGTCCTCCGGTTCAAGCTTCTCACAAAATCGAAGTCGTCAGCGGAGAATAGTATATAATTAAAACACAAGGGAGGGTTCTGTATACGTAAGATCGGATATCCTTTGACCAACCCTGTGCCTGCCACACCCCGGGGTCCTCGGCACTATACGTACCCTGGGGTAACTGGTCCTTGCCGACTCCGAAGTCCTCTCTTCAGAAGATAGAGCCAATTACAAACAATTTCTTTAACGTATTATAGCGTGAAGACAACCAGCAACCACTGATTACTAGCCGATAAGGCTTCAGTCGCCTAGGTGTCCGAGGAGCTCTGTCCCTCCCCCCGCATCCGCATCCCGCGTTTTCCCCAACAAACTCCGCATATTAGCTCAGCCCTTCATAAATTACTTCCGAGGTTCTAAATTCCTACCAAAGTAAGTCCTCAAAAGTCGATAGCAATTAGCTAGTATAACTACCTAATATATTCCTAAGAGTCATATGATTAGCTCAAATATGGAAGCTCGAGCTTTCTTATTGCAACGGGAACCCCCGACAAGTCCTCACCACTATCCGAGCGATAAGCAGGTTATGGTCCGTCAACACTGTATAGCACGACATGCAGTGTCACAGCGCAGTTTTCCTGTATAGTCAATATCAAGATCCAATTGAATTGCAAGGGAGCAGATATGATAGGGAAACTGCATGATTTGGTGCTGACGATTATGTACCTAGGTAGGTAGTTGAAATAGTGAGGGCTACTACCCGACGTGATATGGAAACACAAGCAAACATGATTTAGAAATAGGTGTGTAGGACAGCTTTTCAACCACGCTCAACAAGTGGTGTTGCATTGGCAAATATTTAATAGGAGGTAATCAATATCAGAGCGACGAGAAAGCCTCTCCAGATATGGGCATCTACCTAGATAATGTTTATACCTAGATGCACTGGAACCTCGATGATTCAATCGCGGAGCTCTCATCGCTTTAATATGGACCGAAGCGGCGGAATCTTTAGCCTACATATTAGCCGCGAGAGCTCTATCACCCCACAAACCCCAGGGAAGCCCCTCATAACTCACGACATGGCGACTATACCCCACGTAGAGGTAAGTTAAACACAGGTATATTGAAGGAAGGCGATGGGTTGTTTTCTTTATCTTACCTAGTTTCTCTATTTCTCTAGGCACAGTTATTTCCTCTTGAGCCTAGTTGCTTCGAGCACCCGCCGTCTTGGGTCATTCACAATGGCGGAGCCGAAGACTGGTCTCGTTCTTGGATACAACGGCATCCACCCCTTTTCCAAGGTGAAAATCACAGACCGGGCTTCTGTGCAGGAGCTCCTAAAGACTCTCCTCGACCCTCTCGAGCCATTCTTCTCCCCGGATAAAGCTAGAGTAAAATGCCCCGGCGCTACCGCCGTCAGGTTTGATCAAACCGCTTCTGAAGTAGAAGGCATCTGTCGACCACTTTGGGGTTTAGCTTGTCTACTGGCCGGAGGTGGTGAATATCATGGGACAGAATGGTGGATTCAGGGTATCAAGTCGGGCACTGACCCTGAAAAACCCGAATACTGGGGATACCCTCGCGATAATGATCAGAGAATGGTGGAAATGTGCCCTCTTGGTATGTTCCCACTCCAAGCTGTGAGACTTCGGCTCATTCGTAAATACCTTAGGCTACGCATTGGCCGTGGCCCCTGTCATCTGGCAGTCCTTCAATGAGAGGGAGCGAGAAAACGTTGAGAACTGGCTCGGCAACTCGATTAACGAGAAGAAGTAAATGCTACTAATTTCAGTATTCAGGGGACAGAACTAATCATATCATAGTATGCCTAATACCAATTGGCTCTGGTTTCGTGTATTCGCGAATCTTGGACTGAAAAAGAATGGAGGCAAGTTTTCGCAAGAGAGACTAGATCGAGACATTGAACATCTGAACACTTTCTATCGTGGCGGTGGTTGGTCGAACGACGGCCCGGAGGATATTCATCGTAAGCAAAATCCTACATATGGTACAAATTGGGGTGCTGATATCGACCCTGAAAGAGATGGATTATTACTCTTCAAGTTTTGCGATCCAGTTCCTACAGCTTCTATACGCGAAACTAGCGGGTGAGGATGAGCCGGAAAGGGCTGAGGAATTCAAGAAGCGTGCTCAGACAGTTGCTCTTGATTTAATCCACTACTATGATAACGAAGGTGAGACTACCACTTGATCGATACTCTTCATGGCCTGACGCTTTCCTTCAGGCCGATCTATTCCCTTTGGCCGCAGCGTGGGCTATCGATTCGCAATGGTATCGTTCTGGGGAGCTCTAGCTTACGCTGGGGTCGAACTACCTGAGCCACTTACATGGGGAATGGTCAAAGGTGTGGTTTTGCGACACCTGCGATGGTGGCAGACCCAGCCTGATATCTGGAGTCCAAGTGGAACGCTAACGATTGGATATTCCTATCCAAATATGTATATGGCAGAGAACTATAACAGTCCCGGTAGCCCTGTAAGTGGCCTTTATACCTTGTGAAATACTCAAAAGCTAAATGAGGTCAAAGTACTGGGCTTGCCTGGCATTCATTTGCCTTGCGGTACCCCCAGAACACCCATTCTGGACGTCTGAAGAGCAACTTCCAGGAGACGCAATCCCGAAGGTAAAGGAGCTACCACAGCCAGGCCACATTGCGACGTAAGCATCAAATCTCTCTCTCCACCCTGACCCTTTACTAACCATCCACACCCAGCTACCTCGGCAACCACTGCATGCTCCTTTCCTCAGGCCAAGCCTGCAGCTACCCCATGAAAGGCACGCACGCCAAATACGGCAGCTTCGCCTACAGCAGCGCATACGCATACTCCGTGCCCCCAGGCCTCTTCACGCTAGAGCAATACGCACTAGCCAGCCAACTGGGGTTCTCGGACGACGGCGGCGAGTACTGGAAGACGCGGCGAAAGTCCGAATACGCCGCCCTCGAGCACCGGGGCCCGACGCCCGTGCTCATGTCCCACTGGAAGCCGTTCCCGGACGTCGCGGTCCGCACCACGCTCATCCCGTCCGACGCCGCGACGCCGAACTGGCACCTGCGCGTGCACCGCATCGAGGCCGGACGCGAGGTCATGACGGCGGACGGCGCGTTCGCCATCTGCAACCAGAGGGCTGCTGACGGGCGGTACCTGGACCCGTACGACCCGGCGAAGGCAGAGGGCACGCACCCCAAGATCATCGGAAACTACGATCTCAACACGCCGGACGGCTGGTCCACGGGCAGGGAGGGCGCGTTTGCGGTGTCGAAGGGGGCGGTGGGGATCAAGGCGCTCGAGGATAAGATCGAGCGAGCTGCGAATTTGGTTAATGCTGATCCTAATTCTAATCTGGTGGAGAGCCGGACTGTGATTCCGACGCTGCAGCATACGATCAAGAAGGGGGAGACGGTGTGGTATATCTCCGCTCTATACGCCAAGCCGTCCGGCGAGGGCGTCCCGAAGGAGACGTATCTGGATGGATGGGAACATCCGCCGCAGATCCCGGGGTGGCTTAAGGCTGAGATAGAAGCATAGCATCTGCAAGAAATCTAGAATTGGCTTCTAGAGTTGGGGCTGAGTGTAGATAGTGGAGATGGGTTATGTTATGAAGCCTAGATGAATAGTATATTTTGTCTTTACCTGCCATATCCTATGTATGCAACATTTCTATGAGTTAATTCAATCGCCATGTTGAATGCTGTTTTAGTTGACCTCCTTTTGCCTGCCGTGCGATGCGAGAGAACCCAACGCCGACCTCAAATCACAAATTAGAGAAGAAACAAGTCCAACTCATTAACCCCGAAGTATGATCCTTGTTTTCACCTCAAATAGTTTTCGGTGACGCATGAAATATGTGACCATTGTTTTTACGGGAACTAGATGGCTCATACCTCGGATCATCTTGAAAGGTGTTTTACTTCTGGGTCTGGGCGAAGTTGACTATAAAGTCTGCAAGTGCCTGGGCTCCGCTGAGCGGGATCGAATTGTAATTGCTGGCGCGGATACCTCCAACGCTCCGATGACCCTTTAGGCCAGTGAGCCCGCGCGCCGTTGCGTCCTTTAGGAATTTTGCTTCAGAGCTCTCCGTATCACCACCCTGCGGCTATAATCAGCATCGTTCAATAGGAAAGTATGGTGTCGTATTAGAAGGTGTACGGTTACTCACCACAGTCACACGGAAGCAGATGTTCATCCTCGAGCGCACCGACTTATCCGGGACGATTTTGTAGATGTCCGGGTGCGCCTCGAGAGCCTTGTAGATGAGCTCCGCCTTCTGGTTGGCAAGTGCTTGCTGGCCGTCAACCTTATCGGGAAACGTTGCAAGCAGCCTCTTAAGGACTTGGCCGGCTATATACACACTAGAGAATAATGTTAGATGTCGAAGATGCGATTAAAGGCGTATGGGTGCGCGTACTCGAAGATACTAAGCGTGTTGTACAAACTGTTGTTCTTCGCGATAGTCTCATAGGAGAAAATGACTGGAGGAACCGGCAGACCGAGTTTTCTCATTAGTGCTGGAGAAGGTTGGGGGCACGCCGGGGGCAAGAGGTCCTTCTTAATGATGACTACAGTCACGCCGGTCGAGCCTAGATTCTTCTGTGCACCGAAGAAGATGACGGAAAAGTTCTCGACTGGGATTCTCCTCGATAGAATATTTGACGACATGTCTGCGACGACAATGGGGCGTACACCGTTAGAGTCGGGGCCTAGTGCGTCGGGGAACTTGGGAAATTCCACGCCATCCACGGTTTCGTTGTCACAATAATATACCATGGCAGCTCCTTTAGACAGATTCCATGTGCTCTCGTCTGGTATTTTGCCGAATTTGCCCTGGTTCACCGTTCGTGCATCTGTGGCCAGATTGGTATACTCTGGGCCTAGAATACGGCCGGCTTCTTGATAGGCCTTTAAAGACCATCCGCCGGTTACTAGGTAGTCCAACTTTAATTCAGAATCAATGGCCTTCTTGAGTGCTGATACAAGTTCTTCCTGGTTCGCCTCCGCCTCACTCTGAGCGCCGAGTTGCTTCAGGATCTCGGCCTTTTTCTTAGTAACCCATGCGCCAACAAGGTTGTACACGGTAGCGGAGAATTCGCCGCTTCCGCCACCTTGCATGAAGAGGATCTCATAGTCATCGGGGATGTCGAGGTAGGTTGCTAAATCTGCCTTTGCCTCATTGATGATGTCGGCTGCATACTGAGAACGATGTGAGTGCTCAGCTATTCCTAGCCCGGTGTCCTTGTAATTCAGGAGAGCTTGTGCAGCGTTTTCAAGAACCGGGGTCGGCAGTAAGGCCGGCCCGGCGCCGAAGTATGTGATATCAGCCCTCGAGGGCATTATTATAGACTTTATAAAGAGCGGTGGTGTTTGCTTGAAAAGTATCACAAGTATCGAAGGACAGAAGGAATTATATTAAAACGATTGGGCTGAGTCATCAGGGTTCTCGAGTGTAACAGAAAAGCTCTTTGGTGGTCAGTACATTTCCAAGTGAAAACAGGTGACAATCGAACCGGTCATAACCACCTTCTTCCCCGAGGTCGGAATGACTAAGAAGAAATCGCTCTTCTATTTCCCCGACGTCTACCGTATACTACCTATAATCGTACTAACCTTTAGCCTGGGAGCATTAAACATTGCGGGTCGAACCGAATAATAGTACGGATTAGGTACCTATAATAATATTGTCGACTCAACACCATATTACCCCGTTCTTCCTAATGGTGTCTAAATATAAATACCACAATTAATATTAATTACAACCTTTCAAACACAGATAAACGAGTTACCTTAGATTGTTTGTGTGCTTCACACACTGCATACCATGTGCTCCTCTGCCGTCGTGTACCTTTCTCGCTTATATAGTGTACACACCAGTTTAGATGGAAAGGCATTCTAATGACGATATTGGCCAAGGGTTCCCCAGATTTGACTAAATAAAAAGAGGGTACTACAACAAACGGTCGAGACACAATGTGATACCATATTGAGGTGTTGTTGCATTGCATCAGTGGCATCCGAGATGGCTGCCGAAACCGAACTGAATATACAACCTCGGGCATGGTGAAAAGATCCTGGAAAGCCCCAAGAAACCCCAACTCTAAGGGGCAGCATCCGACAGGTCGATCGGCGTTGCAGCATCGTCTTTTTAATTATTACTCAGTCATTACAGGGCATGCGCCGTTCCTGACACATTGATCCCTAAACTCTGGTAACGGACGGTATTTGACTTATGCCAGGGGGGCTCTGCATCCTGATTTCTCACTCAACCTCATATTGACATGAGAGGAGCCTTCCACTACCCACTTCTTCATGCAGTTATAGCGTGCGTAGTGGGGTCAATGATATTCCTGGGGATTACCACCTCGTGCTTTCGGGATGCATCAACTGCCGGGCGAGGCACAGGGAGTCCCCATTATGGGAGTTAGAGGCGAGGTAAATTCAGGTAGAGACGTAGTCACCGAACGTCAGTGTAGTGTAATACGACGATATAATAGGACTGTTTTTAGGGGTTGGTTGTTCGATCCCTCTTAATGGTTCACAATTGTAGATTCGTCTCGCTCATCCTTGGTTAACTATCGTGAAGCAATCCTTCGCTTTTGTGATGTTGAAACGAACCCGGTCCTTGAATCCAAAGATTGATCGATCATTTGCAATATTCCTCCTACCGATTACAGTTAGGGTAATGCCGAATCGCTGGTAGAGTCGGTGGTGTTTGTCCTCAGTGGCACTCCCATACTAGCTGTTCTTGACCAACGGCCTATATTTTACACCGAGCAAAAAGTGGAAAAGTAGAGGGAAAAGGTGGAAATGACCGAAAGGAAGACGGCCGAGTCCTCAGGTCCAGCACGACATTCGCATTCTGTCCCTGCAGCATCTTTCCGTGCGTCAAGCTAAGCTCCCCAATATATCTTTAAATCTCTACTTACTACCGACATGCACCTTGTCTTCATTACCTAAGCCCTGTCAGTTCTCTTCTGTTGAAGGTTCCGTTCGTCCATTGCGCAACTTTGCGCAACCACCGAATCCCACGAAGCAAACAGCTTATCCTTTCAAGTCTTTCGCTCAAATTTGCAGCCCGCACCGCATCGCATCGCATTACATTACACACGCTTGAGATGCCAACCCCTGTTTTTCTTGGCTAAATGCTGGTGGTTCGCTGCTGGAATCCCGACTAATGAATCGTGTTGTAGCGACACACAATTCCCCGCGAACATGGTTCCTGACATCGTCGCTGACGCCTCTGGCCGTCCGATTGATACGGCAACTGCTGACCCACGGCGACTACGTCGTCGCCTGCTTGCCGCCGCACGAGATCGAGCACGACGACCGGAGCGCCGAGTTCCGCGAGCTCGTCAACGAGTGTAAGAGCAACCGCAAGGACCGCGAGGGATGGAAGGATCGCATTCGGAGCATACGCTGCGACGGCCGTGTCATGGGCCAATGCAGTGCCGCCGTGGCGGAGGCGAAGCATGTGTTTGGCCGCATAGACATCTTGTTGTGTTGCACCTCTGAAGGTATGCGAGCTCTCTCTTTTCCACGCGCAGCGTTAAACGTGCGGGGCAAAGCGGAATTTCTCACACGATGATTCTTCTCTACAAATAGCCGTTGTTGGGACCGTGGAGGAGCTATCCACCACACCGGCGACGCAGAACCTGGTGCGCGACCAGTTCGAGACCATTTTCTTCTCGCAGGTGAACTTCATCAAAGCTTCGCTCCCGACCTTTCGCGCGCAACATACCGGTCACATCATCATTCTTACTAGCATCGGCGGACACATCGGCACACCGGGAATGCCTATATACACAGCGGCGACATGGGCGCTCGAAGGCTTTTGCGACTCGCTCGCCTACGAAGTTGCCCCCTTTAATATCAAAGTGACTATAGTGCAGCCGCACAAGGAAATCCAATCCCTAACTAACAAAATTGTCTTTTCTCCATCGTTGCCGTATTACGACAGCGAGAACAACCCTGCGCCTAGCGTCAGGGATATGCTCACAAACGTCCTGAACCTAAACCCGGACACGGCTCTCGAGCCTTCAGAAACGGAAATCATCCAGAGATACCCCAAACTCCCCCCTTCCTCCATGGACCGTCTTGTGGGCGAGACGGTATACGCTCTTACTGCTATTGGCGGGCATGAGAATCCGCCCGCGCGCCACATTGTGGGATTCGAGGGGGCCGAGGCCGTGAAGGAGAAGCTGAAGACAGTGACGGAGGAGCTAGAAGAATTCGTGGAAGCGAGCGTCGCTGTTGATATTTTCGAATCGGAGCTGAAGAATGAAGCTACGCAAGGTAAGCTTAAAGCTGACGGGAAATCTGAGCAGCCGGAAGTCCATTAAGTGCTACATCAACATAGTATATATTGGATCGAATAGTAAATATGAACGACGTGAAATCGTACTCTTATAGCCAAGACGGCTTCTATATATGGTCACTTCAATGCAGTTGGTAACTAAAAATGCAAGAGTTGCATTATTCGCTATCTTGAAGAATCGATACTATGCAGATGGTGTTGACTGCAGTTTAACAATTAGGGAAGTGCAATAGCTCGATATATAGGTAAATGATAGAATATTCTATAAATACTACCACTCAGTGTGTATACTAAAAATTTATTTGCATCGCATACCTTCATGTTGGTAAGGAGTTTACAGAATGTTTGTTCGTCGTCTTGGACTGAGGTACCTCCTACATATAGGTACTCAGGTACATATTAGTCAACCCCGGACTGCACTTTTCCTTATCTGGAATACCCCTTGTTCGATATGTTGAGTTTTGATTGGCTGGTTATCTACAACGGGTACACGAGGTTCAGGAGCTTGAACTTGGGCTTCGCATCGTCATTCTTAGAAACCAGCGCGTTTGAACATATTGCTTTCGTGTTTTGCGCATGACTCTAAGCACTCGAGCTTGGTCCATAACGCCTGCGGACTCTTTCGAACTTCAACCCGAATGACTAATTGCTAAATATTAATTTCGAGCAACCTTTGCGACGCACCGAATCTCGACCAAGGATCGAACGAATCGCGGGACTCATCGATATCTACTACCCGGTTCCATAGGCATGCGGCTGTTCTGTCATGTCAGTTTGAAGTCGAGGCAGATGCTAGGATGAGCCTCGACTCTATGTTGCCCGTCGCCCCGGCGAGGGTACGGGCTTTAGTTTTACCCATCGGCCAGATAAAGCGAGACAGATTCTCCTCGTTCGTCCAAAGACTAAACCAGGAGCATGTTGTCCACCTTCGCGATGTCACCCCCGATGGGCGGCCGAATCGGAGTAAGCTCCTATAGCAACACTAGAACATGCGATCTACTACAAGACTAACGACGTTCTCCTCAGACATGTTCTCCCCTCTTGCGTTCCCTGATGGTGCTATCTTCTACGATCTAATTACCTACATACCGCCCCCATCTCACCTTGCTCTAGCCCCGTTCGAGTTATTCCGCGAACCTCTCGCTCTTATTGCTATCGCTGATGGACAAGAGCTCGAAAATGTGGCTTTCAGCAAGAGGCAATCGGCTAATGGTTATGCGCCGACCATGGCGGAGAGGAATATTAGGACTCTGTATCAAGAGCTTGAGGAGTTAAGAGATACATATCCAAAAATACTCACCCACCAGGTGTTGATATTCGATTACGCGCCGCACACCGATAATACAATCTCTATGCCCGAAGGCATTGCAACGATACCGCCGGTGGAAAACTCGAAGAGGACTACGATAAAAACAATAATGTGTGATATATCTTCGTTATTACTAGCAGAGATGACGACCCTGGCGAAGTCCTTCGAGGGTATGACAGCTATAGATTCGCCTGGCCAGGCTCCCACCAGACCAGGACTTAATGGGAGCTCTTGGGCTTCGGACGATGCGAACCCGGCGGCGCGGCGGAACTCGCAATACGCTGTACCTACTGTTACGAGGTCGGCATCTACTAGCGGCGCCCCGGATAGAAACCAGGCCCGAATGTCGATGCCAGTACCTTTCAAGTCGCTCCCATTTGGATCTAGCAGCTCGACTCCTTCAGCACGACCCACGACTCCTGTTCGTAGTGGTCTGTCTAACCCACCAACCACGTTTGATGATATTCCTAGTGCGAACGGAAGCAGTAGCGACGTGACAAGCCCCGAACGTCGTCCAGGCTCCGCCGGCGGAACGAAAGACAAGGTTTCGATGCAAGGCTTTGGGCCCGGTGGCTTGAACGAGAGGTGGAGAAATAAGGGTCGAGGGCGAGTGATAATCCTGGTAGGGTCTTTGTACCTTCAGGCTGGCCGGTGGACAGATGCGCTGAAAGAGCTGATCGAGGGTGCGACCGTTGCGAAGTCCATCAATGACCACCTGTGGCATGGCAAAGCTCTTGAACTCATCATCGTTTGTCTACTTTTGCTTGGATGTGCCGGAGTGGAGTTTCAAGTTCCCACAGTGTGCCTACCCTCAAACGACAAAACCATCAGCAGCATTTCCAAGGGGCCAGATTTCGCAGAAGGGGATCATAATCAACCAAAGCATCTACGACATTTCCAGAATGTTCTGCCGGAGCTGCTAGAGAGAATAGTAGGATTGTACTCGAGAATATCTGGTGAACAACTACCTCCGCTACCGCTCTCACAAACCATCATCCGATTCTGCAGCTTACTCACAGGTATTCATCTCTGTGAAGGCAAGTTGGGCAAGGAATCGTTAGAGAGGATAGTCTTCGGAAAACTACCTACGAAGCCCCTTACTACGTCACCTCGCCTAACCATTAACCCCCCTCGTGCCCAAATTGCGACTCTCTTGTTTAAAGCTTTCCCGTCATCCGCGCCGGAATTGCTCACGACTGTAGATCGTGCAATTATTCTCAGTGGAATTGCGGCTGTTCTTGGTTCACTAGGATTTCATAGGAAAAAAGCTATGGTCGTAAGAGAGCTGGTGTCGGTACTAATCGGAGGACTCGTCGAAGCGAGGACGCGAGGTGCCGCTGAAGTTGGTATCCATCCGGCGGCAGGTTTAGTAGCTCTTAATGCTGTTAATGGCCACGGTAACGGCGCAGGGGCGCTCGAGCTTGGAGAAGGCGATATAGAGCATGGCATCGACGCGTTTCTCGGACTGCTATGTAAAACCTACGGAGTTGTCAACTTCGATGATACCGTTCGTCGGTCATCTGACGAAATGCGTCGGGTGAGCGATACGAATGAGAGGGTTATTGCGAGAATTCAGAGCCAATCCTCAACTAGACAGTTCGGGTTTAAAAATGTCAAGCTCAACATTCTTCGGGCTTGTATCAACTTCTCCGAGGCTTTACCAGACTTCAATGGAGTGTTGAGATTCTCAAGCGATTTATTGCGCACTGCCGGAAGTGGAGTTGCACCAGGGCCGCGTCGAGAAGATGCAGCTCCAATAATTACGAGAGACGAACAAATCAGGCTGATAACTAATATCTCGAAGACGGCCGGTCTGTCACAACGATTAGGTTTAAAGCATTTGTCCGCGGAGTACTGGGACGAATTTCTTGTTCGAGGCATAACACTAGATCCCTTATCACCAACCAAGACACCGATACCACATCCTAAAACCGTCTTGCCAGGTGTGACAACTGCGCGCACTTCACAGGACGTAAACCCGTTCATCTATAATCCGTTCATAAGAGCACCAGACAAGGTAGCGGTGGAGAGAACTCTTGTTGCAGGCGAAGCAGCGACCTTTAGAGTCACGCTTCAGAATCCATACGAAATCGACGTCGATATTGAAAGCATCAAACTAGATGCGGAAGGAGCCGATTTTGAATCCTCGGTATCGAGCACGATACTAGGGCCCTACCGTACACAGATACTGAAGCTCACTGGAACACCAAAAGCAGCAGGCTCTTTGAAGGTTACCGGGGCTATAGTGAAAGTGCGCGGTTGTCGCGAGAGAAGATTTCCCATATTCCCTCAACCATGGGCTCCAGATACGCAAATTAAAGTCAAGGGAATTGGATTGGCGGCATTGGAGCAAAATAAGAAATTACCTTTCCCTGGACCTCCCTTGATATCTGACAGCATCGGATTAAGCGTTATTTCTGCGCAACCCGTTGTTGTCATCAAGTCTACAACCCTCTTCCAGTCCTCGGTAATGATCTTAGAAGGAGAGCGGCAAGTTTTCTCTATTACTCTACAGAATCTTTCTTCAACTACGCCAGCGGACTTACTGCTGTTCTCGTTTCAAGATTCAACACAAGGGCCCTTGCAGACGGCTATAACAAATAGAGATGCGACACCTGCTGAACTCTACGAGTATGAGCTCATCCTGGCAAGGAAACAGGCCTTGAAACTGCGTAAGATCGATGATTCAAAGAGATACATAGCTCCCGGAGGCACAGCCACTTTCGACTTCGAAATCCTCGGAAAGCCTGGTCTTACTAATGGGACGATTCAAGTGGACTATGCGTACCTCGGTGTACCTCAAGATGAAATCAGCGAGCAATTCCATACTCGACAAGTCTGCCTTGACTTAACCATCACAGTCAATGCTAGCGTGGAACTTGCAAGGATGGATGTTCTGCCTATCAAAGGAGACGTTCCAAAGCCCATCTGGGCTCGCTTGGGCGCCGACGGAGCGGAAGAAGGATCCTCACTATCTGATGAAAAGCATTGCCTACTATTGCTAGATCTCCGAAACGCCTGGCCGAGTGACATGCAAGTTTGCCTTAAGGCAGACGATGGCATCATGGTCCAAGAGCATATTCTGCCGGGCAACACAAATCGCGTTATATTCCCAGTCCCAAGGGTGTATATAGATGATCCTCACGCATCCATACCGGCACTCAATCCCTCCCGACAACGGCAATTCGTCGTTAGTAGTAGCAAGATCACACCCGAAATAGAGCGAGGCAACCGCGAAGCATTCTGGTACCGAGAAAAGATCCTAGAAAACCTCTCGGGTTCGTGGAAAACGTTGTCTGGGCCGGCTAGAGAAGGCAGCATCGAGTTACGAGGTCTTCGCCTGACGCCCCGCATGATCGAGGCTATCAAGATCGACGAGGTCGGCATCGACATCTCTGTTGAGGATCCACAAGCAGAAGAAGATGCAGAAGAGGAGGGTCACGCACACGAAGGCAAAGGTAATGGTGGTAACGGTAACACAATCTACACAGACGAGTTCGCACAGATCAAAGTCGTCATCACGAACAGGACGCACGAGCCCATCTACCCCACCCTTCGGCTCATGCCGTCGCTGTGCCACCGCCCGCTGAACGTGGCGCTCGACTTCACGCGCAAGTTTGCCTGGAACGGCACGTTGCAGCAGACGCTTCCCCTGATCGAGGGCAAGTCGAGCACCGAGGTTATTATGGGTGTGATACCGCTGTGTCGCGGCGAGTTCGATATCTCGGCTAGTGTGGAGGAGACGCAGCTTTGGACGCCGGAGGCTACGACTACGACTACGGCCGCGAGAGAGGATAAGGATAAGGATAAGGAGAAGGAGAAAGGGATGGGGGAAGAGAAGGAGATGGGGAAAGAGGTGGTGGTCCGTAGGGAGAGAAGCGATACAGAGATCATGATGGATGCTGTGCTCGGCGCCAAGGAGAGACGCATCTGGCATTCGAGGAGGCCCTGTCGGGTCTTCGTGCGTGATAGAGAGTAGCGAGTAGCGAGAAATGAGCAGTGAGCGAGTACGGGTAAAGAGGACCTAGAGAAGCATATAGGTGGTAGCGCCGTCATTGAGTGTGGATCGAGGAGCACAAACACATTAGTGGATTGATGGATGGATGTACAAAACTAGAACATGATGCCGAAAGAAGAAACTGATCGTGAGATCTTGGGAAAACTAAGTAGTTAGCTACCTAAACTACACATAATCGAATTATGGTCCCGAGGGGATGTCTGTGGTATTAACTGCCGCGTGTGCCTGTTCTGTGATAGGGTCTAGGTGATAGGGTCCAGGTAGCCTGTGTCTCTGTTACATTTGGAGCACGCTTGGTAGAGCGTGGGTTCGCTTGTACTCGTGGGGGACCGGCGGCTTGTGTGAGCGTAGCAATAGGTACGGTTTGTTTGGCTTGAGTCCCGAAGAAGGTATCTCGTAAAAGCTCACCAGCGACGTTAATGAAGTGAAGACCAATAGCATAGGGACTTGTATCAGCCGTACATGAGTTTAGACACAGACAAGGAGGTTCCTAGAAGTCAGGAAAACGTATGAATTAAAGAACCAAGAGAGAAGCGGCCGAGACTTGTTGCTTATTTGCTGCTGCTAGTTACCTGAGTATTAACAGCTTAGCGACAGTAAGAAAAATTCCCTTTATGAATCGTCACAACTCGTGAGAGCAATAAAACACCAGGACCAAGGTCTTAATCTAAAGGGCCCGTAAATCATTTATCGTACACATCATAAACACATTCATACGGCGTTCACTCCCGTGAATGCTCATCCTAAACCATCGGCACGTCTGAGGGTTGTGTCTGTCCATCGTTCAGATCATTAACGATCTTGCGGCTCCTCCTTGACCGGACTCTCCTCCTCGTTCTTCTGAGCAGTAGCCTCAACTCCCGTCATGGCATCCGGATCCTGGACCTCTTCATCCTTCTCGGTCTTGATATCTTGCTTAGGGACGTTCATGTCCTTGTTCGGCTCCTCCTTTGGATACTCCTTCTCATCCTCATCGTCACTGCCCTTCATGGCCTGCTGGGAATCATACAAGCCCGGCATAGCCATACCCCAGTCCCCCTTGAAGCGCGCAGCGAGATAGTCATTGTAAGCGCCGATCTCGCGCTTTCTGTGCGCCTCGCGGGCCTGGACGATCCACTCCGGGTCGTGCCAGCCCTTCTTGAGGTCCTCCTGGTAGCGCGCGACGTCGTGGCGGAAGTTGTCGTTGTTCTTCAGCGCCGCGATGTTGGGCCGTGCGTTCTCGGTCCCGGCGTCAATGACTTCTCCTGAGTCGGGAAACTTGGACAGAATGGACTGCTTCTCCTCGGCGCTGAGGATGTCCCAGGCTTTGCTGCTACATAGGAGGTCCTGGATGGCAGTTAGTATATATACGTGAAAAGAGAGGAGAAGTCGTGGGATTTGTGAAGGGACTGTATATGGATCACTTACTCGAAGCTTCGCGGTGGCTAGTGGCGCTCGGGGGTTGGTCAGCATCTCATCGGGGTTGTCGTACTTTGATCGACCCTTTCGAGAATTGGTGGGCGCTTCCTTCACGGCAGGCTTGGCTTTCTTAAGGGCTGGTCCTTCGGGAGCGAGCTCGTTTTCTTGTCTGGCCCAAGCTTCTAGCTCCCTCTCCGTGACTGGACTTGAGACCGTTCTCAGCTGGCGTAATTGAGAAGCAGCATCACCGGTTGCAGTCGACGGGCGGCTACTTGCGTAAGACGCGGCCCGGTTGGCGCAAACGATGATCTCCTGAGCGGGCTCATCTTGTTGGGCGTCATTCGCTGCACTTTGAGGTGACAACTCTTCTGAGGGTGAGTCGTTGGGAGTAGGGGTAGATTTCAGAGAAGTCCTAGCTGATCTTCTTGTAGATGCTGCGGGTTTGGTTGCGGTCGCGTTGTTGTTCTTCTTTCGGGGAGGCATGATGAAATAAGTGACTTGGTATTCCAAGAATCAAACGGATGAAAATGGTTTTCGGGATTGAAAATCAAGTGTGAAGGAATGAACTCCGAAACACATCAGAAGTGATGTAGTCGAGAGAAGTCTGGCCCGACATGAGAATTATAAGAGAATTCGTATAAGTGAATTGTAGCCTTGGCGAATTGATAACTGAACTGTCAATGAGTAAACCAAGACAATCACTGTTATGTTAAAAGTTAACCAAGCAGGCAACTAGGACAGCCACAATTCTGCTTTGTGTCCTTTGTTTTGTCCTTTACTGTGTTGCTGAAGCTCTGGCTAAGGCTGCAAGATGATGTTGTAAGTGGTCGCGTACAAGTATCAACCCAAAAAGGAAATATTTCTGGGTCGGCGACATTCACTGTTGGTAGGTGGATCAATTACACCGTATCGATAAGAGATCACACCTTAGCTTAGCTGAGCCCCACTCTGCCCTCCACTAATGGATTCCCCCCAGTGCCCTTATCCCTGCAATCCCCTGACGTTGCATTACCAACTTTCAATTCACTTTCAATTGTCGACGTCGACTTTTTGAGCTCGGTAATTTATTGTAAGAGTCTAGTCTGCAGAAGACCGCCTTCAATGTTGAAGACGACCTTCCTAAGTTAATCTGCCGTCACTTCTCTAACGACAGTTTACAATTAGTCAAATATCTCTAATAATGAGTGCATCATTCGGTAAATTTTGAGTTGAAATCATAAAAGCCACGGTATCTTGATTTATCTATACGTTGTTAGACTATCTTTAGCTGCAGCCGCCCTTTTTTTAGACACGTACCGTACGCACTATCATCACTTTATTTAATCAATTTAGCAAACGAACGGTTTTAGTGCTAGCAGCTAGTACTTAACACACCAGGCACACACATACGTAAACATTGAAGACCACACATCTCAAACATGATCAGGTCAACACAGATAGCCCGTTTGGGCGACGGTGCGTAGGATTCACGGACGGTGTATTTTTGTTCAAAGCTCGCTAATAGTTGGTGTATAGGCTTGATGCTCTGCGCATCTGTCGACGATGAACAAGTATGCTACCTTCTATACTATAGGACAATCTCCATACAGCAACATGCCCACCTTATACTGACATGTCACCGACGATAGACAGAATCCTCTCTCGCCGAAGTAAAGTCACAAACGAAGATCATCCTTCGGAGACTAAACCGCAACTCGGAACCCCAAGCCAGCATCGAGAGCGGCAACTACACATTACAGTATGCGACAGTTCCCTTAGCCCCCCCTTTCGCATTTCCAAGTTTTACCTACTCTCTCCCTTTCACACCACAGCTAACTAACTCCTCTCCCCAGCTACCTCATCGCGCAAGACGTAGTCTACATCTGCATAAGCGAGCGCTCCTACCCACGCAAGCTCGCCTTCACCTACCTCTCCGATCTCTCCACCGAGTTCGCGCAATCCTACTCCGCTACGCAACTGCACTCCCCAACGCTGCGCCCCTACGCCTTCATGGAGTTCGACACGTTCATCAGCCGCACGAAAGCTTTATACGCGGACGCGCGCGCGACGCAGAACCTAGACCGACTCAACGACGAGCTGCGCGACGTGACAAAGGTCATGACCAAGAACATCGAGGACCTGCTGTACCGCGGTGATAGTTTGGAGCGCATGGGCGAGATGAGCTCGCGGTTAAGGGATGATAGTCGCAAGTATCGCAAGGCGGCTGTTAAGATCAATTGGGATTTGCTGGTTAAGCAGTATGCTCCTATTGGTGTTTTCGTGCTGATTGTGCTGGTGTTTATTTGGTTGCGATTCTTCTGATGGCTGGTTTGGGTTTGGGTGAGAGAAGAAGGGGAGGGGGAAGGGGGGAGGAGAAGCGACGGGGTGATCGTCAAGACTTGTATATACAGCTGTGTCACTGACCAATATGAAGATACCTAATCACACGAAAACCATGGTCTGAATATTTAGGTGTATTACTCTAACTCGTATCGTAGTCGAAGCAGCATCCAGGAATATCTCAACAATCGAACTGTCTAACTAGCGCATAATTCTAGTTCTCCCATGTCTTCACAAGCCGCTATGAATTCAGTGGACGCCAGAACGCCTTTGCTCTCTCTTTCTGATCCGCGGTCGACAAATAGCCTCCCCAATCGATTCGCAGCCTTCTATAAACGCCGTGACATAACAATAAGCACTTCAGCCTCCTTTTGCCCTCCTCTTACCCTCTTTCACGTCACATAACCCCACAACTCGACGTCGGCACTATAGACGCGTGGCTCCACTCTAGATGCTCCTGCAAGGCCTTGACGCCGTCGAACCCGCGAGCATCCTGCACATACCGGATGCGTTCCATGTCGTCCTCGCCCTGCTCCTCGTAGTAGTACTCGTCGCAGTGCGGACACAGGACCCGGCACCGAAAGTCGCCTAGCTCGGGCGGGAGGTGGTTGGCGATGGCTACAGGCGCGAATACAATGGTTTTGGCTTCGCCAGTCGTCATTGTTATGCCGCGAGCCTGCCAGTTCGTGCTAGCTTTTGTACCACTATCATCACCACCACCACTAGTATTCTGCGCCGATTGGGTGGGCGTCGTGTTCGTCGCAGATGTAGGCTCATTGATATTGATATTGGTATTTGTATTGCCGTTTGCATTCTGCGCCGGCTGCGACTGGTGCTGCTGCAGCCGCGTCGTCGGCACCGCTCTCAAGTCCTCCCAGACAAGAAATCCGTCGCAGAAATCGCACACGAAGGCCACATCGTGCTCTCCAAACCGCTCGAACCGGCCCGTCTGCGCGCACACCGACCTCTCCTCCTCGACACCCACGTTCGGCCGCTGTTGTACGCGGTATACCTGGAGCGCGCCGAGGCACCGCGCGCTGCCGGTCGCGGAATCGACTTGCTGGGCGGCGTGTATGCGGCGCGCGGCGCGGCACTGGGCGCGGTGCAGGTCGTGTCGCAGGGCCGTGGTCTCGTGCGCCCAGCTGGGGTCGACGGGCCCGCCGCCCTGGCGGACCCAGTCCTTGAAGGTCTGCGCGTGCAGCTCGAATCGCGTACATAGGATGCGGAGGTCTTCGAGGGACTCGCCTGTTCGGATCGCAAGGGAAGAATTAGGCTTATTAGGTCAACTTCTCTTTCAGGGCGGGAAAGAACAAATACTGAAGTCTATCTACATGTATATAGGTACCAGACTAATGAAAGGGGGAGAAAGGGGGGAAGAAGGGGCATACTTATGCGATCATTCTCGTAGTAGAACCTCCCGTTGACGAGAGCGGGCAGTTCTTGGAAGTCCTTCTTCGCTTCGTCGAGGGTTTCCTCCAGCAGGCGTAGTTGCTCGAACTCGTCGGACCCCCACGCCCGCTTGTCGGCGAACATCAGGATGCGCAGGCCATCGTTGAGCGAGTTCGCGATGACGGCCAGGAGCGAGCCAACGGTCTCGTGGCTCATGTCCCTATTTTGCTTTTTCCCCTGGATTCAGTGGGGATAGCGCCGTTCATCAATCAAATCAAAGCGTACGTACGTAATCCTCCTGTTCTCGTTGTAGGTGCAGGTGTAGGTGTAGGTGTACCTCCTCCTCCTCCCCTACTCCTCTAATTTTGAGAAGAGATAAAAACAAATGGGAATGCTGAAAGACAGACAATCTTCGCCAACTCTAATATTGTTCCCGTCTTTTCTTCTATGGGCTTTTGTAGAATGTTTAAAGTTAATAAAGTGCCGGCGAGCAAAGACCAGCTCTAGCAGAACGAGTTACTGCCGATTCCCGATGATGCAAGGGTTGAGATAAGATAATGCTTATCCGCTCTGCCGTTCTGCCGCTTAACACATGTAGAAAGGAGAGAAGTTGGCTCCCTTCATATAAGTTCTACTCCTACTAAGTAAGGCACGGCTCTTTAGCTGATCCTTCTTCTGCTGAATAATCTGTCTGTGAGTGAAATGGAACATGAAGTTGTAATAAGTTGAGAAACTTCCTCATCATCCGAACTCTGCAACGTGTACGACGAATATGGAGCAGGAATCCCGCCGCCAAGACATCCAGACCTAGATGTTTTACATCAATGGTAAGGAGGTACGTACGTACTGGCGGTGTCTCTTTAACTTAGCGCAGACTTACCGCGGGAACTAAGTAAATCGTTAGCGGCTTAGGGCTGAGAGGCTTATGCAACTATCATACTTGGTACTGTAGCTCATTGGTGATTGGTGATGGTACGATCCTCTGACACTAGAAAATACTGTGCATATGGGATTGGGAGGCCAATACGTTTTACGTCGTTTAATTCGGAACAGAAACCTTTTCATAAGTTCCTATTGGTGCAATAGCCTACATCTATACGCCTATGCCAATGATTCGTAACCCCAAGTCTAGTGAATCATCCTCTATAGTAAGTCTCCCATCTACTTCCTTTTCTTCGCTGCTCCCGTGTCTGCACCACTCGACTTAGCGGTTCCCTCGACCTTCTCCGCCGCAGCATCAGCCTCTGGTAACGACTTGGGCTCTGCTTTCTTCTCTTCAGGCTCATCTTCGCCGCCTTGGCCAAACTCGTTAACGCGAGTGTAGTCGACCCTGTACGCCCAGCGCTGATACAAGTAGATAAAGAAGATGATGTCGTCTCGGAACGTAGCTAAACGATACAAGAATGGCATCTTGATGGTGAAGGCGAACAGGTCGTCGATGAATGTGTTCAAAAATTTATACATCATCGCCTTGGCCGGCATGTGGGCGACACTTTTAAGGCGGTAGTTGATATATAGCGAAGGTACCATCATCAAGAAGCCGTATGCGTACACAGACCCTACTAGAGTTGTAAGGATGTACGAGTACCATGACTTGTGCGATTCGTAGACCAAGGACCAGATAGCATAGGCAATGATCAGAGGGACACCAGCCATGTACATGTACTTGAAGGCAATCTCGTCATACTCCTTGGTCTTTTCCTCGGTCTCGCTAAGCTGGTACTTGTCTTCGAACGCTATCCGGTACGGTATCAGAGATCCAGGTGGAGCTGGTCGCACTCTGACATTGACGACTGTGGTGATCTTCCAGAACTCGATAAGAATACCTATTCCCTGGGAGCCAAGAATCATCCAGCTCGTATTCTGAGAATTGTCAATTAGGTAGAGGAAGATAACCGTCTGCATGAAAACATTGGCTAGGATCGAGCGAACCGAGATACCGACGTTGTCCTTCTTCTTGCGGTAATGGGCAATGTCGGATCCAAATGCAAGCATCTCGAGGACCAGATGAGCAACGCTCACAGCAGCCGTCACGGCAAGAAGATAGGGGTTCGTATCCAAGAACATCTCCTTGATAATCTCAATCTCGCTGCCATCACCGCCACCAGCGATGGGACCACCATATGCAGCTTGGAGCGCTTGTTGCTTGGAATTGAAATCAACAGAGGCTAATATGTTAAATTTCCAGTTATTCATGTTGCTCAAGTCGAGGCGCAACGGGAGTGTCTTGACTGTCTCATTGAGTAGAATCATATGACTCTTCATTTGCCAAAACGTGTTGACAAACAAGACAGGATCTACACTAAGGTTAGCCTTTGCGTGCTCACTTAGGCAAGACGGGCCTAAGAAAGGGGTAACATACAGTACCATGAATTCTGACCAGAACCATCGCGAGCACCGGTAGACTATCATGATGTTAGTATGAACGTGTTAGATTTGATGACGGATTACGATTATATACCTCTACATGGATGAACTGTCGAATAGCTGGATGTGTCTGGGGATAGTTGATGACACCCGTGTCAGGAACAAACGACAAGCTGGTGTTGGGGTGATAGTAGTTCGCGATGATCGGTCCAGTGGTCTGCTCCTCGGGTTCCTCTTCTTCCACCTCGGGTCTGTCTTCCAGCAAGTTACGAGTCTTTGCTTCCTTTTTCTTCGGAATGTACTGCGTCAGGGGGTACACAAAGTGGAAGGCTGTCGCTGGGTCGAATCCAGGCTCCTTAGGGTCCAGATTGGAGCCTGTCAGTCCAACGTAGAAATGTCCCCAGAGTGTTCCATTCTTCTGTACAGACGATGGCACGGTGAAGGTAGTCTCCGCAACTCGAGTGTCGGACCAGTTACCCAGCTTGAAACCCTTCTCTTTGAGAGCCACGTACTCTTCAGGTACACTAGAGATCTTAACAGGGACGAAGGAGGGCGATAGTGTAACAATGATATCGACGGAGCTATCAGAAGGCCAGATGGGGGCAAGTCGCTGAGGAATAGGGTTCCAAGCGGCGCCCTCGTCAAGAGCGTTTGGCCGTAGTTGGTAGGCGGGTATTTCACCAGTGTTCGCAGGAACCTGAACAATATTACCAGAAGCGTCTTTAGTCGTAGCAGTTTGCGCATTGTTGCCGCCGGTGAGCTGCTTCATCAACATCTGCATACCAAACCATATAGCCACGCCCTGGACGATTTTGTAGAGAATTGACTGCTGAGAGGGGGTGATGTTAGCTTTAGTTCCGGCTCGCCGCAGCGAACATAGTAAACGAGACATTCTGCGACGCGATAACTTACGCCCTGCTCTTCGCGAGCATCTCCCGCCACGGGAGCGTTTGCTTCAGGCATCTCCACCGACGATAATGCCGAACTGTGATACCGACTCGAGAACTATGCAGTATCAGGCTGTCTGTCTGTCCGTCTATCTGTCGGAGCAGACGTTGCCTCAGTCAGAATTTGACTGGGTTGCGATGATGTGTTTCTTCTGTAGGACGTCGCCAGGGAAAATAAGAAGAGAGTACATGTACTGATAAGATTTGTGTAGTTGGAGGTACCGAAACCCCGGCCTGTTGAGTTCTAGGCAGCTCTGGTTGGCGTGGGACCGCTCCGACAGCGGGTAGATCGGCGAATCATAGGCCGATGATGGCGCACGACATAAACGATAATAAGCGTGTACCTAGCACTACCTAGTAGGACCCCTTTTTACCCCTCTAACTTATCGAGTAGGTACCACTAAAGCACAGTTGGAACCCTTGGGACCTTGCCTTACTTCGCAGCTTGGTAAGCCGTTTCCGTGTCAGCTGGCAAGGACATGGCCAATTAGGATTCATTCTTTTCTTCATCATCGCCAGTTCGGACTACAATGACTCAAGACATGGCGGTTACCATAACCCAAGACATCTACCATCTACCTCATCGATAATAATAATAACGGAGCAGCACAACAGCCCCTTTTGCAATTGGTTCCTCGGTAAATGAAAAATGCAACAGCTTATGCATCCCGCTCCCTCTAGCAGTCTAGCAGTCTAGCCCAGAGCGAAATGCCAACTTTATTACCTATCGTCGACCAAGCTACGTCATTGGTGAGATGGGACTCAAGTGACTCCAGTCCGAACAGAAAAATTGTCTTGCAAGAGGGCAGCAAAAATGCTTCAACGCCCAAGTCCCACCCTGACTTAGATTCATGATGCCGCTTCCCGCCACACACACAAACACCTCCTCACTATCCTTCCATGCTTTTTTGGTGTTTGCGAGTTCTCGATTCTGCGGGTGACTCGACACACTGCATTCCTCCCGAAACAACCAATCTGTTTAGATACCTACTAATACTACTAATACCCAACTTTTCTCGAGCTAATGATAAACTATCGCCCTCGTCCTTTCGTTGCTTTTAGTCTGAGCTTATTCCACTTTATGCCCAACTTTGCTCTTTTTTCTTTAGCTAGCTACTAGTTCAGATATTCCATTCCTCGAATACCGTTGAGCTGTAGTCGCATTTCGGTTTCCCAATTATCGAGTCTCGATAGACCCCGCCATTGTAAGACGTTGCAAGGCACGCCTCCATATTACCATGGCGTCCGCTCCGAACTCCAATGCGACGCCGGCCCAGGCCAAGATCTGCGTCTACTGCGGCTCTTCGCCGGGGAAGAATCCGGCATACATAAAGGCAGCTCAGGAATTGGGTAGACTCATGGCGGAGAACAACATTGCCTTGGGTTT
Source organism: Hypoxylon sp. PDH2405 (assembly GCA_023628415.1). Classification (NCBI taxonomy): domain Eukaryota; kingdom Fungi; phylum Ascomycota; class Sordariomycetes; order Xylariales; family Hypoxylaceae; genus Hypoxylon; species Hypoxylon sp. PDH2405. The sequence goes on from JAMAKT010000052.1 coordinate 198,334, forward strand.
GTCTCTCGGTGTTTTCCTTCATTCAGTCCGAACTCGGAATGGTTCAGATTATTTGAATTTATGACTAATATTGTATATACCTGTAGTTTACGGAGGTGGCACAGTGGGCCTGATGGGAGAGGTAGCCAAAACGATAGTATCTATAAGAGGCCCTGATGCGGTCCACGGCATCATTCCCGAGGCGCTTGTTAAGTGGGAGCGCGACGCAACGTACTCGACGACCGTGGATGCCAATGGCTACCATGTCCCAGAGGAGCAGGTTTACGGCCGAACGACAGTCGTCAAGGATATGCATACACGGAAACAAATGATGGCGCGAGAAGTTATTGAGGGCGGCCCCGGAAGCGGCTTCATTGCTCTTCCTGGAGGTTACGGCACGATGGAAGAACTACTCGAGACCGCGACGTGGAATCAATTAGGAATCCACAACAAGGGCGTTTGCTTACTGAACATAAATGGGTTCTACAACGGCTTGACGGATTGGATCAGGACAGCCGTTGACGAGGGCTTTGTGAAGGCAGGCAACGCCGATATCTTGGTTACGGCAACAGATGCCGAGGGTGCCCTCAAGGCATTACGAGAGTACAAGGTCTCAGACGCGCGGTATGGTTTAGACTGGGGTAACGAGTAAAAAGGGGGATGTTGCATTAGAATCATTGAAGCCGCCATATACCAAAATGTATAGATAGTGCAGACTCAACCTGCGACAGTAAAATAACTCCACTCGTGTCCCTCAATGCGAAACCAGGACCTCGTAATGGTCGACAATGTCTGGTATGACTCGCGATGTCGTATTGTTCGGTTATCATTTCCTTTGGTGGCGACGTTGGTGGCGATCCGAAGCGATGACTTAATTTGCGATAGATGTGACTAGTATAAATCTAATCCCTTGCCTGCGTGTATTTCGAGTTATATCATAGTTGAGATAGTATACGGCCAAAACAATTCATTACGTTTTTCTCTATTTGCTGACACTGTAATCTTAACTCATTGAAGATCTATGGACTCTGCTTGGACTTTTTCAGTGAGTACCTCCTAGGTGGTAATTAAACCTTAACTCGACTTCACCAAAAGCAAATCCATGAAACAATAAGTGATCGGACACTAAAATTGAAGATACTCTCTTGTCAGATAGTTAGTAGGCCTACATACATATGTTATTTGGGAGGCAAATTCTTAATAAGACCACAAAACTGTAAAAGGGAAGTCTTAACGAGGTTAGAAAATAATAGAAGCGATCCTGGGAATGGACCCGGTCTGCCGGTTCAAGCCGCTTTCTGCCGGTCCGCTATCCGTGCTTCTTGCCCCTATTTTAAGCTTAAACAATTACTCCGTAACTGTCCGTTACTTACCGCTAGTGACTCACTAAACTGGGTTGTCAGCTGCGAACATTACCGTATATCCCTTGCAAAATTTCTTCCCAGTCAGACTTATACCCGTTCTAGACAAAATGAGATAATAAAATATCTCTCTACACAACCATAGCCTATATAAATCGCTCCACACGAAACTTCATCATGTGCAGCCGAGTCAAGGTTGGCATTTTGTCATAGAGACCAATATGAACACCCCAAGAATCCTCTTCATCGACGCCTATGATTCTTTTAGTAATAATATCGTTTCTCTTCTGACAACAACACTAGATGCCCACGTTGAAATCTTGCCCATTGATCCTCCTGAGCTGAACCCGGAAGACCCAAATTTCGACCATGAGCTGAAAAGCCTGCTGCGTCGTTATGATGCCGTTGTGTGCGGACCGGGGCCCGGCTCACCGGATCTGCCTCAGGATGTGGGGCTCATGAAATACATCTGGGAGCTCGAGCCGGCGCATCTAGTCCCCGTGCTCGGGATATGTCTAGGTTTCCAAAGCCTAGTTGTGAGCTGCGGTGGCATTGTGAAGAAGCTGAAGACCGGTCTTCACGGCATGATTCGGGAAATTGACCATGCAATAGAACGGCCTAGCTTAGAGGAGGGCAATATCTTCTGTGGCGTTCCACCTTTCAAGGCTACGCTCTACCACAGTCTCCACGCAGATATCGGGCAAGATTCTATACCTCCGGACAATTGGGTGGCGTCCAAATGGGCTTCTCCCGCTCATCTTCCGGATGTTGTCCCCTTGGCATGGGTGTATGAAGATCGAGGCAGCTACATAGAACGAATTCTTATGGGCGTGAGACACAAAACAAAACCATTCTGGGGTTTGCAATATCATCCGGAATCAATATGCACTGAGCCGACGGGGCACCAGGTTATTAAGAACTGGTTCAGAGAGGCCATGCGGTGGAATCATGCCACCGGTCGCACAACTGTTCCTAGCCCTTCGACGCTCAGTGCTATCACTACTCTACCAAAAAGTGGCACACATTATATCGAAGAGAATAGGGACGATGGCCTAAATGGAGGTCGTCCTTGGATTAATGGAGACAGCGAGCTAGCATCGTTCGGGATCAACTATAGTTACGGTTCAACGACCCTAAAACTTCCAATTCACATCGAAGTTCCCGACATAGTCGAGATATTGCAAGGCGATAGAAAGGATTTTATTATTCTTGACTCGGCAAGCGCGAAGGCGAATAGAATCGGAGCTGATGTACGAGGACGGTACAGCATTATTGCTTTAGATGTTGATGAAGCATTAAAGCTGGAATACAGGACAGGAGACAGATATGTCACTGCACGCTGCTCAGCTTCACGGGGATCCTCGCAAGAACTACTCGAAACATTTCAGTTTGAGGCCGGGCAAACTATATGGGGAGTGTTAGCAGATTTCTGGAGCAAACGTAGAGTGGTGGCTGATGAGTCTTCGAAACCATTTCTTGGTGGTTTCATGGGGTATACTACGTACGAATTGGGCCTGGAAGGTATCGACGTCAAATCTCACCAGGAAAGACGTCACAATCGACCGGATCTGTGCTTCGCATGGGTGACGAGGAGTATTGTTATAGATCATACGAAAGGCACTTTGCGCATTCAACATTTATCACCATCAGAGTCAGAGGGTAGGACCTGGGCGGACTCTGTTGCCAAGAAACTTACAGCTTCGCCAATTTGGTCAGATGGGCTTCGAGCAGATTTCAACAAGCGCGCACAGCTTAGCCAACTAACACCACCGTCGACACCGACAACGTTCACTAAGGCACAAATACAAGTACCAGACGCCGACGAATACGAGTCCAAAGTCCGAACATGTCAGGATTACATAGCATCGGGAGATTCGTACGAACTATGTCTCACAGACCAGACACACATCACACGGCCCCGCAGCCCACCCACCACAACCTCATCTCCCCTAATTCCCCAGGAACCCAGCAAGCCACCGCAAACCTCATGGCAACTCTACCGCTCGCTCCGCTCGCGCCAACCCGCACCCTTCGGCTCGTACATCCGCCTCGGCGGCGCAACCCTAATCAGCAGTTCTCCAGAGCGGTTCCTCGAATTCGACTCCGCCGGCCTATGCTCGATGCGGCCCATGAAAGGCACGGTACGCAAATCGCGCGCCGTTTCTAGTCTCGCCCAGGCCGAGGCCATCCTCCACGTGCCCAAGGAAGAGGCGGAGAACCTAATGATCGTGGACCTGGTGCGCCACGACCTGCACGGCGTGTGCGGGCCCGGCCGCGTCCACGTGCCCAAGCTGAATATCGTCGAGGAGTACGCTAGCGTCTTCCAGATGATCAGCGTTGTGGAGGGAAGATTACCCGGGGAGGGGGAAGGGGGCAAGACGGGGCTTGATGTGCTGGCGGCGAGCTTGCCGCCGGGGAGTATGACGGGCGCGCCGAAGAAGCGCAGTTGTGAGATCTTGCATGAGATTGAGGGGCGGCGGGAGCGTAGCTTGTACTCGGGTGTTGTGGGGTATATGGATGCTGCGGGAAGAGGGGACTGGAGTGTGACGATTAGGAGCTTGTTCCGCTGGGACGATGAGAAGGCTGTGGCGCCGGATCAGAAGCAGGAGCTGGAGGTGTGGCATATTGGGGCTGGAGGCGCGGTGACGGCGTTGAGTACAGCTGAGGGCGAGCGCGACGAGATGTTCACGAAGCTTAAGGGCCCGTTGGGTGTGTTTGATGATGAGGCGTGAGGGATAGGAGGTACTCAACTCATCAGTGCATTATGCGCTATGCACATACGCGATGGTTTACGGATATCATATTTCAACGCATGATATAAACCCGGGGGTGGGTGGAGGATCACGTATAAACTGTGTTTCTAGCGGAGCCTTTGTTGATAGTATCTCAACAGCATGCATGGAAGGGGATCTGACGAATTCGCAGCTTATTCATCATAGAGTCGCATAGTAGAAAAAGATACCACACGGAACAAAATAGCACTGCATTTCGAGAATCCTTTTTTTTATTTTCTTGATGTCATTGGTCATTTGCGCGTTATATACCGCTAACCGAAAACTCATCACTCGCCGTCATTCACGCAACGCAGTCTAGAGGTAGGTACCTATCTAATCTAAAACCACCTACGTCAGTAGACTAGGTTCATAGCTCATCTCGCACATGGTTACCAGTCCACCAGCTCAAGTCATCCATAGCCATGATCTTGACCACGAGACTCGTCCAGCCGGTGAAGTGCTGCGTCCGCTGGCCCTTGCCGGTCTCCGGGTTGTACTGCTCCCACGCGAAGCCCGTCTCCTCCCAGCTATCGTACACGGTCTCGACTATGTTCTTGCGCAGCTTGACGTATAGGTTCTTGGCCTGGTGTGAATAGGGGCCTGGATTGAGGGCGTAGTTCTGCGATTGGTGTTAGTGGTCGAGTCTTACGGAATAGAAATAAAAAAATTGAGGGAGGAGAGAGAAACTTACCCGAAGTTGCACAATGGCAAGGTAGTTGATGTTGATCCACACGGGACTTCTCCAATAGTTCTCGTCCGTGCCGTAGAATTCGGATTTCTTGCTCAGACTCCTGATGCCGTGGGGGCTGAAGAGCTCCTCTTCGTCTCCTAATAGGTCGAGGAGCTTGCCGAGGTGAGGGTTATTGGGCTCTAATAGACCCAGTAGGAAGGGGAATAGGGATATGTAGCCTTTGTGGCAGACTAGCGTGTGCTCCTCGAATTCATCAATGGTAGCATCGCAGAAGCAACCCGCTGATTCGGACCAGTGGAGGTCAACCAGGTTGTGCGAGATGCCGTCGAATACGGCGTTGTACTCTTGCACGTCTTCAGGTAGACCGACGAAATCGGCAATCTTCGCCAGCACTCTGGCGGTCATACCCATCCAGGACATCAAATCGACGTGCAGCTCACCGGGATGGGGAGGTTGAGGTCGTGGATAGTCATCAAGACCGCTTGTCAAGATATGCTGAACGGAACGCCCACGCCAGCGGTAGGCTTCCTTCGTCGAATACGCCTCACGATCATACGACTTGATGTCCCCGAATTGAGTCTTCTTGAACCACAGGAACTGACGTCGAAGGAGAGGATACAGGTTGCGAAGGTACTCGACGCCCAAAGAAGGGTTGTTCACATGAGCGGTCTCAAGAACATGGTCTAGTGCCAGATGCTCCTTACCTACATGCTGGCTGCCGTTGGTCTTCTGTAGCATCTCCGTGAAGGCCTCGAGGACTAAATATAGGGTCGGGGGGTTGGCATAGTGAGGATATTGGACTTGGAACTCAGGCGGCACCTTGCTTCGAGCTTCATCGCCTAGGATCATCTCTCGGGCAATCCAGCCATCCTCGTCCATCAGATTGTACCAGCTCTTCACGATCTCTAGGGTGAGGTCAATGTCCCAGTCAGCAATTGGGAGCAGGTGGAAACCTTCATCCCAAAGAAATCCACGCGGGAAGAACGGTCGGGATGGGATACTAGAAAATAGCTCATAGGGTCCCTCAAGCTGCTCTTGTCTGCGAGCGCGGGCCTCGGCAGCCTCTTCCCAGAAACCTTCGTTCTCCTCATCGTATTCCGGAGCGTACGATCGGTCGACAACATGCTTTCCGTAGAAGTAGCCTATACCTCCGGCGAGGTTGGAGAGCATACTGCGTCCAAACTTGCGATATTTATCCGCGTTGAATGGGGCCTGGGGCGCAAAGACGTCCGCGAATCGCTCATTGAAAGCCTCAGTCGTAGCCTTGATCTCTCGAGTCAAATCCGCGCTCTCTATGTCCTTACCAGCCGAGCCGCTGGAGAATAGAATGTCGAATTCAAAGGGACCCTCGAACACCTTCTGAACAAAATGGAGATTGCCAGTGCCGGGCTTGTTTGGAAGCTGGTATACTTGCCAAGGAGGCGGTGCATTTTCAGCGCCATAGTCCTGAATGACCTCGTCTACACCCGCCTTGAGCTGCTGGAAGAGTACCTGCTTGGCCTGCCATAGGTGCTCCTCGGGTAAGATTAACGATTGCACCGTTGTCTTGTCGAGCTCCCTTTTGTCCGAGATAGGGTGATTACTGCCAGGATGCTCGCCTTTACCCTTAGTAATGACTAGCTTAAAGTCCCCTAGGGATTGGGATTTGCCCATGAAAGTCACATCCCCTTCGAATCCATTCCGGTCGCCATCGTTGACAATCTCAACGGTATCACCAAGACCTTCGGAGGCAACATAGAATAAAACAGTAGTCTTGAGATCAGAGGGTGCATCATCCCGAGGTTCACCTCTGATGCGAGCTGCCCAGCTACCACCGTGGCCACCACCGGGGATCTTGACGAATTCAGTGGTGATATCAACCCTGTTTCCAGCATCATGAATGTGCTGGACACCTCCTTTCCTGGTATCGTACTCATCCCATCCATAACCGGCCATTCCCTCATTTTGCTCACAAGTGTAGCGGAAGCCTAAATATGTCAAAATTAATACTCACCGCTTGTGTTACTTTCAAAAACAGTAGAACAGTTGGACTTACTGTTTTGGACTTCGACGTAATTATCAACTTTTGACCACAAGAGACCAGTTGTTATGCTTTTAGGGATTCTAGGGCGAACCCCAAAATACAGGTTTGGGCGGTAGGGTCCCCATAGTAGGCTTTGGTTATTTAAGCGGCCAATCTCGGCGTTGAGAATACCTTCACCTTCAGCTTGAGCCTCACAAGCGGCGAACGTAGCGAACAAGGAAATAAGAAGGAATGACAGCAGAGCTGTCAGTTTGCTCGTGATTGCCATAACAGCATCGGATGAGCAGATTTTCCTATCACGGAGTAGAAGGTGCAATGATAAGACGCCGACTTCCAGAGCTTTCCAATTCGGACCAGCCTTACGAAGCTCAAGAAAAAGTGAACACGGTTTTGGAATTTGGAGAAGCTCCAATTGATTTGACGTCAGGGTCCAACCCCCCTGTCACCCCTGTTTGTTTGCTTGTACTGGGGCTAAATAGGTACACTATTCCAGGGCGACCCCACCTAAATCCCAACTGTAACCTTAATATTTAGCTTGCCGTTTAGCGCAGCCTCATCGATACATTGACATCAATCGTGCCTTTCATTTCTTTATTCTACTTCTCACCTCTACTGCGACTCATTGATAACATCTGCCACATAATATTCTTGCATCGCATGCGCATCAAAGCAACAAATATCGTCTGCGACTAAAGCAAACATGGCCGACCAACCTCGTCGGCGTCGAAATCGCCCAGACAGCAAGCAGATGTGGGATGAGTCCGAGCGTCGCAACCGTCACGAGCCCAATGTACGCGACAAGAAGGACGACCGTGGTCGGGATCGAGAAGAGAATTACCGTGAAAGAGACCGTCGCTACAGATCTAGATCGCGATCACCTCGAAGAGACCGCCACGACAAGCACCGGGATCGTCGAGACAGGGACCGCGACTCTGATAGAACTAGGCCGCGCGAGGAGGATAAGGCACGACCTAGAGCGGACGATCGCCGCGACAGGGGAAGAGACCGACATCGTGATAGAGATGGGCCCGCACCTAAGGGTATGTTTTATGGCGATGCTGACGAACAGAAGGTATTTTTAGACACGCTTGGGGCTAACTATGAAGCAGGTCCAGCACGAGATCGAAGTCCTCGGCGCTCTGCATCGCCTCCTCGAAGTCCGCCTGGGAAACTAGATCGCAGCTCACACAACTCACCTCTACCCACGAGACCGAGAGTCAAAGATAGCAAATCAGAACACAGCGCATCCCTGCAATTCAAGGTTGGAAAGCATGATGAAGCAATTCGCACCGGGAAGAGTTCAGTAGCAAGCAAAGTCCTTGATACGGGAAGATCGCTAGAAGAAGACTCAGATGATAGAAGGAGAAGAACAGAGACACCGAATTCACAACAAGGAGATGCTATGGATGAGGATGTTGAGGACGAGGATATTGTGGTGGAAGACGACGGACTGAGTGCTATGCAGGCGATGATGGGGTTCGGCGGCTTTGGCACTACGAAGGGCAGCCATATACCGGGGAACAATGTTGGTGCCGTGAGGAAGGAGAAGAAGACGGAGTACCGCCAGTACATGAACCGTGTCGGTGGCTTTAACAGGCCATTAAGTCCGACAAGATAGTCACTTCTCGCACTATGTTAATACTTAGTACTACGGCGAGTTATACCAATGTTAAGACGAAGTTTACTGAAAAGAGACGTATTAATTATCATGAACTAACCAACTATCTCGTCCACGTGTAGACTCCTCCATGCCTCCTCAGCCACCTCATTAGCATCGTGAATCATCAAACCATCCTCCCGTAAGGCCTCCTCCTCGTCGTCCTCCAGTGGACGAGGAAGACACGATAACGAAGTAGTAACGTCGGGCTAGACGTCGGCAATGATTGGCGATATGGACCAAACCTCCCCGACAGCAAACATAGAAATGCGCTGCTGCACCTCTTCCTGGATCTTGAGTGCGAGGCCAGCTAATCTTAACGTGATAATTAATCACACAACTTTAATAACGAACAAACTTGTTGCTCACGGAGATGACTGAGTTATACAATTCCTCTTCCCGTACATCTCCAACAACAATTCGCCTTGTGTACCAGACCTCTTTCTCCCTACACCAGTGGGCTTTGCAGCCTTGGGCCTAGCCCCCCAGATTGAGTGTCAGTGGTGTACAATAGTACCACCACGGCCCCTTCGAGTTTGGTCGGGCGCTTGGTTGTGAGCAGCCCGTGTAGTGCACTTTATAAGCTATTGCCTGAGGAGTGGCGACAGTTGAGGGGTGGGCGTTCTATCCCTCGTCTCTTCATGTGCCTGTTTTCTTTGGACGAGCTCCCTTTGGACCCATGATGGGGTTTGGATGGAGTTTTTTTTTTTTTTTTTTCAACGTCGGGGATCGCATCAGGATATGTGTTCATGCACTTGCCTTCCTTCAAAGCTCTCGCCATACTTTGGGCGATGTCCCGAACCTTCCTTGAAGATCTGGTTTCGTGCTTGGTGTCTGGGTATCATTGTTCGCCAGAAGATTGTCATATTCCTTCCCATTATCCTCTTTCTCGTCTTCTTTGTCATCGGTGTTTTGTCCAACTCGTTACTGTCATGTCTCTTGTACGTCTCCTTCCTAACTCCGTGAATGCAATCTTCAAGCTTCTAGGCTCGCCCTAGTCGGAGCCGAGGCTGGAGGTATCTAGTCGTCCCCATTATTGACTTCGGAGGTTAATGGGGACGACCAGATAGGGCCAGGGCGAGAGACTCGACGAGTAAAAGCTGCATTGTTCTTCACGACGCCAAGGTCAGCGGTGTTGTTGTGGATCTGGTTGGGGCTGTTTCCGTCCAGACCTCATCCAGGTAGCCGCCGTCACGTTCTGTCGCTGTCACATCATCTAATATGTCAACCAGGCACCCAGCCCTGGGGCTGGCTGTGTTAAAGGTTGAGGTTGTGAGCACAGCGGGTGCTCAGGATGGAATGGAACACAGTGCCCTTTCCTAAACTTCACCACAAATACACCTTCGACCGTTTTCCAACCGCAAGGGAGCAGAGATCTGTCTTCGTCGTGTCTGTCCCAAGGGTCCCCAGGATGAGAAAGCGAGAAGCGCGGTCATCGCGGCGGTCTTCCTGTTGTCGTCCCACTAGTTTTCATCAATCAACTCGTTCGTCGTGGTCTGCAAGCCTCCAAGATGACAAGGCTAATAGAGCGATCCACCAAACCCCATTGTGCATGAAAATGCTTGGGGGTCAATGTATAACGCATGTTGAGGGATTCTATAATCACAGCTGTTTACCGTTCTCGCCCCAGTGGTCCTCATCAACGAGTTTGTTTAAAAGGGTTCTGGAGTCTTTTGGCATCTGGTGCACACCGACGCCACAGGCACGCAAGTCTAGTTCGATAATCTTGGGGAAGATAAACTCCTCCTTGCTCATTTCGGATACCACGACTCTGTTGTTCGTACGCCTGATACCGGCAATGGGCTTCCAGGACTGTAGTGCCCCTTGTGGGCGAGGGGATTACGACCGGTATACACGAGCGCTTTCTCCAGCCTCCACGCTTCGGAGAGCATGTCTGCTCGTACTTCTTCTTCTTCTGACTTGACGGCGTGTCCAAGCTACAGTCGGCGATGACAAGACGGTGTTGGTGAGTTGGTGGGAGTCTTACATCTTGTGATAGGGAGTTGATTCAGCCCGAGTGCGTCGGTGCGCATCGGCATGGGTGATGTTGTGTCAGAAGCCAGGCTGCGTGACGATGGGGAGGTGTTCGTCACGAGGTAAGTTGAGGACAGCCGAAGGGGTCGTTGTCTACCTTGGCCTTGGTTTCCGGGTGGATCGAGTTGGGGTCTTCTAAGAGCCTCAACCGTGCCACTGCCGACAACTAGGAGATTCATGTTGGGGGCGGAGGATTGTCTGCGGGAACTCCGCCCCCTTCATGTACCTCTGTTGGATATACGGGTTCTGATACGGCCATGCTAACATCTGTAGTAGCCAGATACCATGGTCTCCGATCTTGCCGGCGAGAGATGGATGGCGGTACACACTGAGAAGCACCAGGCAGCCAACCGCACCCCATGCGCCATACTTCTTGAGGTCCGACACCAGTTCGTCAATGCTTAGCTCGTTGCCAAAGCCACGCTCCCCCTGCAATCTGAGGAGCGACATGGATACTGACTGCCCATGTTGGGCTTCTAAGTTATTCGGCGACCAATCATGCCGCGAAACATCGCCCAGCATATCGCGGCGATCGCTATCGTGAAGCAGTTGGAGCCCCTTCCTGTGCGGGCGTTGGCTACGGAGTGCCCGCTGCGGGAAGGGGGGTCAGCCTCTAGGCGACTCTGAAATTCTCGTACTGTCGCCAGGTCGGCTTCTTCAGGGTGGTCGAGGAATACGATGCACACGGAATGCAACTTCCTCCAGGATCAGGGGGTGATCGCCGATGTGGTGCCCATTCTTGGTCTCATGAGCTTCACTCGGAACACGTCATTGGTTCCCGGGATATCATACCGCATGCTTGTCATGATTGTCGGGAGGGCTCGATGGAATAGGGGGTAGCAAAGGGATAGAAGGCAGATTGTGTCTGGGGATTCTATCCCGCTCTAGCACTGGTGTCTGCTGCATTGACTAGTTTTCCACAACCCTGGGAACTCCCATGTCGCCTGTGCCAATTCAGCCCTACTCCTCTTTACCCTGTCAATCGGGCTTCTTTTGCTGTGGATTCCTTGGACAGGAACTCTCTCTGTCGCAAGGTTTCCGCGTTCGTCCGGGTTCGGCGGGTTGTTAGTCACCCTACCTAGGCAATGCACCATAGGTAATCCATTGGTTCCTCAATATCACAACTAACCCTGACCTGTCCTCCTCGTCAAATTCAATCGAGCCGGCAACGCCGCCACCCAGTGGATTACTGGTAGCAAAGGCCCGAAGGAACGCCACTCCCACATCGTGTCGCTCTCTGATGCATTCATCCGGGAGTGCCATCCCACGCCCCAAGACCTTACGCCCCTTGGCTACGACAGACCTTCTTGAGAAGAATACTCATGAGGCCTACATGCTCAACAGCTTCTGCACCTTGAACGTAGCGGAGGACCTTCTATGATCCTAGGCAATACGCCATAGGCACTTCTCTGATTCCCATGTGACAGGGGCGTACTTAGGTAACTGAACCAATAAGCCTCAGCCTAGGTAAGGCAATGACATTGGCTTTCTTGTCTAAAGAATCACAAGGATAAAGTTAGCTTTGGGTGATTACATTTCTCGCATCAAGCCCCGGGCTGTCCCTGGATGACTTACCGATGTTGTCATATCGACGATCTTCCTTGTCTCTAGGGATAGACACCGTTCTGACACGCGGTTTCCGGCTCGGCAGTAGTCACCGTGAGCCTTGCCTGCTGGAGCCTCAGCTTCACAGCCACATGACGGCGGTCTCACGACCTGCCGATACTCTGACAAAGCTTCATACAGTGGCGCTTGCAGCAGCCACATTAAGGAACTTGTCGTATGTCAGTCTCACCTCACTGACGGGGTTAGGTAGGTGGTTTCTGAGTGGCCTTCGAACACACCGGCCACCCCCACCCCAGTTTGTCCGCCGACAGCCAAGGGTGGGGGTGGAGGGTGTTGGCCAGGTACTTGATGCGCAGAAGAGACAACAGGGGCAGGACAGATATGACTTCGGCTAATTCACCTGCCTGCGTGTCCGTCTCTGAAGATGTGGGATCTCTCCTCGTCAGATAGGAGTTTACGGTGTCGTAGTGTCTCCCCATTGCCGGGCTCGTTGTCGACGGCATCTTGTACTCTGCGATATCTTGTTTAGTGCGCCATAGGCAGCACGTCGTTGTTCCATTGCGACAGTCGGCGCTGTCCAGTGTCCACGATGGGCAGGTCTGGGTGGGACCTATAGGTAGACCATAATGCTGCGTCTGCATCGCCATTTGAGACGAAGAATAGAGGGGATGGGTAGCACTGTATTCCACGCAAGCAGCGTGTCTGTCTCAGAACATGGAGTGGTACGCGACCCGTTGTTTGCGTGGAGTCGTCACAGACAGCTGATCACGAGTATCATCCTTGCGGGAAATTTCATGATGAATAACTCACGCCAAATTTCTGCCCCAGATGGGACATGCGGTCTCGCACTGATTTGCCGCTGCTGTAGCCAAGGTCCCGGCTGACGGTAGCCCAATCAATCCATTCCTTCAGCTTCTTATCCGAGCGCTTGAAGGCAACGAACGTAATTTCTACCTCCTTTAGAGTCAGGTTCGTGCCGTCGGGGAGGGTGATGCCATTGTTGCGAGTTGGGGCCATCTAGCTATTGGTAAACATCTTCGACTCTCGAACTCAACTCCAATTGTACCTCGACTGTATTTGGCTACGTACCCCATGTGCTTGAGACACATGCAACTCATGGCAGACTGCCTCGTAGCGGTCTGCTGGCTAGGCCCTTGCTGCTTACCCCGGGGCCAGAGTCCCCATATGACGCCGGCGGTGATCTAGTACGACTCTGGTCGTCCTGCCGCGGTGCCGCCCACAGCCGAAGCGGCAACTTTTCCCATCCTTGGTTTGTTTCACCAACAATCACCAACAGTCGTTGGGATAGATAACTTCAATGGTGGTCAAAACAGAGATTCTTAGTCTTCGGGTGGGCTGCGTAGTTCTCAAAGGAAAAACCGAGAAGCTGATCTTCAAGTTCTCGACCATCTCTTTGGCTGCGGTGAGTTTGGTAGAGCCATAGGCACAGACATTAACAGTGTTGCATGGTTCACTTGGCACGCAGCTCAATGCCCTTGAAGTACACGGTTTGAACCTGAGTAGATGAACCGCGCAATGTGGACATTAACCATCTCCTCGACGGCGAACTCCCACCGCCGCGAGGTTCCTCGTGAGTGTCTGTGTGGCACGACGGACCACATACAATGGTGGTATCTTCACGAGAACGTGAATCACGAACTCGTTGACTTCGGCGCCGAAGATACCGCCACCATATGTAGTCCATCGTGCTACACAGGCGCCCACAAGGGACCTTATGAGTGAAGTCTTGGTAGATGTCCACATTGCGCGGCCGATCTACTCCGGTGAAGGTTTGTTGGTGGTGGATTTTGTTGCTGTTGTAATGGGCCTGGCCCCGTTTTTCTTGACCTAACGTGCCAGTGTTCACTGTTATGTCTGTATTGGTTGTGTTTGACAAGTTCTGCTTCGTGGGACTCTCGAATATTACCGACGGGTTTGTCTTGATCCAGTTGTGAAGTGTTGGTCATTATCGCATTGAGATGCCATGTTGGCGATCCACTCCAAGTTGGGCATCTCCATGGTAAGGTTTAGACCGTTAGCTTGGATATGGGATTGTTGGCGCCAGTGTTGTGTCGCCGATGAGTATCATTACTCTATTAGCTAGTCGTCACTACTGCATCGGCGATGAGTGTCACCACTCCATCGGCAATTGTCATATGTGACGATCATGTTCAGGCAGTCGGCCACATGGTAAGGGTCCATGGGCTGGTCGCCGCCGGGTAGGGCGAGGATGGGGGATAGGGGCAGGTATAGGGATATTGCCAATAGAAGATGCTGGTTTAGACGCTGTGGCGCCTTGATGTTGACGGTTAACTTGACCCTGGTTGGCGATGTTGACATTGTTGGCATGTTTCATGTCGGTGAAACAAGCTGTTGTTGAAGTTGTACCACCTTCGCCGATAACGAGAAAGCAGAGGTTCTTCACGGTTGTGTTGGTGTTGTTCATCATACTGTCGGCGATGAGCCCCATTACCCAGTCGGCGATGAACATTGTTACATCAGCAATGAGACCCTTTATTGTATCAATAATCACCCATCAACCTGTGTCTTCCCCCCTTTTTTTCTCTTATCTTCTTGTTCTTCTTGTTTCCCCTTTCTTTTTCTCTTTTTTCCTTTTCTTTTTTTCTTTTTTTTTTCTTTTTTTTCTTTTTTTTCTTTTTTTTCTTTTTTTTCTTTTTTTTCTTTTTTTTCTTTTTTTTCTTTTTTTTCTTTTCTTCTTTTTTTTGTTGTTGTTGTTGGGAAAGGGGGGAGAGAGAGAGAGAGAGAGAGAGAGAGAGTGAGTGAGTGTGTGTGTGTGTGTGTGTGTGTGTGTGTGTGTGTGTGTGTGTGCATGGGTGTGTGTAGATAGATGCGATGTGACGAGTACCATCGCGTACTCCGTATCGTTCTGAGTAAGAGTGACTTTCTTCTCCAGCTGCTGGATCTTGCTCTGCGATTCCTCAAGGTGCTTCTTGAGTCGTACCCAACCTTCCACCTAATCTTTCTGTTACATGCCTTCAGATACAACCATCTCAAAGTGTTGACATTGTTCACTGTTGTATCGGCTATAAGCCTCTTTGTTGTGCTGTTATCAGCTGTTGGTTGACGTTGTCATGAAAAGCATCACGTCGCGCCGGGGGATGGGCAAGAGGGGTTGTCAGATCGAAGTGTCTCGGGGATAGTACGCGCATCTTGATAGCCATCAACATGTTTGTCGTACGGCGTCAAGCCCTTCTCGGCAGCATAGCTCTCAGTTTAGACTCCTGCATCTCCTAGATTGACAGTACCTGAGGTACCGGGTTTCATGGTAGATGAGTATGTGAAAGTGTCTTGATGGTGTTGGTATGTATACAAAGTGGAGGATAACGAGACGAAGAATATGGGGTGAATGAAGGGGAGGTATGTAGTATCACTTGATGATACTGTTGAAGAGTCAGGCGCGTGTTGGCCGCCGTGAAGTTCGCGACGAATGATGAGAAGTAGGTATGTTGGTGAAGATGTAGAATGTGAAGATGTGTACACGTGTAAAGGCGGAAAAGGTGGGAGGGTTGAGGGTGATTTGCAGGGTAGAACTTGAGAAGACGTGATAATTACCTGTAGGGTTGTTGCAGAGACCAGGTGTGCACCGTGCATCTGGCAGTTGTTGACATCTCGCCGACACCTGCTCTTCAGATCGCCGCGTGGGTGATGACTCACACTGCTGCCAAGTTGACTTGTATGCAGGGTAGAGCAACAGAGAATCTGTCGGAGGGGTAATGGTTGTCACAGCGATCGGTTAGGTTTCACGCGAGCCCTCCCTAGAACCCCTGAAGTGAGGAATTCATTGTTAGACGCGATGCGTGATCCCCAGCTGTCTCGCCACACCCTTGCATTCTTCCAGATCTTCATAATGTTAGCCAAGTAGTTATTTAAAGTAGGGTATAGAGAGGGATTGATTACTTGCCTTCATCTTTTGTGCCGCTGGCTCTTTGCCCTTAGAAGTGGTGAACTCCGGATGTTGTTTATCAATCAGTAGGGGTGTTTTGTTCTTCGTCGCGAACGCGTCACATCTAAGATTCTGGGAGCTGCTAACGTCCTAGGTTTCCTCGTAGGGTTATTCATCTTAAGGAGTGTAATCTTGTTCGAATTCTTGGTAATCCGGGTCGGCGTTCTCATCATCAGCATTCTCATGCTGACAATGCCCCGTAGCAACTTCAGTCTTCTCACATACCAACAGTTCGACATCCTCTATCACCTTGGTAAGACATGATCGAGTGTG
Source organism: Hypoxylon sp. PDH2405 (assembly GCA_023628415.1). Lineage (NCBI taxonomy): Eukaryota > Fungi > Ascomycota > Sordariomycetes > Xylariales > Hypoxylaceae > Hypoxylon > Hypoxylon sp. PDH2405. The sequence continues at coordinate 214,656 of JAMAKT010000052.1, forward strand.
GGCAGTAACACCGATCACCATGTTGACGGCGTAAAAAGGAGATAAGGGGAAAGGGGCGGATGGTAGCTCCCTTCTGAGTGTGTTTCATCATCAGTCCTAGATGGGACTGGAAGAGAGGGAGGGAGGAGATGATGACAAGTCTGAAAACGGATCTTGAATAACAGATACAAGGTTAGGTTGAAGGGGAAATTGTGTGCTTGAGTGTGTGTTCAGGGGTTTGGTTGGGTTGGTTGTTAGGGATGGGAAGTTCGTGTTGAAGAGAAAAGTTCGGCGAGACTTGAAAGAAAATTCCAGTTATTTATTCCACGCGTTCGGCGGTGAGTGTGCGGCAGTAAGTGGGACAGACGTCAGTAATCGCGGTACAAGTCGAAATGGTGCGCGACGAAATACATTAGGTACACTTGATTAAGACGTACCTCGGGTACCTGGCAGTTGGGAATCAGCTGTACAACCAAGTGCCACGCTGAAAGGAGACTAATGGCTACTCCAGTGCTATTAGCCATCACTGGACCACATCTGAAGTGCAAGTAGATTTTATATTGCCTTAATCTGTTGTATTTATCCTACCCAGAAGTATCTACGTACCCTACAAATTTCTAACAAACACGCACATCACATAGTAGGCATCTATCCCAGCCCAGGAGCTGACTAATCATTGCACATTGCACATTTATTCTCCTGCTGGAGTACTTAGAAATAGGTATATAGCGCGAAACCCACCGTGTAAAAAATGGTCTACACCTTAACGTACTGCTCATGGGAATACACAGATGTAGAAAGATGAATGCCGACCTAATGTGTCCAGGTATATTCTCCCCCTTCACGATTCTTTGTAGAGGGTCTAATTTATTGAAGTAGATAACACAAATATTCTAGCGACCAGTCTAAGAAGGCCTATCACCTAGTAGAAAAAAAAGAAATCCTTTGGCCTTAAATAGCAGCAGGACCTCCTTAACTCATATCAGGTATCCATGTTTATTCCCCTTTGTGACTTTTATGCTGTTGAAACGCACCAAGCCTTTCAACTTAATATCAATCTAGACTTACAGAGATGTTCCGAGGGCGTCAAGTTTATATTTCCTCAGTTCCGATTGCATTTAATCTTGCCTTCAGTTCTTATCAATTTATTAAATTATTTAAGCACTTATCCACGAGAAGTAATGACGAGAGACGTAGGATTGGGATGGAATACGCTCTTCCCTCCTCAATCTCGAACTTGATCATTATGTGAGTCTCGATGAGGGAGACTTGCGCCATTTCAACCTATGCTTGCTGTTGATCATATAAATTACAAACGGTTTTTATAATGGATACCTCATGGTTTGCCACTTCCAAAAAATTAATGTACCTAGGAAGATAGGGGTAGCCCAGCTTCGTGTATATTATGGCATGCCTTGACGAAGTATAATCTTGCGTTATGATACTTGTACAGAACTAGGTTTCATCTTCTATCCATGGAAGACTTGTTATACTTAGTATAAAGAGACCCATATGATTGATTCAGTCAAGTTGACCCTTTTGTACTTTGATTTCACGCTGATTGAGAGGTTACTATTTGTGTCGATCCATATCCTCCTCGAACTCTCCATGATGTACGTTCGGGGTTATCTAGTCTGCTGTACGGCATAATTATATTCGCTCCTGAGATCAAAGCCAAAGGAGAGAAAGTTCCGAAGAGCAAGTACCACTGAAGCTCCACGGAGGTCAAGCTCCCCTATTAGATTATCAATTGTCATGTGATCTGGTGGGTATCGGTCACCTGATATCTCACCAGCAAGAGCGTTCTATTATGAAGATTCTCTCGTTTGTAAACTCCCAGAGAGACAGAACCCAAAATGAATAGGTACATTTGCTCCTTGCTCAATCTACCAAGAATTACTAGATATCTCTTTAATATGTAATTGTGTAGGTAGATACATATGTACAGGCAGGTATTTCTAACTAACGTAAGCCGTGATTTCGACTTGGACATACTTACCTTTCAGTGCATAAAAACTGATATTTCGCAATAGGGGCTGGCACCCTGACACCCCAACATCGACGGCTTCTGAACTAGCAAGGAAGAGCCGCCGGGCTATATGATACCTCCAAGGGAATCGACCCTTACCTGAGAACCAAACTTCTGGCTTTCTGCTGCCAATTCCCGTGATCCAGGCATATGAATGATGTTTTAAAACTTTCGTTGTTGAACAGGTTTAGTACGTGTCTGTAGTGATTCTGGTATCTAACCAAGCCTCGGGTGTAAGTGATAAGTAAAACAAGGCTGAATTTATACACTGATTTGAAAGTCGTAGTGAACAATTCACGATACCAAAAGCCTTAGGTATTCAAAATGGCGGCACCCAAGGCGGCAGCGCTCTAACCACACTGTCCAGCGCGTCGATCTTATCGATCAGGTCCTGCAATTCTTGTTTGTCGGCCTGTGTATCTGCGTCGTCGTTCGGATCTATCTTAGCAGCCTGCCGATTCGCGTCATCGGCCCACTGCTCCTGGAGCCTCGGCAGGAACTCGTTGATGACCTTCATCGTCTTGGTCTGGACTAGCAAAAATTTGCCAGTCATGAATGTGTCCCACTCGGCCTTTAGCCCCAGCGGCTGCCAGGGCCGGTAGGGTGGCGGCTTCCGCGGGTTAGCCTTCAGGATCTGGGTATCGAGTAGTTCGAGCACGTTACTAATGCGATCCTTCTGGCTCTTCAGGATCTGGCGGATGTAAAAGTCGTTGTGATACATGCGTGACCCGATCAGATAGCGCATAGACTTAATCATCTCTCCCGCGCCCCGGCGCGTATTTAACTTGTTCCGCATCCATTTGGACGTGTCAATGATTTGGAGCTCAGATCCCCTTCTGGTCGTAGGGCCCCACGCTTTGCCCTTTGCAGGGGTATTGATATCATGCTCCAGGAGGACGTACTCGTCCGTCTTCCACCGGTCCGTCGGGAACTGCTGGGCGATGTGGTTTACCGGCGTGAGGGAAGCTCCGACACCCATTGAGGTATCTAAACCCGGGATGGGCACGGCGGGTATGGCCCATTGCAGCCCGACGAGCCCGCAGAATGTCAATTGCTCGGTTTTGCTGGCAGGGTCCGGATGATCAAAGGGGCCGAGGGAAGCATCGAGGTGTGTAAAGAACTGTTGTATCAACTGGAACTCGAGTACGTGCTCCGAGTCGTATTGTGTGGGCGGATTTGTGACGACACGGGCATCCAACGGAGCGCCAAAACTGTAGTCCTCACAGACGTCCGGCTTATGGAAGCCGTATATGGGGTTTCTACTAACCTTTGAGTCCCCTCCGGTCGGATACGTAATAGTGATTTCGATGCCGCACAGAGTTGAGGTCTTGGAACCGATACTGCGCTCCCCGAGCACAATAGATCGCGGGTCCAGGACGGTCTCATTGTACGGGTCCGACGACTCCACCTCAAGCAGTTCTCGACGACGCAAATTTATATAGTCGTCACCGTCGCCATTCGTTAGGAACACGTCATCGTCCCAGGCGGGTTTGATCATCGAGCACGGCGTGCCTGAGTTCTCGTCCTCATTGACCGAGCTAGGACAGAAATACTTGCCAACGGGCACGCTGAGAACAGGACCCCATACTGCTGCTCTCTTCTTCAGACTGCGGCTAGATACAACAGACAGTGCAGAAGAAGAATTCGTAGGGGAACCGAGGGCACCTAAGTCCCTCTTGGTTGGAATTGGGCCTAAATCCGGACACGTGTTCTGCTCGATAATAGGTTTGTTGTACTTGGGCGTAATATCGTAGTCAGCGCCGGGCCACTTAAAGACCTGCGGCGCCTGGACCCTCGCGTAGAGACGGGCGCCTACGTCGAGCCCCCATGTGAATGGACATGTACCGTTTGTGGAGATGCCTCCCTTCAACTTGACCATTACACTGGCCTCGCCCACAACTGCCGCCGCTGCCGGGTCGACATCCCATCTACGATCGAAGCGCACGCCAAACTCGGCTGCTGCCGACAACTTTGCCGTGACGTCGCCTTGAACCTGGACTCCAGCGTAGAATTCAGGCTTCTTGATGCCTTCCAAGCTGCCTGTCCGGTCGAGGTTCGGTTTGCCATCACCAATCTCCTTAAATTTATACTCGTCCTTGTTATTGTCGGGCACGACCTGTCGGACCTCCCAGCTCGCAATCTCGAATTTGGTTTCGATGGTCCCGGCTAGAGATAGAGACGCATCGATGCTCCCTTCGACTGTTAGCTGCGGTCCGATAGTGGCGATGCCAGGTATTTTGAAAGAGGCGCCTGGGAAGGGGATGTTAACGATGACGTCCCCTTTCGAGTAAAAGACCTTGGCGACGGCCTCGAGTGTTAATACACCCGTGACCTCGCCCTTGTTATAAAAAGTAAGGTAACTCTGACTCAGGTCGAGCGGCAGCGACAATTTAGTGACGATTAGGGTGAAGCCGAAGCTAGACTCGACCTTGACTTGAAGCAGCGCCTGAGCGAGTAAGTGGCCCTCGTACGATACGTCGCCCTTGGAGCAAGACCAAGTCTCGTCAATAAGCTTGGCCGTTAGCGTGTCTTCGTACTTGTGCGTGAACTCGCGCTTGATTTCAGGCTTGACCATCTGCGCGAGCCATTCCAAGATGCTGGACCCGAACCAACGCGCCTCGAGATCGCGGCGTTCAAGTGCGCCAAAGTGGTAGTCGTCCCTGAACTCCTCCTCGAGCCAGCGGACATGGTTCCCGCCGACATCTTTAAGTGACCGCTTCGTTTTCTTCTTCCTGGTGGCGGCACCCGCAACAACCGTATCCCAGTAGTCATCCTGGTTACTGAAGTCGATACGCATCTGCGTATCGCCCAAATCGCGTGGGACCCGCATGAAGTCGTAGTCAAACGTTAGGTCGTACACGACAGGCGAGTGAGATGCTAGATGAGAAAGATGACGAGGCAACACACCTGTAGTAGATGGCACCATGTCCTTGGCCACAGCATACTTGCCGGGGCCGCAGCCAGCAGGCATCTGTAGAATGGTGCCCGGAACTCCATGGCCAAGGCCAATCTTGTAGCAATTGCTATCGTCTGAGAAGTCGGTGCACACCATCTGTACCGTATGCTCGCCTTCAGTAACCCCATCGGCGCATCCGAAGACGTCCCAGTGCGAGCCGTCGCGCTTGTCGAGCGACACCTGTAATGTCTCGGGTGACGCGAGCACGACAAACTGGAAGGCAGCGTCGTTGGGGTCCTGCTGGGAATCCGACGTACTATCAGTCTCTAATGTGAAGTCGATGTCAATGTCTTCTCCCGATGGCGGGTGCGCAAATAAGTTCTCGAGTGGCACGGGCAGGAAGACCGGATCGTCCTTGGGCTCACAGCAAAAGGTACGCACACGGGAAGCCTGGATGCCGCACGTCTCGCCGCCGCCAAAGTAGCTGTCCGTCAGCTGTACGAATGTCATGTCGGGACAGTGACCATCGAAACATTTGCCCGGCTCACCATACCACGCACAATTGGTCCACTTATCGATGTCCCCTTTTGGGCAGCAGTAGCGTTTGTCCGTGTCTAGGTCAAGCTCATCGAGCACGAGTAAGAGCGCCTCGCCTGTCAGCGCGGCCAACGGTACGCTGCGGCGGACAATCCTAAGAATGATCTTGGCCACGTCTTCCAGGATGGTCAGCACTGTGCCCGAAAAGGTGAGTGGCAGGTCGTCGCCGTCACAGCTCGCACCGACGCCTGCCCAGTAGCATCGGTTCTCCTCTGCTAGCGGACTTTTGCAGCAGTACGCCTTGTTGCCATCAGAGCAGCCGTGGTCGTCTCCACCCCACTTGTTCATCTCCATCATGACCTCGTCGTCGTGGCAGTGGCCGTTGCACAAGGACGGGTTCCCTCGCCATGTACAGTCCTTGGGATCCGGAGCGCCCGAGAGAGGGCAACACAACTTGCTCCGTTTTTCGCCAGTTCCGCACTTCTGGTCCGTGATCTTAATGTCTCCTGCATCACACTTGCCATCGCAAGGCGTTATGTAGCAGTGCTTGTTGGAGCTCTGCCAGTCGTCCTGCCCGCGCGCCGCGCCCATATCGCCGAGCTTCTTGGGCGATATGACAGCTTGCAGCGCTGTTAGGCTGTCGTCGTCCTGGTCGATGGCCCAGATCAAAAACCCACCAAGCCCTAATTCTTTGGCAAGGTCCTTCTTTTGTGCGAACGTATCAGCGTCGTCATAAGACACCCACTGATCGGTATTCCATGTGATGTACTTGACGCCTGCGGTCTTGTCGTGCACCGGGTGGAGCTTTTTGTTCCTGACGATTTCTGTAATCTCACGGTAGCTGAGAATACCCGACTCGTCGCTGCAGCCACCCTTAGTAGCACCGCCTTTGAAATTACAGCCGGGCTTGCTACAGGCAGGGTCTTCCAGCTGAAAGGCTCGACCGTAGAAGCCGAGTCCCATATTGAGCTTGTTAGCGGGCACATCGTTCCGCCAGAACAGGTCAAAGGCTGACTTCATCTCGGTAAGGTTGGTATGTCCGTAGATGTGTTGTCCAATGGGATTATCACCGTCCCATACGCCATGCAAACTGTATCATCAGTTAGGGGTTAAGCCACGCTACATCGAGGGAAGCAAACATTAACACATACTCATATGACATGACGTTGACAAAATCAACATGGTCGATGGCCTTGAGGTCGAAATTCTGGAGGTACCAGTAACTAGTGGGTGCCGTGAAGGAGACGATGTATTTGACTGGCTGTTTGTTGTTTTCATCGTCCAGCTCCTTGAGAAACTGAACAAAGTTAACCCCGTCCGCTTCTACTCCACCTCTATCATCAGCCCCTGGATATTCCTGAAGAAATGTTAGTTGTCTTCTAGGCAACCACAAATAATCCGAGTGGATATGGCTTACCCAATCAAAATCCACTCCGTCGAACGCATATTTACGAAGGAAGCTTATAAGGTTGTCGATGAACGTCTTCCGACTAGCCTTGCTGCTAACCATATTGCTGAACACTGTCTGTGTAGGACCTGTCCTAAGTTAGGCTCCCGGCTCAGTCATCTGATAATGAAGCCGCAATGTTGCTTACCAGGGTCGTTGAAAGTCCAACCACCAATGGCGATGACCGTCTTGAGTGCTGGGTTCTTTTGCTTGAGATTCGTGAAATTAGAAAACAGCCATTCCGGCAGACCTTTCATGCCAGTGATGCTATAGTCACCAGGTGTGATGGAAGCAAAGGAGAAGTATAGGTGGGTGAGCGAATTGACGGGGATGTCGTCGAGTGGCTAGAACGAAATCAAGTTAGCACCGCTCATTACTCCGAGAAAAAGAAACAACGTACCATCCCCTGGCACTCGCTATCGAACCTCCATGCCTCGTAGTACCCAATGACGCGAGATTGTGAATCGGCTTTGTTCTTTGGCCCGGGCTGGTTGCAGTTGGACTGGCACCCACCCGTGGCACCGTGGTCTTTAACATCGCAATAATCTTCGGTCATGCCACAAAACCCCCATTTACCACAGCAGACGTTGAGGGGACATTCGAGGCCAGGAGTCTTGGCGTTCTTGCCGCACTCGGGCTTCGCATCACAGTTGGACCAGCACACGTCGTTGGGCGACACTCCAGACGTGCCGCATGCTTCCTCGCCATAGTTGCACTCGAGCGTCGCTTTGGGGCAGCAGGCCTTGTTTCTGCACGGCCGGTCCGGCGCGCACGTGTAGTCGTCCACGACCGCCCTGCCCAAGAGGGATGACAGATTGGTACTGCCTAGAGTTGTTGTAGGGCCTGAGCTGGTAGTGAGAGGGTCATCATCAACATGACATAGGGGCAATTCGTAGTTGCGACGGTTTTTTGCCGAGTAGTCAAATGGTCTGCTCATCGTCAGTCATTGCCAACTGCAAGCCGCCTGACAGAAACACTCACGATATGATGTTCCGACATATTGCTGGTGACGCTTGGTCATCGTCACCAACATATAGACGTCCAGTATTAGGCAAAGACAGAGCCAGCCTACACCAACAAATGAGGGTAAAGATAAGAAGATGCCGCATGTTCACGGTCGCCTCTAGGTACGCACAAGAAGCTGACTCGAGTTCTTCAGGCACTACTCTTGACCCCAGAATGAGCCAGCAGTGGCTGTCTCTTCTATTTGAGGCACAGAAATCGCCATACTGCGCTTTCCCCTGTGACCTCGATATGGTCCTTGGCCTTCAAACATCGTGCCAGATCCGCTAGTGCTATGGTGGGTAGGACAGTCTGGACTCACCCGTTAGCTGCAATACCCATCGAGTGACCGATGTGAGATTTTTGCCAAGAGGTGGTGTTGGTCGTATTGCTCCTTTTTCAAGGCGAGAGAGGTCACGGACCCGGATAAAAGGGCCGCAATACTGTCTAGAACGACCATACATCCACACCTACTAATCCTAATATAGATTAGGAGTGTGGATACTTGGAATAAGGTACAGCATCAATAGAAATTCTTGTACCTTTTTCTATATGTTGATACCTTACCTACCTAGGTACTTAGGTGAGGCTATTCACAATTAACCTCTAGCTTAATAAGGTCGCGCTAAGCCTTATCCCACACCTTATTTTCCAGGGCTCGTTTGAAGGCTTATCGGGAAGTTCAGTGGCAGGGCAACCGAGCTCATTATAAAGCTCATGGAGAAGGTAGCTAAAATCGACGTTGTCGTTGACGAATAAGGGTAAGAAGTTGGCCATGGTGTGGTATACGGCAACAATAGGAGCGACGACAAGAGCGACGATACAGGTAAGTAAGTTTAAGCCTTAATTGGTAAATTCTTAATTTTACTTATTACTTTAAACATCCTCTTATAGCGGTGGGTTTTATTGCATAAAAAATTAAAATACTTATATTATTAACTATAAAGAAATAAAAACCTTGTAAAAGCTAAGGGTCAAGCCAAGGCTACCTCGCCGTAAAATAACAGAGTAGTAGCCGAAAACACGCTATCTAAGGAGTCATCGACGCTATTAAGCAAGCGGCAAGTGGAAATTCCTTTTCATACCTCTTTCTTGGAATACAAGCTTAGTCGTTCACCTCGCTTTTACATCGCACTAACGTGACTCTTTACAATTACTAAGTAAATATACGGCCCTTTTATCAAGTATTACGGCTCTTTTATCAGGTATAACAGACCTTTTATCAGGGTTCGAGGTTACATTATTGTCCATGAAGTAGCATTGATTAAATTAACCTTGGCCTAGGCTTACTGCACATAGCGTTGGTCAGACATGTTTCCAGCAATTTGAATTTGTAAAATCGATGAGACAAATAGTCTCAAGTAGCTAACGTGAGATTCTTGCTAAGAGGTAGCGCTGGCTATATTGATCTTTGCCTTATCCAGCGGGCCTTGTGAGGTAGACCGGTCAACTGATGTCGATTTTTTCCCGCCTAGAGAAATCCAGCGGTGCTAAGCATCTCGAGGCATAATCTAGGTACATAGTTTCATCGGTGGTGGTGTGGTTGCTGTGCACTTGCTTGCAAACCACTAGTCTTACAACGTATAGATAGTGTACGTAGATAACTTACGATTGTTTATTTTTTACTAAATCTCTTTCATGGCCGACATCGATCTGAAAGTAAGAAGAGCCCTCTCATAAGAAACGGGACGAGAATCGTCCATCCCGAATAACGTGAAGAAAGTTTAGGTCTCAGCACAACTTACCTGGGCATCCTTTATCATTAGTGGAGGTCGAAATCCCTACTACCATGATGTTTTTCAACCTACCCTTCCCCCAACTGAGGGTTGAAGTCAATCTGTCGTCGCTCATACTGTCCTTTTTCCTTGTCCTATTCCGGCCTCATGCAATGACAGTATCTGCCACGGTGATGCTGTACAACGATAGTCTTCCTTCAACGCTGACTTCAGTGTGTTCTGACGCGCTCCTCGCCGACCTCGCCGCCTGCGACCGCTTGGTCAAGGATCTTCGTCCGGACTTTTTCTACCCCCCGACATCGTTGTCCCGCATCTGCACCGATGGCTGCTCTTCGTCGTTGGCCACGTGGATGTCTTCGGTACGGACCAGTTGCGGAAACCAAACCGTCTTAGGCGACCTGGAGATTGAGGCCGCGGCCGTCTATATCCCTGGGTCGCTACAGTACTCGTTCCAATTGGCATGTCTACAGGACGATGATGGTCGTTATTGCGGTCCCGTCGCGGCGCTGGCTGCGACGTTTTCCGATCCTGGGGTCAGTCCGTTCAACTATATCAGCAACATTACAGAGCAAGACGAGAAGCCCGATGACTGCGACATCTGCATTGCAGAACGATTGCGCTTACGTGCAGGCTCCCCATACTTTGACGGTCCCATCGTGGCGAGCCAGTCCCTGTATGAGAGCATGACGTCCAGCTGCGGCATCGCGGGTCGACCCATTGCAAAAAGCACACTCGACTACTTCACCGCCACACCAACGCCGACGGTCAACACCTGCGAAGGGTCCACATATACGGTTAAGCCCTCGGATGATTGCTACACCATCTCCAGAAACCAAGGTGTCGGCACAGCCTGGCTGCTGGCCGATAACAACCTTGATGCGTACTGCAACGATTTTCCCGCGGCGGGCACCGCGCTATGCATTACTAATAAGTGCACCACCGTGACGGTCGCCGTCAATGAGACGTGTGCCGCTATCGCTAGGGCGGCTAACATCACCGAGGCACAATTCCATGCGTGGAACCCCGTCATCAACTATGCCTGCTCAAACTTGAAGCAGATGAATGGCTCCGAGGTATGCGTAGCTGCTCCGGGCCGTCAGTTCGTGGCACCCACGGACATGTCGGGTCTGCCGCCTATTACACCTACTGTGCCGGCGGCGACGCCGACCAACGTTGCAGAAGGGTCAGGCGGGAAGCCGTGCGGTAGGTGGTACGAGGTACAGAAGGGAGACTACTGCAACCTGTTGACCCTCAAGTTCAGCATCTCGCTCGCCGACTTTCTCTTCCTCAACACAGGCGTAAATGCGAATTGCACCAACCTATTTGCCGAGGAGAGCTACTGCGTCCAAGCCGTGGGTGATATAAACACGTACTCGGCGCGCCCAGGCTATATTTCCATAACGATCGACCCTAGCGCTACCTTCACCGGCATCCCGTTCACAGAACTCCCCGATGCTACGGCGTCTCCCTACACGCGGCTCTATATGCCGCTGCCGACAGCCACAGGCACACGAGATGACTGTGTACATTACTTTGCCGGTGACGACTATCAAGTGAATGTGACCGGTTCGACCTTCGCAAACCCCTGCCTGCTCGCGGCCGCAGTCTACAACGTCGATCTTGATTCCTTTGCTGCTTGGAATGCCGGGCTCGGAGATATAATGTCGCCCTCTTGCACTTTCGAAGCAGGTGTGAGTTACTGCGGGTCGTGGTATCTCCAAAAGCCAGATGAGCTCGATAATAATATCCCGACGACCAGCGACACAGGGACATCAACAGGGACATCGATAGGGGCGCCAACTAGCCCAACGCCCCCAGCCCCAACAATGCCGGGAGAACCCGAAAACTGCAACAAGTGGGCAGTCGTCGAGGACGGTGTGACATGCACCGATATGGCCGCTGCCGCTGGCATCTCCCTGGCTCAGTTCTTAGCCTGGAACCCTGCCGTCAGTGACGACTGCCGGACCAACTACTGGCTGGGAGAGGCATACTGCGTCGGCGTGTCATCCGAGTCGGTCACGATAACTCCCACTTCTAATACAACCCCGACCACAACAACAGCAGCACCCACCGTCACACAGCCCCCCTCTGATTATCTACAAGCCGGCCAGCCTGATAATTGTAGTAAGTGGGACCGCTGTGGGAGCGGAGACTACTGCAACTTGCTGGCTAGTCGCAACGGTCTCACCGTGTCGCAGCTCGCGGCGCTTAACCCTGTTCTTGGTACGGCTGGCGCGGCTTGTGATACACAGATGTGGTTTAATTACTATTACTGCGTTGCTGTGTCGGGGTAACTTGTGGCTTGAACAAGGAATTGGGACGAAGCAACACTACCTAATGTTATCGATATAAAGTTAATATTATAGCCGTAGGTCATCCTATTGTTGTCACACGTACCTGTAAGAAAAAGAAAAAAGTTTCGTCACTTGCCATCATAGTCTCTCCTTTTAATTCCAAGTTCCCCGATACGCATCCTGTCTCTGGTCTGTGAACTCGTAAGGCTTCCATATAATCTCGACCTCGCTACCCTTCCCGCCCAAAGCCTTGAATGACTGGATGACGTCCTCCTGGGGTCTCCACGACCCAACTTGCCATGTCAACAATCCTTTACCACCGTCTTTTCCCGGAGCGTAGCTCACCCCCCATCTAAAAATGGCGCGACGTTGATTATACGGTGCTTCATCAATGTCTTCGTATGCGCGTCGCCTCTCCTCCGAAGGCTGCCAGGCCAGGTACGCAAATAATTCCGCCTCTTCCAAGGCAGGCATGCCCTTCAGCGCGTCCGCAAAGACTAACAAGAGAGGTTCGATCTTACTTGGCAGAGGCTCCGTGCGGAACATGTCTGTTCGACGCTCCTCCTCTGCCTCGGTTCCCTCGTCCTCAACATATTCTTCATCCATCATGTCGTCCTCCTCGTTGGGCGTGACAGGAGGATAGTGCTGCTCACGCGTGATCTCGAAGCCGCCGCCAGGGTGAGGGTTCTCGCCGCGTGGTCCGACGAAGTACCAGGTTCCATCGGGACACCAGGGATGAAACTCAACATGTAGGCGTTTCATGCGGGCCCATGGCACAGGGGCCCGGAATAGATCGGGCGTCAAAAAGGCGCGCAGCTCGAATTGCTCAAGATGCGATGCCATAGTTCGCAAACCAAGCGAGAGAGGATCAGCATCAGCCGGACGGATGAGATCCGGCATCTCGATGCCCTGGTCCTCGTTGATATAGAAAGAACTGTAATTCCAGAACCATAGGCGCGCCTCGGCTAGCGAAGCGGGCATATGCTCGTGTAGCTCCTGCACCGCCCTACCGAACTCATGACGCTCGTCCCGCCACGGGCCTTCCCACGGCCGCGTGAAGTGGCGGAGCGTGCGCAAGCGGAAGGCGATAGGCATGCGCTCCCACAGCCACGGGCAGACGAGGCTACGCAGGGCAGGGAGTCTCGACACAAGCTCTAGCGGCAGGCGAAGTGATGCAGGCCGGGCGTCCTCGAAGGTCATGCTACCGGGATAGTACGACTCACTTAACAGTCGGAGTTCGGACACGCGACACAGCTGTGGCAGGGTGGCCAGGTTACGCAGAGAGAGGCGACGCCAGTGGATGTTACGATGCAGGCAACCGGGATAGCGGTCGAAGGATTGATTGTTGATCCGAATGATGCAAATAATGCCGTCTTTGTGGATGTATCTATTGACGCCTTCTGTCTTACCTTCTGTTTTGGTTAAACTCTCAAACTCATGGAGTGCCTCAAAGAGGGCGTGGATCTGGGAGGAAAAGCTCGAGTTAATGGCTTCGAACTCGGCTGAAGTCTCGCGGCAGGGCAGAGGCGATTCATCCGGGTTGAGCAATAGAGGCATGTTTAGGTTGTAGACAAAGTATCGCACCCCTTCCTCTGGCACACGACGGGCTCTCTCAAACAGGGAGTGCAGGATGACTTCTTTGGTCCCAACCTCAGTCATGATGATGATGACCAACGAGACAAATGAAACAAGATCTGTCTAAATCTCAATTACCTATGTAAAACTACAAAGATAGGAAGGTACCTGGACCTACCTACCGTGAGAGCAGGACGTGGTAGTTGATGTTGTATAATTGATGTAGTATAATTGGTGTTGTATCATTGATGTTATTGTAAAAAGATTCGAAACGTGTGAGATAAATATTTAAGAACCACCCTCACAGTGCGTCCGCACTCCCCACTATGGTGTACATAGTAACCTTATACCCTATATTAGGTAAGCTACTATATGTCGGTACCCCTGTGGATCCCTGGCAACCACCGGACTATTAGATAATCCACAGCAACACGGTTGCTACCTTATTTGTAAATAGCTTTTATTGCATTTACTTTTTTAATACATAATAAGTTTTTTAACATAGATTTATTTAAACTTAGCTTATTAATTAATAATAGTTCCGAGTTTCGAATTTAATGTAAATAAGTTAATCGTAATTATACCCTTTATATTTTTATGTAATACTTATATATATCGCATAACTACTTAAGTACTTAAGTAAAATGCGTTATAACTATATAAGCTACGATAATTACGGTAAACGAAATTTTAATATTCGTTAAACTAATAAAACGTTTTAACGATTTATTTTAATTATAAAAGTATATTATAATTATAAAAAATATAACGTTATAATTTATTATAAATATAATAATTTTAACGTATTAATCGTTAAAACTTTTAACGCTTTAATAAATTAATAAAATTTATTAAATATAAAATTTAATTTTAATTAACGAAATAAAAGTTAATTCGTATTATAAAACATTTATTTAAATTAAAGGTAAAAAAGCTATTATAAAAATACCGTAACGAAAACATAAAGTATAAGAAAATAATTTTAAAAAGAAAAAAATTATTTCGTACATAAATATAATTTAAAATAAAAATAATAATTTTTAATAAAAAAATTATTTTCTTTTAAAAAATAATTCTTTAAAAAAAATTAATTTATAAAAAAATAATTTTTTATTTTATTTAATTAATTAATTAATTATTTATTTATTTAATTATTTATTATTACAAATAAAATATAAAATTTAAATCACGTACTTTTACACGTAATTTTATAAGTAATTTTATATATATATTTAAAGCGTATTACTTATTAAAAACAAAGCTTTTTTTTACTTAATAAATTATATCATTTAATTATATAAAAACTTTAACATTATAATAATTATATAATAATTATAAGCTTAAAAGCGCTTAACGCTAATGCTTTAAATAATTTCTTATATATAAATTTATTTTTAAATTTCATTTCTTTTCTTTATTAAAAAGTTAATTACTTAATTAATTTTTAAGAATAAATTATACCTTAACTTTATTAATTATAAAAACCCTTAATAAACCTTTTAAATATATTAAATACTTAAACATTTATAACTTTATAAATTAATATTATTATTTAATATAATTTATAAAAAAACGTAACATATAATAATATATTAATGTTAAATAATTTAATAAATTAATAAAAGGTTTAAAACTTATTTAAACTTTTATTATAAAAAAGAAAATTTAAAAGTATATTAATAAATACGTTAATAACTTTATTAAATATAATCGTTAAATAATTAAAGCTATAAAAATATAAAGAAAAATTAAAATATATATTAAGCAATTATTATAATAACTTATTTACACTTTTTAACATATATATAAACGCTTAAAATTAAAATAAATAAGCTATTAAATACCTTAACGCTTTTATTACCTTAACTAACTTTAAAAAACTTACTAACAAATATATTAAATACTTTTATAATTTTAAAAGTTTTAAAACCAAAGATATTAAATAAAATTAAGCTATAAACCTTTTTTAAAATAACTTTATTTGATTAAAAAAGCTATAAAAAAGAATATAACTTAATTAAAAAACATTACATAAATATTTTAACTTAAATTAAAAAAATAATTAATTTAAAAATTATAAACGTTATACTATTTAAATTATAACATTAAAAATAACATAATTTATAAAACATAATTAAAATCCTTAAGGATAATTTAACACTATTATATATTAAAACGCTTACTTAAATATAAAAAAAATATCGCAAAATATTTATAAAGGTTAAAATATTAAGCTTTTTACTATTAATATAAATACTTAAATACACTTAAGCATATAAAAAAATAAAAGCTTATTATTTATTTAATATAAAAGAATTATTTAATATTAAAGCTTTCCTTAAAGTAATAAAAATATATTTTATCTCATTATAAACTTATATTTAATTTTAAATAATAATTTAAATAAATTAATTAAAATACTTAATATTCTTTTTTAATTAATAAATTGCTTTATAAAATGCTTAATTATATCTTTAAAACGTTAATATAAATAAAAAGGAATTTAAAATATAATTTATTATAATTTAAAGAAATAAAATAAGCTTTAAATTTAATAAAGTTATTAATGAATTCATTAAGAATAATAAATAATAAATTAAATACTAATATTTATATTAAGGAAAAAGCGGTAAATTATATAAATAACTCCTTAAGGAATATAAAATATTTTAATTTGTTATAATTAATAAGATTAATTATAAGATTAAATAATTAAGCAATAAGTAGTATAAGGAAATTTCAACATTTTATTAAATGCTTACTTAGAAATAATTAAGAATAAAAATTAACGCTTATAAATGAAAAGTTAAGGAAGTTTATTATAAAAAGGAAATTTCTTATTAAAAGAAAAAAAAAGTTAAAGGTAATAATTAATTAAAAAACATTATAACAATATTAATTAACTTATATCTTTTATAAAAAAGTTTAAAACTTATGAAATAATTTATTAATAATTATATAGCTTTTAAAGTATTTATTATATTTAAAATTAAAAAACATTTGCTTTTAAAGAACATTATAAAAATAATTATAGATTAATTAATTTAATTAATAATTAAAAACTTTTAATATTAAGCTTATTTAAACCTATTAATAAATAAAATATAATTTAAATAAGTATTATAAGCTTTTTAATCTTTAAAATAAGAAAATAAATAATTTTTAAATGCTTTATAAGCAAATTAAAGCTTAATATACACGATTTAATATTGATAAATATAATAATAATAAAAGAATTTTATATGAATATTATTTTTAAGGTTAAGTTTTAATTAATAAATATATAATATAATGGATAAAATTATACTTTATATTTTAATATATTAAAAAAGAATAATGTAATAAAATAACTTATATATAAATATAACTTAACTTTCTTTAAATATAAGCTTATTTTTATTTATTTATTTACTCCTTTAACACTTTTAATAATTATTTTATTAAATATATTTATAAACGCGGCTAAAATAATAAATATACTAAAGATTAATTAAAAGCGTAATATATAATAACTTAACAAAAACCTATTAAAGCCATAAAAAAATTTAAAAGATCTTTAATATAAGCGATTAAAACACCTAAGATTAAAAGCTTTTTAAGCGCTAATATATAAAGCTTAAAATATAAAAATTAATAAAATTATTAAAATCAAATGTAAATATTACGCAATTATATATACTTATTAAATAATTAAACATAAACCATTAGAAAAATGCTTAATTAAACCTTTTTAAAGAATTATTTAAGATTTATTTTTCTATAAAAAAAGATATAAAAGATCGCAAATATTATTTATAATTAAAGATAAATATAATAAAATACTTTTTATATTTTCTTTTATAAATAAAAACTAAGTAATAGTAACCACATAGCTTTAACTATTTAAAAAAGCTATACGAAAATAATTTAAACTTAATATATATAAAATACAAAACAATAATAAACGCGTTATATTTTTATATTAAAAGGTAATTAAATTTAAGCGATAAGTTGAATAAGAAGGAATTAACTTAAAAGTTTTATTAAGCTATATGTATAAATTTATTAAAGATATAAAATAAATAAGCTAAGAGGTAATAAATTATATACTTAAAATATTACTTAAAGTAAAACTTTTAAAAAACTTATAGCTTAAGAATACTTTAATAATAACTTAACTAATTAATAAAAGTTTAAGCTTTATATACCATATATATTTATTAATTAAAATACTTAATAACTAATTTAAATAATATTTTAGATTTTATATCTTAAAAATCTTTAAGGCATTTATTAATAACTTATATTTTAATTAAAGCGATTTATATACTTATGGTTATAAAGCATATCCGTTAAAAGAAAAGAGAAAATATAACATAAATAAAAGAGTATTTAAGATAATGAAGAAAGCTTATATAAGATATTTAATAAAATATTAAGCTTTTAATCTATATTAAATATAAATCCTTAAAGAGAAAAGAATAATTATTATATAGGATATATAATTTAATAAAAAAACCTTTTATATATTAAAATCTAAACGTTTTGTAATTAATTTAATAATATTTTAAGTTAATAAAGTAAATGAATTTAAAGAGTAGTTAATATATAAAGGAATATTTAAAACATTAAACTTATAAGATATAAAATCATAAAGTTGTTAAGAATTTAAGTAAATTATTAAATTAAGGGATATTATAATAAAGGAGTAATTAAATAGTTAATTATAAACTTAAGACTTTATAAAAATATTTATAAACTTAAATTTAGATTTAAATAATATATTAAATAAAAAGAAGCTTAATAAAGGAGAAAATAATTTATAAACGAATCTTTTAACCCTTAAAAAACCTTAAAATTAGGAATAAAAAAGAGTAATGTTTTATTAAATATTAGGCAAATATTTTAAGGGATTATAAGCTTTATAAGAAAAAATCCTCTTAAAAAAAGAATATTTAATTAATAGTTACGTTTAATAAACGTTAAAGAAAACGTTAATAATATAGATAAAAATAATATGTTAATATTATTATTATAATGTAATAAAGAATATCTTAAAGGTTCTTAAATAATATTATATATTATAGTAAAGCCTATTAAACCCTTATATAAAAATAAGCGGCTTAAAGATTAAAAATTTAAAAAAGGAAATTTAAATAACTTTACCTTTATTACTTTAATTTATAAAAATAAAAATGTGATTATCCCACTTATTAAATTAAAATAATTTAACTTTTTAAAAACTTTCCTATTTAATTAATAAAAAGCTTGGTTTTCTTTAATAATATAGATAAAAATAATATGTTAATATTATTATTATAATGTAATAAAGAATATTTTAAAGGTTTTTAAATAATATTATATATTATAGTAAAGCCTATTAAACCCTTATATAAAAATAGGCGGCTTAAAGATTAAAAATTTAAAAAAGGAAATTTAAATAACTTTACCTTTATTACTTTAATTTATAAAAATAAAAATGTGATTATCTCACTTATTAAATTAAAATAATTTAACTTTTTAAAAACTTTCCTATTTAATTAATAAAAAGCTTTATACTAAGGAAATTATAAATATTAAATATTATATATAATAATCTTTATAATAATATATTAAAAAAGTGCTAAGAAAATTAATATAGCCTTAAGTAAATTAAAGATATATTAAGATAAGTTTTTAAAATTATTACTAAAGGAATATAAAGAATTAATTAATTATTTATTAAGTAAGTAATTTTATAAAAATATTAAAGAAGAAATTTAAACATTTAATAAAAATAATATATAATGTATAATAAAGTAAAATAAAGCAAAGAACACCTTACTTCCTTTAAAATAAATATTTATATATAAATTTAATAAAAATAGTTACTTAAAGAAATATAAATTATAATTAATAGTATGGGATAATTTTTAATATTTAATACTTTAGAATATATATGTTACAACGTTCGCAATAAAATCTTTCCATATTATAATAGTGTTAATTATAAAGCTTAATATAAATATATAATAATTTAATATAAAAAACGCATTTATAAATGCTTTCCAAATAAAAAAAGAATTAATTACTATATAACTTTTAAAAGGATATAAGAATAAAGAAAGGAAATATATAAAGTTATTAAAAGCATTATATAAACTATATAACTTTCCTTTACTATAATATAAAAAAATAATAAACACCTTAAAACTTAAAAGGCTTATTATATTATTAAAAAAATTATACCTATTTTATACACTTAATTAAAAGGTTTATATACTAATATAGTTATATAAATAATATATTAATAATTAATGCTTTTAAACATATAGCTAAGGCATAAAAAGTAATTAACTGCCTTAAAAGCTTATATAAAATAAAAGATTAAAGATTAATTAATTAATATCTTAAAATTAAGGTTATTAAAAATAAAAAATAATAAATTATTATATTATTTTATAATAAATATATTAAGAAAATTGCTTAAAAGTTTAACTTAACCAATAAAAACTAAATACCATTAATTTTCTTATCCTTTAAGATATTTTTTAAGAATATAAAAGAAGCTTTTAAAGTAAATATTAAAGCTTTTTAAAAACATATAAAATCTATTCTTTATATAGCTATTATAATTAAGTTAAACGTTATATACATAATTATATAACTCTTTTATTATTTAATAAATCCTACGCTTAAACATATAACAACAACCAATTAAGTAATAAGGTATTTATATATAACATATACCTTATATATTATATATAAGGGTAAAAATATTAAAGCTTAAGCTTTAATAATTATAAGTAACGTATTATTTATAAATAATATAAAAATTAAATAATTATTTCACAAATAAATTATAAGCTTATATAATAAACTAATAACTTAAAAAGTAATATATTTACCAATAATATTAACTTTAATAATAAAAGTTAAATTACTTAATATATTAAATATAATAAAAGAAATAATAACTTTATAATAATTATTTAAAAATATATAAATTAATTTAAAGAACAAATAAAAGATTTATAATAATAATTAATAAATGATTAAATTAATCATTAAAGAAAAGGAAAGGATTAATATAAAGCTTTATTATATTAATATATAAAACATATGGCTATGATAAAAACATGCGTTAAAAACCTTTAAAATACTTTATTTATTAACGGATTAAATACCCACTAACAAATTAATAAAAAATCTTATAAAATAAAGCTTTAAATATTTTAAATTATTATTAAATTTATAAAATATTTAAGAATTATTAATAAGAAATTAAAAAGCTTATATAAATAATTTATAATATTATTAATTATTTTATATTAATAAATTAATATATAAAATATAAGATATAATAATATAATAATAAATAAAGTATACCCTTAATAAAATACTTTAAAAGATTAAATAATGTTTTAAATAGCTTTATTATAAGCTATATTACTTACGTTATTTATTTCTTAATTATTATTATTCTCCCTTTAATAATTAAGTTAAGAGTTAAATATAAAAGGGTTAATTTAAGTTATACTTATAAACTAAGCTTTATTTTTATTATTTAAATGCTTATACTTTAAAAGAATAAATAGCATATGCTATAAGATTTAAATAATAAAAATATTATAAGCTATATTATAAATTAAAAATATTTTTTAAAGTTAATAAGCAATAAATTACATAATTAAATTATTTAATTTATATATATATAAATTAATAAATTAAGTTTGTTAATATAATAAAAAGAATTATTTATAAGTTAATGTAAAAATATTCGCTAAAATAAAGCTAATATTTAATATTATAGTTATGAAGTATATCGTTATAAAGTATATGAAAATAACCTAATAATATATTTTTAATATATTTTAAGTAAGGTATATATTTAAATGCTTTAATAAAAAGTTAAGTACTTTTTTAAGTGAAAGAAATATTAAAAGGTTATAATAAATTTCTAAGAATAAAGGATAAAGCTTAAGTTTTAAAATTATTTAATGAAAAATTAACTATAATAATAAAGCACGTTCTGTTAAATAATAAGGAGCTTATTTTAATAAGCGGTATTATAATATTAATATTTTTATAAATATTAAAGCTAATAATAAAGCTTACTTCATTAAATAATATAAAGCTTATTTTAATAAGCGGTATTATATATTTTTTAATTTTATTAAATCTTAAGTTATTAACACTAATAAGAAAATTATTACTTATTAATGATTATTATTAAACTCTTTTATTACCAAAATAAATAACTTATGCTTTTTTCAAATTATTATGGCATATAGCGTATAAAGTAACTTTAAAATGTTTAAAAGCTTTAGTTTTCTTTTTAATAAATATCATAATAATTAATGTACTTATTAATTACTTAAATATAATTTAAAATATATAAGAGTAATTAGTAAAATAAATTAAAAGGTTAACTTAAATATATCTTAAATTTAAGGAATGTTTAAATATAAAATAAAGCAATTTACCACTTAATTATAAAGGTTTTATATAAGGAAGAAAAATTATAACAATTTAACATAAAGAACTTTTCTTTAAATAAATATAAGAAATAGTTAAAATAATAACCAATTACTTAATAATAAATATAAATACCGTAACGGAAACATAAGGTATAAGAGAATTATTTTAAAAAGGAAAGAATTATTTCGTGCATAAATATGGTTTAAAATGAGAACAATAATTCTTAATAAAAGAATTATTCTTTTTTAAAGAATAATTCTTTAAAAAAGAATTAATTTATAAAAAATAATTATTTTAATTAATTAATTAATTAATTAATTATTTATTTATTTATTTAATTATTTATTGTTATATAATTATTATGGTATTAAAGCTCTTATATAATTAAACGATATAATTTATTAAGTAAAAGGGAGCTTTATTCCTAATGAATAGCGCGCTTTAAATATATATATGGAGTTACTTATAAGATTATGTATAGGAATATATGGTTCGGATTTTATATTTTATTTATAATATATCCTTTAATTATATATAGCTTAGGATTAAGTTATTAATTAATTTAGTAATAGCTTAATTAACTTTATTTAATTTTTTTTAGCGTGTTATATAACGTGTTAATTAAGTATATAATAAAAGAAATAAATAAATAAGAAAATATTTTACCTTTTTATTTAGGGAGTAATACTTATATAATATAATTATTTTTTTGATAAGGTAATTAATAAGATAATTTTAATAGCTTTATATAAAAGTTTAAAATATTATAATTAAATTAGTAATGATTTTTTAAATATATGTAAATAGTTTTATAATTCTTTAGAGCGTTAAGATAGCTTATATAAAACTCCTTTAATTATTTATATATAACTTAGCCTTATTATAAGCTCTTTTAAATCTTCTTTTTAATCTTATTTTTTAAATTATTTGTGAATAGCTTCATTTTTTAATTATTTTTTTTTAATTTAATATATTTAATAAATACGTTAATAATTTTATTAAAGCTTAAGTAATTTGTTAAATTAAGCTTGTTATTATTATTATTATTATTGTTATAAAGGTTAAATTATTTACTTAAGCTTTATTAATTATTTTAACATTTGTTAAATCTAAATTATTTATTTTTACTATAGCTTTAATAATTATTAAAGTAGTTATTTTGTTAATTATTCCTTTTATTACTCCTTTAATTATTCCTTTAATTATTTTTGTAAATATCCTTAATTTATTATTTATTAATCCCTTTAAGTATATAATTATTAAACTTTTTAATAATAATAATAATAATAATTTTAAATCCTTTATTAAGCTTTTCATTAATAATTCCCTTACTTATAAATCATTAATTAAAATAAAAAAGTTATTAAATTATTCTTTAATAACTTTAACGTTTATAAATAATTATAATATTCTCATAAATAATAAATTAGTAATTTTATTATTTATTCCTATTATTAATAAATAAATAGTTTTTTTTTTTATTCCTTTTTATACCCTAACCATTATTTCTTTAATATCTTCTTCAAATGTTTATAAATATAAAAAGAAGGCTATTACCTTAAGTAAAGTTTAACATATTTTACTTTTATAACCTTATAAAGTTATGTTTATAATAATTACTTAAGGTAATTATTTTTTAATAACTTCTTATAAACACGTGGTTATAAAAAATAAAAAGCTTTTAAGGATTTATTAAAATAATTTATATTACGTATATATTAAAAGTATATTAAGTAATAAGATTAAATATAAATATAAGGATTTATTTAATTTATAAAGTGATTAATATGTTAAGTATAAAAAGGGTTATAAATATAAATTTATATAAATTATTTTAAATTTGTTAATAATTTAATTTTAATATTTTAATTATAATAATAAATATATTAAGCGCATTTATTAACATTTATAACATAATGTTTTAAAGGGGATTACCTCTTTAAAGCCTTATATAAATACTTACGTTTTTTTAATTTCTTTTCCAAACATTAAAATTAATTAATAAATAATTAAATATAAATGTTATATACAGCCATTTAAATATTTATTTAAAGTATTTATTATAATCTTAAATCATTAAATATTAAGTTGGAAAGTGAGGTAAAGCTTATAAAGTTTTTTAATAATAATATGTTAAGCCTTATTAAATATTAAAAGGGTAATTTTAATAATAATAATAAAAATAATAATATAAAAGCTAATCTAAGAGTTATTAATAAATTGTTTAAGCCGAATATTATTTTAAAAGTATTAATAAATAAAGTTTTATAATTTATATATATATATTTAAAAGCTTTTAATTATTTTTTAAATTATTTTCTTATTTAAGATTTTTTTAATTTTTTAATAAGGTTTATTAAGTTATAAGGTAATATACTTTATTATACATAATTTTTAAATAATATTATAATATATATTTTATTTTTTAAATATATTAAGAATATATATTAATTCCTTAAACTATTTATATTTATTATTAAATAATTAATTATTATTTTAATTATTTCTTATATTTATTTAAAGAAAAATCTTTTATATTAAACTATTATAATTTTTCTTTCTTATATAAAATCTTTATAATTAAATAATAAATTATTTCATTTTATATTTAAATATTTCTTAAGTTTAAAGCATATTTAAATCAAACTTTTAATCCATTTTATTAATTATTCTTTTACATTTTTAAATTATATTTAAATAATTAATAAATATTTTAATTATTATGAGCAACATTAAACGTGCGGTATGGTTTTCCTTTTTTTTGCTGTGCGGTATATAGGGTAGCTACATTGCTTTTGCTGTTCCTTAGCTTTAATTAATTATTGCTTAACGTACTCTAAGTTAAACTTATTATAATTTATATTATTAAGAAGCTATTTAATTTGCGCATTTATTAATTTAACTTGCACCGTTTTAAAACATTTATAACTTAAGATATTTAAAGTTAAAGCTGGGAAAGATATTTTACCGCTTGCTTATAATTTATATATCCTTATTATCTTTTATATTAAGCTTACCTCCCGCCATTATTATTAATAATAGCCTTAATTTAAATTTAATAAAAGTATTTATTTAGTTTTAATTAAATTGTAATAAGTTATTAATAATTATTTTCCTTATTTATATATTATGCATTTTTCTTAATTGTTATTAACTTATATAATTTTTATTTATTTTATGCGTTATTATTATTTGTTTTATAATGTTTATTTTTATTTTAAACCTTTTTAAAGGAAGTTTTTAAAGCGGCCTTCCTTTAAAGGATATAGTGTCCTTATTTAAGTCTTTATAATAATATATAAAAGAAAACGGCTATATTATTATTTGCGTAAATGTTAGTAATTATAAGGATAAAATCCTTAAATATTATTTGGTTTAATGTATAAAAATTACGAAAAAGCCTTTTAAGGTTAAAAGTAATTAAAAAGCTTTTTATAATAAAAAGGTTAGGTGTATTTAATAAGGATATATAATAAATATTTAATGAAATAAAGGATAGGTTTTTCGTTAATATAAAATATATAATTAATATATTAAATATATAGTTAATAAATATCCTTAAGGTAAGTTTATTCATTAAAGGTTTATTAAGAAATATAAGTAATATATTATAAGCTTATATAATATTAGTGCTTAAATTATATAAATTTTATTATCTTTAAGCGTAACGTTTTTTAATATTACCATTATATTAAAAAACGTTTAAAATGAGATTTTAAAACTTTGTAAAATATATTTTAAAGATTTTACTTTAATATAAGCTTTTATTATAATATTTAAAAAAACGGCTATAAGTATTATTAAGGATTTTAATGATGGTTATAATATGTTAATTATATATAAGTTTAAAGATAAAAATCTTAACCGGTTAAAATATACCTTTTAGTTATATAAGGAATGTATAAAGTTCCTTAAAGCATTCTTTAATATAATTTCCTTTAATTATATTTATAAAACTAATTAGTATTATATGCTTTTCTTAAATATTATCGGTATTATTAATAGAGGTATTATATTTAACGTTGCGTTTGCGATACTTTTTAATAAGATATAAAAATCTTATAATTAAGTTATTTTAATGTTTATTACTTTTTTGGAAAATTTTAATATTTCAAAGCTAAGAGTTATTATATTAAACTTTTAAAAATAATTTAAATAAGCTATTTTAAAGTAGTTATTAAAGATGTAATTAACTCTTTATATCTTTTATATTAATAAGAATGTTTGTTTATAAGTTATAAAGAAATAGTAGTTGGTTAATAACGAGGAAAAGAATAATAATAATATATTTTAAAAAAAATAAAAAGAAGATTTAAAGCTTAGTTCTTAGTTTTTTATTAACGATATAAAAGCTAATATATAAAAAACCGCCCTTTTAACTAAAGCAAATTATATTAAGATATATAATTTAAATAGTTATACATATGAAGGTTTAAAAAAGTTCTTAAGGCTTATACTTAATAAAATCCCTTATTCTTAATGCGGTATTTTGTTATTATAAGCGTATATAATTTACTTTTATATAAAAGATAAATTTAACGAAGCGTAGTAACGTTTAAATATTAAGTTTAACGCTAATTAGCCGTAAGTAATGGCTTATTTAAGAAATAAATATATTCCTTTTAAAGCTTAATAGGTAAATTATTATATTTATAGGTATTGTAATTATAGCTTTCGAACTACCTCATTAATAAAATTAAATAATAATAATATTAAAAGATATTTTTAATATATAAAAGGTAAAACTAATCTTATAAAGTTATATAAGGCGTTATATAATATAATAATCGATTAGTAGAATAACTTTTTATTAGGTATAAAATAAGAGTTAATTAAATGTTACTAGCTTAATTTAAATTTGATATAAGTTAAAAACCTCTTGTAAATATGTATACGCAAAGCTATTAATTTAATATTGCCGTAATATTAAATTGTAAATAGTTATTTATTTAGTTAAGTTAACTTAATCCCTTAAGCATTACCGCCTTACATTTATTCCATTTTTAATTAGTATAGTTTATTATATTATTATAAAATTTATGCTTATATTAAAATTACGAAAAAAAAATTAATAATGTATAGGATTTCTTTGAATAAAATTAACCTTTAATAGTAAATTAAAAAGAATATAATATGTTTATTTATTAAATTATTATATAACATATATTTATAATTAATATTAATAATGTTTTTAAGCTAATAATTTGCTTATATTATAAATCCTTAAGCTATATATTATTAAACTTTATAATTAACTAAATAATGTGTTTAATACGTTATTAACTATTATTAACTTAAAGGGCTTGTAAACTTATTAGCGATATAAGTTATTTAAAAACTTATATTATCCCTTTTTATGTTGTAATCTCTTTTAATGAAAAATTGTAATAAATAATAAAAAAGATTTAAGTATATAACTAAGCTAATAATTAAAGAAAGGTTTTAATAAATCACATAAGAATAATTTATCTTAGCCATTTAAATCTTTATAAAAGTAAGGTTTAAGTAAACCTTATAAAAGAGTTACGTTTAAGAATATAAAACCTTAATAAAAACGTAATTGTGAAAAACCTTATAAGAAAGCTTAATTATAAGGTTTATAAGTTTATAAGCTTAATAAAAATATTAAGGAGTAATAACAACTTAAACGCCTTTATGAACGCCTTTATAAGAAATCTTAGCTATAATCTTTGTGAATTAATAAGCGTAATAAGCTTAATAAAGATATTAAAGATATTAAGGAATAATAAAAGCTTAAACGACGTTATGAAAAACCTTATAAGGAAATTTAGAAACGGTAAACGTTATTAAATAATATATTTAATAATAATATATTTAGTAATAATATAAAAATTACTATTAGTATTAATCGTAAAGGTAATATATATTAGCTAATTATAATTAATAATAATAATAAGGATAATAATAATAATAATAATAATAATATAAATAATAATAATATAAATAATAATAATATGGATAATAATGATATAAATAATAATAATATAAATAATAATAACGATAATAATAATAATATAAATAACTTTATTTATAAGGAACGTTTAAAGCTTAGTTTTGTTAAGGTATTACTTAGTTATTAAGTAGTTAATTATAAGGAAATTATATTTTATAATAAAGATTAAGTAAGAAATAAGCGTTATATAAATTATATAAATTTAATAAAATTGTTAATTACAATGTTATAAGTAATTAGCAAATTAAGCTTAAACTTTAATATTAAATAATTATATAATAATTATGCCTTTTTATATAATTGAATTAATTATTAAATTATTTTATTATTTGCCACAAATATTTATATTATTAAACACTTAATAATAACGTTAATTATTATTATTACTTAAACCTAACCTATTAATATTATTAATTTTATTTATTAAATATATTATACATTAATTATTTTAATATTAAAACGATATAAAGTTTAAAAAGCTTTTATTAGCAACGATATAACCTCTTTTTCCCCCTTATATAATAAGCGTTATGCCATAATATTTAACCGCGCTTACTATTAAAATTTATTATTTTAAATATCTTTATAAATATAATTCTTTAATAAAATTCTTTGCGTTAAACCATAAAAGCATTAACTACGATTTAACATATTATGCTTATTACCTTTTAATTAATAACGCTTAGATTAAAGAAGTAACAAATTAACCTTATTTCTTATTAATCTTTATAATTAGCGCTTAATTTTTACGCCTTTTCAACAATATTTTCCCTATAAATAAATACTTTTTTTATAATCTTATATATAAGGATTAACTCGGAGATTAATAATTAATATTTATACTTATATAATTAATATATAATTAATTATACTTTATAATTTCATATTTTATCACACCTTATTTTGCTTATTAATCCTTTCCCTATAATAATATACTACCATTATAACATAATCTTAACATTATTACCGTTCTTATTTATAAAATTAATGCCTTACAAATTAAAGGCTAAAAGGCAATTATTTTACGTAATAAATACTACTATATAACATAAGCTATAATTAATGTAAAAAAGGCATATATTCTTTCTTAAGTTAAAAAGCCTTAGTTTATTAATAATAATATAAACTTATATATTTCATTAGCAAATGTTAAAAAAAAATAAATAATGTTAATAACCTTTTCCTTTTTCGCGCTAATATATATAAAACATTTAATATTAAGGCAATTTTACTCTTTCTTAAGCTCCGTAATGGTTAATACGTTTTAATAACTTATTTGCTTTATTTAACATTAAAGGAAATATATAAATTAAAGTTATTTTATTATAACCATATTATATATTAATTATATAACGTTTCTTTTAAATATTTATTCGCCCGCTTTACTTAAACTATTTTTAAAAGCATAACGATATAACTTTTTAATACTTTAAAGGCAAATTAAATATTTATTTACATCCGTAAAAATACATAAACAAATATACCTATAAATTCTTAAATTATATATATAAACTTAATAAATTAAATACCTTATATTACATTTATAGCTTCCTTAACTTTAAAAAAACGTTCTTAATTTAATAATAATACTTCTTATATAAATGCTATTAAAAATAATGATTTTAATTATAATACTTAATGAGATTTATTACTTATTACATTAAAGAAGAAAGAAGCAAATGCTAATATTAACGTTAATATTAATTTAAAATTTAAAGATTATAACTACCCGATGAAACGGGATAAATCTTTATCTTAGCCTTCGTTTTAACCTTTATTTTAACCTTTATCCTAACCTTTATCTTAACTTTTATCTTAACTTAAAATATCTCCTTTACTTAACTTAATAGTTAGTTCTTTTAAAACCTTTTTAAGTAATATTTAAAGCAATAATAATATAGCAACTAAGGTTAATATAACCATTAATTTAAAAATCTTAAGGTATAACCATAAAATTAATTAAATTATTCTTATAAAGCATTTAAATAAGAGTTAAGGTAAGGGTTAACTTTTATATTTTAAATATTATAACGATTAAACCTTTATTTTAATATATAACTTTATATAATTTAAACTTTTACATATAATATAATTTTAATAATATTTATAATTATTATAAGGCTTAAAGATTAAAAAGGGTTATTATATAATATTTTAAAGGAATATTTTAACTTTAACCTTAAGTAACTTTAACCATATATATTATACCGGTATATAACTTAGATTAATAAATACGTAATTAAGATATCTTTTTAATTATGTTAATTTTATAGAATTATACTTAATATTTATCGCGAAACAATTAATTAAAGTTTTTACCGTACTCTTAGAAATTCTACCGGTAGTATTTATATCGCATAGCAAAAAAAAGGAAAACCATACCGTACGTTTAGTATTGCTCATTATTATAATATTTATTAAAAAGAAAACTAAAGCTTTTAAATATTTTAAGGCTATTTTATATATTATATATTATTATAATTTAAAGAAAACATAAACTATTTATTTCAATAATAAAGAAATTTTATAATAATTATTAATAAGTAATAATTCTCTTATTAATATTAATAATTTAAAATTTAATAAAGTTAAAAAATATATAATATTACTTATTAAAATAAGCTTTATATTATTTAATAAAATAAGCTTTATCATTAACTTTAATGTTTATAAAGATATTAATATTATAATATTACTTATTAAGATAAGTTCTTTATTATCTAATGAAATATATTTTATTATTATAATTAATTTTTCATTAAATAATTTTAAAGCTTAAGCTTTATTTTTTACTCTTAAAAATTTATTATAGCCTTTTAGTATTTCTTTTATTTAAGGAAATATTTAATCTTTTATTAAAGTATTTAAATATATACCTTATTTAAGATATATTAAGAATATATTATTAGGTTATTTTTATATGCCTTATAACAATATATTTTATAACTATAATATTAGGTATTAACTTTATTTTAATAAATATTTTTATATTAATTTATAAATAATTCTTTTTATTATATTAATAAATTTAATTATTAATTAATATATATATAAGCTAAATAATTTAATTATATAATTTATTATTTATTAGCTTTAAAAAATATCTTTAATTTATAATATAATTTATAATATTTCTATTATTTAAGTCTTATAATATATATTATTTATTCTTTTAAAGTATAAATATTTAAGTGATAAAGATAAAGCTTAACTTATAAATATAATTTAAATTAATCCTTTTATATTTAATTTTTAACCTATTTATTAAAGGGAGGATAATAATAATTAAGAAATAAATAATATAAGTAATATAGTTTATAATAAGGTTATTTAAAGTATTATTTAATTTTTTAAAGTATTTTATTAAGGATATACTTTATTTATTATTATATTATTATATTTTATACTTTATATATTAACTTATTAATATAAAGTAATTAATAATA